>BSBK01001592.1:357500-957500 GCA_027943335.1 Chamaecyparis obtusa
GGTAGAAGTGAATGGAAGGAATAGTGTTGGTGTTAGGTTTCATTTATTATTGAATTCAATGGTTTCCAAGATGTGTTGAGGAGTTTGCTCCTTGTTGAATGTTAACTGTTCTTGCACAATCCACTCATACAACAATGAAATGCTATGTGGAAGGGATGGTTGATAGTGTTCCTTGAGGGAAGGGGGATTTTGAAAGACTTTTTATCATTGTATTGTGTATTTCCAATATGTTTGGATGCAGAGTAGACCAAGAGAATGAAGGATCACTCACTAATTGAATGATAACCGAGTTTTGAAGGGTCATTGGAAGAGGGGAATGAAGGATCACTTACTAATTGCATGATAACCCCACCAAGCATTCTTTCCTTTAAGTTTCCACAATATCTCAAAGTATGATCATTATTCTTTACTTTCTTCTATATGTTATTCTTTCTATGGTTTTATTATCTCAGAAATATATCAAAAACATTCTAGATGTGCATATAAAAGTAAAATATTGTCCTTCAATTGTTCCACATTGAAGCATTTCCTCTTGGGAGTATTCTCTTTGTCTGTACAATATCTGTCAAAAATGGCTCCCATATTTCTCCAAGATATATTTTAATCTTTATATTGCAATTTTGATTAGATTTGACCAATAGTTGATTTCATTAGTATTTTATAGCATATACTCCTAATGTGAAATGTGGAGAGAAAGAAAGAGACACACTAGGTATGAATTACACGATATACCCATCATCACTTAGCACTTAAATAATAAATTATGGATAGGGAACAACCCGCTAACCTTTGGATGTTTGTTTCATGTTGGCCTCTTATTATATGCAAAGGTAGGCCTATCTTAGGCTAACAACCATAGTGTAGGGGCCATAAATTATGGATCCCAAAAAAGTGCACACTTGTATTAAATTAGGTTCACTATACTACAAGGGAATGGAAACCATGCAATAGTGCCTCATGGGGATAGAAGCAACCCTTCACCAAGAAGATGATTGTGTCTGTAGTATTTACTAGAGGAAATGAACATAATTTGGTTCTAGCAATTAGTCCTAGAAGATAAGGGTACCCACAAAACACTTGGAAAAGTTAGCACTCACTATATCTTTTATCACTCTTTTAAAGCTGGGACAATAAATCTCAAAGATTGATCAACGAATTCTTGAACACAAAGAACCATTGACAGATATGATTCATGTGTACAATAGCCAACAATCAATTGTTCCAATCATGGTGTCCAATAATTATGTTAGAAAAAGCATCTACAAATCCCTTACACAACCATAATAGATTCAAACCATGAACCATAAGAACCTAACAATGGGACTAAAAAAGATACAACCTAAACAAATCTTAATCATATTCCACCCTATTGTAAGGCCCAAGAAGTAACTCTATCTTAAAGCTACACATTCCTCTAGATGAAGCTCAAAGGTTAGGTAGTTGAAGCATAGAAATACTTGAATGAATATAGGAATAATTTGATGTACAGTCATTTGCTAGCTTGGTTTGTGGGTTTTCCACATAATATTTTCCATTTAACCACATTTATAGTTTGAGAAAATCAAAAAAAATTATTTCAGATTTATATTATCCTTTTGAACTAGCACACTACCATCAAAATGCATAATCATTAGTCATCTCAAGAAAATTCCTATTGATTAGTAGGATATCCTTATAAAAATTTGATGCATGGATTTCTTGTGAATTATCGACTACTATGTATCCTGCAAATATGGAAGGAATAGTGTTGGTGTTAGGTTTCATTTATTATTGAATTCAATGGTTTCCAAGATGTTTTAAGGAGTTTTCTCCTTGTTTAGTGTTAATTGTTCCTACACAATCCACTCATAAAATAGTGAAATGCTATGTGGAAGGGATGGTTGATAGTCTTCCTTGAGGGAAGGGGAATTGGCAAAGACTTGTTATCATTGTATTGTGTATTTTCAATATGTTTGGGTGTAGGGCAGACTAGGAGAATGCATGATCACTCACTGATTGCATGATAACTTGGTTTTCAAGAGTCACTAGTTGAGGGGACAGTCAAGGTTTGGCTGATTGGGCCATTGGAGGACCCTATTTTTTTGTATTAATTTCTATTCAAATTGGATGCATGGATTTCTTGTGAATTATCAGTTGCTATGTATCTTGCAACTACATCTGTAAATCTATATATAATTCTCTAGGGTTATAAGCCACTTAGTGATCAAAATAGAGAGACTAAATCAAAATCATTCTTTGTCCTATTTGCTTTTAACAAAGTCTCAACTATCAGTGATACAATACATTTGATGCCCTAAGCTATCAAATATACAAATGGTACCTAGCTAGAAGCTCACGAGCTGTCCATTTGATAATCATAGTCAACACTTCAAACAAATGGATATCCTTGAGCACAAGCACCAATAACATCAAATAATGGAGTTAAAGCATGGGCTATGGCATGACACCAGTAGAATGTGGTCATTTCAGAGAGCATTCATGATCAAATAAAATGAAATGAATTTGAATATGATGTCAAAGGCTTGAAAGATGAAGAAATCACATACCTTCTCCCATGCACAACTTTCCCTCCTTCTCCCGCTCCTTCTCTGTCCACTCGAAATAAAAATGATGAGGTTGTTGCACTTTTTTTTTCATCTGTACCTTGAATCTATCAAAATTCTGATGGTCAATTAGACACCCATCAGAATACCGACACCATTGGGGCCTATTACAAAAAACAAATAGAAAATTCGTAATAAAAAATTACCCATCGGAAGCTTTTGTCAAAATTTGGACCAAAATGTAGTAGTAGCAATAAAGAAAATGAATTCATAACACATTATTTGTTCTCGAGGAAACCCTAGCCAAGAGAAAACCATGGTGGGGATGATACCCACAACGATCCACTAATCAAAAGTATCATGTTAAGGATGTTGACCCTGTTAGGATCCTGTTACATACATACAGTGTCTCAGTCCTCATTAAGGGACTCTAGGCCTTGTTAGAAGCCTCAACCCTACTAAGAGTTGTTAGTACAAATGAAATGATTACAAGATGAGCCCACTACCCAAACATGTAATGTACAATGATTTTTTATTACAAAAAGGGTAAGGTATAAGACCTTTACTACTTCTCTTGCACATTCAAAGTCTGCTTTCTTGACTTTCACACTTTACAACTTTGCATCAATATCTTTCACATACATATGTTACTACACTATCTTCGCATTACACATTTCTTACATTTATACAAGTTATTAGGAATAATAACTTTTACAGACGGCTTTAGAAAATATAAAGTACTTTACAAAATACATATTAACTCATTCTACCCAAGGTTTAACGTTTAGGATGTCATCCCTTTATATGATTAAGACATTATTTTGATAAACAAAATAATCCCTTAACTATTTACCAATTTTGTCTTCTTCTCCTTATCATGTCGGCTTCAACTCTGTTCTTGTAATACTACAATAACTTGTTTCATACATGTTTTACAGAATTTCTCTCTTAGGTGAGTCTTCATTATACAGCATAGTATCCATGTTCAAGTGCGCAAGCACTAAACTTACTTATATCAACATCGCCAATCAAAACTGTCTCTAGTTAGACTGGGAAAATTGTTTCTTACACTTAGACAATTTTGTTTTGTGCTCTATCACAATTTATCTCTATCATATGCAGTCTTCCCATAGATCATATGTTGCCATAATGACAACATCTAGATATCTAACTCAACCAAATTGCCAACAATCTCCCCTTTTGTCATTGGTGGAAACATATGAGAAAATTGGCTAAGTCATAAAACTCCAAAATTATGGCCATAACAAAATATATCTTTATTGTCCTTATATCTCAATATATCTTATATATCATCTATACTTCCCCTAGGAATATACTTCCATATATATAATAATATATCAATTTTCTGCTATCACTCCCCCTTTGACAACAATGACAAAAAAGGGTGCCAAAAACTATGATCTCAAAAATGTTTACCTTGATTCAAAATTGTAGAGCCGGTAGGCTTGCAACACAATCTACAAAATTTACTTTGATGTTTTCTAACTCCTTCTCCCATGCCTTCTTAACAGTTTTTGCAACACTGAGTAGTGCACATAAACCATAAGATGTGATATCACATGCATGAAGGTTTGCAAAGTTGAACTTCTCATAAGATGTCTTTGATGAAAGACATTCTTCCAATTGTCCTTTAATGATACTTATCTTCACTGAAATGTGTTCTCTTAGAAGAGTGAATCTTCTCAATTTCTTGTCTCTTTCATCACCAAGGATTCTTATATCATCCTTTAGTTTACTGATTTTCTTTTCACAATCTAATATCTTTACATTAGGGTTGGTTAACAGGTTCACCTCTATTTGAATTTTTGCCTCTATTGTTCTTATCGTCTCAGTTACATCTGATACAAGATTTTCTGTATTTGTACACTATATATACAAAGAGTTTCCTCTATCCAAATTCCTTCTTAAGTCCTTGATACACACATCCAAATTGTTCATATCATTTTTGATATTTTGACATATATCATGAAATACTTTAGCCTCATAGCATACATGTGCCTTTACTGTAGCTATATCTGCCAAGTTAGTGAATTCATTATCAAATGCCTTCATAACTTCTCTAGCTTTTTCTTGTGGATCTACCTCTGTTATCTAATTAGTCACAACATTTTGCAACTTCTCTGTTACTTCTAGTAATAATCCTTCAAGGATTTTTACCTTCTTGTTCTTAACAATAATTTTGTTAAGAGATGATATTAGCTCCATTTTGTTAGGAATGGGAACACCAAGAGGGGGGGGGTGAATCAGTGTTCACTTTATTTTAACTTTTCACTTTAATCTGAATACTGAATTATAAATGCTTAAGTACTGAATTAAACATTCACATAAACATGAAACATGAAATCCAAATAGATAAAAAACCCCGGTGGGACTTGATACCCACTAATAATCTACACTAGTGTTTTGTGATCCTTGTTAGAAGATCCTTTACCCTATTACGAGTATCTTTACAACACTTTTAGTATAGTAGACCTTGTTAAGGGTCAAACCCTATTAGGAGACTTTTACAATTATCCCTATTAGGGGAGTGGACTCACTATCCTAGAGCTCACTAGTCAAATGATGAAGGCTACAACCTTTTGAATCAGATACACACTATATCTACAGGTGAACTGTTATTGTGACACTACTTGTCAGATTAGTTTCTTTGGTGCGCTAATGCTTTGACCTCTTGTAAAGATCTAATACATCATATGCTCTCTTTTAATACCTTTGTTCTTCTTATCACAACTCTATTCCAACTTCCATACTGAATACAATGGGTGCACCTTATATTTATGTGCTCATACCAAATATACAATTAGGTCGACCCTATAACTAATTAAAAATAACACTTCCAAATGAATTGGCTTAAGTGTGCTTAAAATTATACATGCACATATGTCAGCAACCTAAATACAATGGGTGCATAGCCTCTACAACATTAATTTATAATCGCAAAGCAAAATAGTCACTATCAGCTCTATGCTCTATTCTCTGCTGGCACACACTGGCTATGCAACTTCAACTGATTATAACTTTCACAAATTTGCATATCTACTTATGTTCTCTTAGAATAAGAATAAGTAAAGTCTAACAACCTTAACTTCCAGGGCGCATACCATAATTCATCCATACACATGTGCGTTGATGCTCTGAGTCTCTGGTGCTTTGTATGTTGTCCAGTCTTCAACACTTAACAAATTTCTGATCTTTATACTTAGTGCCCTGACTCCAAACTATTATATGACTTTGTTTCCATAATGAAAACACTCTATCTAGTCATATACTTTAGTATAGACAACTTTCCAACAATCTCCCCCTTTTTCATTGATGGCAACAATTTTCTAACTGTCCCTTTACACAAAACTTTTTGTCTTCTATACATCTTTTATACATAATCTTATATCTCCTATACATATATATACTCCATATTCTATACAAAACCTCCTTTGACATTAATGAAAAAGGTGAATCAAAAACTTTATCTACATACACTTACTGAGGGAAAACATCTGGATATGCAGTCTTGAGTTTCTAGACCTCCTTTTTCCAAAAGGTTATCAGAGAATTGACTATCTATAGATGGGTGCATAATGCATATTGAAGCTTCTCCATCTTCTCCAATTTTGTGCTTAGACCTTGATCATAGGTTATCATGGTCATGTCAATCTCCCTTATGTTTTGACTGAGAATATCTAATGAGGGTACAAGAGCCTTCCTCAATTGACTCTATCTAGACCTTATCTTCTCCATTTCTTTCTCTACCTTCTCTATTATATCCAATTATCCTTGATAGACATTGTTACACATGTTCACATCAATGGATGTGTTTTGCACTAAAATCTTCACCTTCTTAATCATTTCCTCTGCATCTTTGATCTTCTTAATATGGGCATCAGTGAACTTATCCTGATCCATGGATTCTACAATGACTTTCCGTCCTTGATCTGCAAATTCCTCCAATGATGCCTGACCAGACTTAAGAGAGGCCAAGTCTAGTGAAAAATTACTCATCAGTTCATTGAGTTGCTTCTGTAAGTATTTCTCCTCTGTCACTATGGCCACAGATTCTTCTAGGCTAGAAAAATTAACTTTGAACTGTGAGATGACTGTGCTCACATCATCAACTAAATGTACATTTACCATCTTCTTATCCTTTGGAAGAAAACTATTCAAAATGTTTATTGATTCCACTAGGAGAGGATTTCTCATTACTTTCTTCTCCTTAGCCTTCTCCATAGCTAGGACGCTGAACTTAATCAGGTCTTCTTCCTTCCAGGAGTCCAAACTACTAGTGTCAGGTGTGAAACTTGACAACAATGTTGAAGAGGGAGTGATGGGAGTGCTATCCATCACCTCTTGCTTCACCTTGACCAAATCAATGGAAGATTTATCTTTCTTTTCTTCTTCTTTCTCATCAGATATATCTTCTATGATTACTTCTTATTATTTAGTGGGAGGGGTATTGTTGCATAATATTTATGCTTCCTCAGTGCTGACAAATGCTTCCTCAAACTTGTCCAAGTCCTTATCAGTAGCTACCATGGATATTTCCATATTATCTATGATAATTGTGCTATCTTTGGGTGATTTTGACATGGGTGAAGATTGATCTACTTCTGTTTGAGTTTCTGCTATGGGCACTGAGTCTTGAGGACCTGTCATTGGTACATTAGTGGGCTCTACCACTTTAACTTCCTTGATGGGAGCATGAGTGATGGGCACAGTAGGTGGTTTGATCTGTTGTTCTAAAAACACCTTCTCAAATGCTTTTTTTATTTCCTTCATTATCAACTCATAGTCCTTGTTCATGATGTGAAGAGTTCTCATCTTTGTTCTAAGGTACGGCTTCACTAGATTCAATATTATTGCTTCTTCATCTTTAGAACATACATGAAGTGTATCTTCTAATACTTTTTCTCTTATTCTTTGATCTTTCTCATTAGCTTGTCTCTTTAGGTGTTCTAAAATGTCCCATACATTATCTGGAATTTCTATTTTCAATTCAAGAACTATCTTCTTGAACTTTATCATATGTTTGATAATCATACCATGAATTTTTGACTTATCAATCTCACTATATGATTCATAATGTTTCCCTACTTGATCAATTATGTCCTCATTAATAATTCTAGAGCTAAAAAATTTAAGGCTAGGCCTGAATCCTACCTTAGGAGGTGCTTGAATGTTTCTTTTGCTCCTTCTAGCTCATGAGGATGGATGATCAGTGCTAGCTTCTTTCTTCCTCTTGACCATTAGTTTATGCTCCGAAAGAGTATCTTTGGGCGCAGAAGGAGTATTGTCATATTTATCCTTCTGACTGTCATCTTTTTCAATTTTTATCTTTTTCATCTTGGGATCTTCTTGTTCTTCTACTCTGCTCTTCAATTCTAGGGCAATCTTCTCATCCCTTTCTTGATCAAGGTCTTCTTGTGATACACCATGTATTCTTAGGATCTTTGATGTGACCTTTTCAACCTTTCTTTTTGTTGTAGCAATGTTCAGCTTGGCATCAACTTCTCTAGTCTTCTCTTCATAGGTTCCCCACCTAGGTTCACTGTCATCCTTAGAGGCTGATAGCAGTAACTATGGATAAGCTTCAAGAACTCTTTCTTCAACCTCATACCCAAGTGGATGAATACACTTACTTCTACGCTAAACTGCATCCATACATGTAGTATCAATCTCCACCATGAAGCATATTGTATCCTTATACTTCTCTACAATACTCTCAGGAATCATATACCTCATTTGCATCATTTCTGTGAAGGTCTTCAATTCCAAAGTAATGTAATCTCTAAGTGTGCTTTTTGTGGATGCCTTGTTTGATATCTGAGACATGGTAGGAATGGAATTGTCTAGATACAAGTCTGACACTTTAACAACTATATGAAGGTATATATAGATTATTAGGGACCCAAACCTGAATACCTTAGTCTTTTCATTTTTGATAGCTTTGATATTGTCTATCAATTGTGTGTGCAAGATCACACACAAGTTGAACTCTCCATCTTCTTGCACAAGATAGATGGCTGCTAGAATAGTGCCTGTAGATACACTATTCACCCTACTGGTATGATGAAATATGTAACCCAATATCAATGATATCAACTTGATGTCTAGTTGCTATATAGGCTCAATGGTCATGCCATGCTTATCATTACTAGATTTACACACTTGCTCCACAATTTTCTAACATCCTTACCCATAGGAAGGATGGTGCCTATCTTAGAAAAGCCTATCATCTCATGAATTAGGTATCTTGTTATTCTTATCGGTACATCTCCAATCCAAAACAAGTCATCATGGATTCTGCTCAATAATATCTTAATCCATTTAGTTTCATAGAATTCATATGTCATGGCATATTCAACAATGGGGTGATCATTCCATTTAGTGTATTCATCCATGAACATTTTATCTAGTTTCAACATTGTGTCCATGTGCACCCTTAACCTATCCAATCCAATAGTTTCCTTCTTATAATAGATGTAAGCCCTTATGTCTTCTACATGCATGATGCCCATCAGCGTGCAGGAAAATGCTCCCTCTAAATCATCTAGGGTTGATTTAAATGGGTGCCTCTTGAAAACATACCTCTTCTTCTTAGCAATATAAAAAACAATAGGAGTGGCCATGACTTACTTGATATTCACTTTCCAAATGATCTCTGAGATGTTCTGACAGTTTCTTAATCAGTGCAACGAGCTAGGGTTTCTTGCAATTGATCAAATGCATTTCAAACACCGATAATTTAATCTCCAAATCTTCACAACAACTTCCAAGGCCCAATCTTCTCTCCAATCACTCTGAATATGAATGCAATGAGTGAAAAAACAACTTTCTATGTACTTAAAGTAAGAAATTTTCCATTAATGCAAATCATATAAACCAGGTTGTCACTTTAAATTTTCAAACTTGAGTTCTGCTAACAATCAGCATGTGTGCTCTTGCAAAAAGGTTTCTATACACTCCAAAAACTTAAGTCCAAAGGTGCATACTCTGAGGATGAGTATACCAACCACACAAGGGTCTAAAGCTAAATTAGCTCCCCCTATGACCTTGAGGTCCATTCATCCAGATGTAGACGGTGCATCCACCTGGGATGCATCCAATACATTCTCATTAGCTTTGTCCTTCTTTTCTTCTAACCAAAGCTCACATCTTCTGAGGCCTTCACAAACTTGACTTCTACTTCAGGATCTAAAATTGGTTCTTCACCCTTTTTAGGGCTTTTCTGATCTTGTGTCCTTGCTCTACAAAACTTTGAGATATGTCTAGCCTTGTTACAAGTGTGAAAAATCACTAGAGGTCTATTATTCCTCTGCGCATTGACATGAGTCACCATTCTGCATGTTCTAGCTAAGTGACCATTATTATTACATATCTAACATGTAACATTCTAATAACTTCTAACATTTGTCTAATTCTGATTTCTTTTATCTTGTTGAATCATGTTCTTGTGTGTGTGAAAATTGTACCTGATCTGTAGACACAACACTCAGTAAAACATTAGAGGTTAGTGATAATCAAAATCGTGCAAAATTGAAAGCTATCTAACCAAGCGATTTACTGCCTTCTAATAGGTGCAAGATTAATGTTCTCAGATTATTATCGAGATCAGTGACCTAGATGACACTTAAATGAAGGATTTGAATGCAAAAGATGGATATGAAATAAATGCAATTGAGCTATTTTTTATTTTATTTTTCTATGCAATAAGAATGAATGAAAAACTGATATGAAATTAATCTATATGAAAACTGATATGCTATGCTAATCTAACAATGATATGAAATATGAATGCAAAAATAAGATTGATCTCACAAAGATGTCGATTCGCAAGAGCTTTGATTCTTCAATTCCAATTCTCCAGCGTGATTGTGCAAAATATGAGATGATTTGTGAAGAGCTGAAGCCTTTAATTTATAGAAATCCAGGGCTTTGGAGGTGCATGGATAAAAGCCATAAATCACTCAAATTAACTCATCTTGATTTTTGAGTTATCTGATCATGAAAGATAGTTAATTCTCAAAATCATGCAAAAATAGCTTTTTAACTCAAATTAGAGTTTAGATCATCTTTTTGAACTCCAAAAGGATGTTGAGTTCCAAAAAGTCAATAACTTGCATTGATTTTCTGATTTGGAGTTTAACTGTTTCTTTTGAATATGCATAATAATTAAGAATTAAATAAATAAATAAAGTGATTTATCCTCAACTCAACTGATTTTTGAAAATAAATAATTAATTTATGGGTTAATTAACTATTTTATCAAACTTTTATTAAAAATTATATTATTAAATAATGACAACATGCTTTAATTAATTAAATAAGAATTTAATCAATTAAAGATAGGAATTTTGATTTATTGTCAAAATTAAATAATACAATTAATAATAGATAGAATTAAATTTAATTACACAATTAAGTGGCAAATATTAAATCTAATTAATTAAATATGAAAATATTCAATTAATCAAACTTAGGATAAATGTGATTTATCGTCAAATAATCATTAAATTAAAGATAATTAAGATAATTAGGAATATTACTAGGAATATTCCCTGATGCAAAATTTAAGATAATCAATTATGATTCGATGATGTTTAGATGTGCCTTAGGTTAGGACTTTGATGTTGATTTCGTTCGAATTGAAGATGTAGGAGATTAATGAACTTATAGCCCATTTTTGGGGTATTACATTTTGCCCCTCTTTGAATTACTGTGCGAAGCGCAGTGGTTCAAAGATAGTCTGTGTTTGATAAAGATATGAAACTGATTCAAAAGATAAACCGATCTCAAGATAGAAACCGATTGAAAGATATTGAGATAAGAGGTCCTGAATGACCAGAGATAATGTTTACTATAGCAGCAATGAACCAATGATTGTGAAAAAGTGTCAAAATGCATGATTCTGAACCTTAGGATTGATAAGAAGTGAGTGACCCGTTCTAGACTCGATTGTCTTAGCAGAACTAGCAGGTATCACATCTGAATCCTTCATTGTTCTATGCATCATATCATGAAAAATAGATGTCATTGCTCTTTGATATGTAGCTCCAGCATTTTTGAGTCCGAATGGCATAACATTCCAACAGAAAGTTCCCCACGCACATGTGAAAGCTATTTTATCTTGATCTTCTGGAGCAATTTTGATTTGGTTGTATCCAGAAAAGTCATCCATTAAGGAATACATTTCATAGCCAGCAGTCATGTCCACTATCATATCAATGTTAGGCAGTGGAAAATCATCCTTAGGGCATGCTCTGTTCACATCTCTAAAGTCCGTGCATACTCTGATTGAACCATCTAGTTTGGAAATAGGTACAATGTTGGAAATCCACTTAGCATAGTCTATGACACGGATGAATCCAGCTTTTAGGAGTTTTTCTAGTTCTGCTTTGACTAAGAGTGCAACATGAGGATGCATCTTTCTCAATTTTTGTTTGATTGGTTTTACTCCGGGAGCAATGGATAGATGGTGCATAATGAGATTGGGATCCAATCCTGGCCTATCTGAATATTTCCATGCAAAGTTGATCTTTTTCTCTGATAAGAAGGTAGTGAAGTTTTGTTTCTCTTCGTCTGATAGAGATTGTGCTACATGTACCAATTGTGTTTCCTCTGTTGTACCCAAATTGATGGATTGAGTTGGCTCAATCAGAACTGGAGATCTATCCTGTAAATGACTCAGAAGGACATCAAATATCTCATCCTTAGGTGCCTCAAAGAGGTTTTCACCTTCAGATACATCTTTTCTTTTTACTTTTGTCAGTTCTGAGACTGCCACAAAGTGGTTTTCACCCTCAGAACTCTTTTTCTTTTTCTTTTTACTCTTGTTTTTCTGACTAAGATATTTGATGTCTGACTTGGTCATGCTGACGCTCGGTTCACTGATGGAAGTACTCATAGGCTCAACTGCATTGAGGTAGCAGGCAAGGGCATAGTCATTTGGGAAGGTATACATACCATGGTTTGGGTTTGTGAAGTTTGGTCGATAAGATCATGGTGTTGGATAGTCAAAGCGGGAAAGGCTTGGGATATGGTGTTCACGGATGTGGATATGTCATCATTGGTCCTAACCTGACGCTCAAGTTCAAAGGTGATATTACAGCTCAAAATTTTCAATTCGTGAATAGGGTCAATGTCATCATGGGAGTCTTCTTCAGCCATAGGTGGATCAAACACGTTAAGTTCATTGTTTCGCTCTAGACTTACGTTGGGTTGAGAGACATATTGGTGAATAACATCAATAGATTTCTCTGTTATAAGCTCATCTTCTTCTGGAATGGTACCCCATTCATAATCATTTGACTCATCTTCTGATTCAAAATCTCTAGGAAATCTTAGAAAATGTGTGAAATCAGGATGAATACCCCAAGAAGGATTACCCTCAGTCTCTGACTTGAATTCATATTCATGGGAATCAGTGTCAGAATAACTACCCCCTGCTTCTTGATCAGTTTGATAGCCTTCGAGATTGGCTGGTTCTTGTGGTGCAACCATCTCTTGCGCTACAGTAGGTTCTTGTGTTTCTACTACATTAATTCTTCTGATAGGATCATCTGTATCATCAAGAAGATCTTTGATCTCTTTAGCCAATTTTTCATAGGGGATAAGTTCAGAGCTATCTGAATCATCATCAGAGGGTTCTGTTTCTTCTTTCTTAAAAAGGGGTTCTCCTGGTGCAATTTGCTCTATGACATGAGAACAACCACTTTTGAGATGATAGGGTTTCTTCTTAAACCCTATGCCACCAGTATCTTTTTTGGCTCGACCAATATGTGAAATGGGGGTCACAAGACCCTTTCCCCTAATTCCTAGAGGTCCTTGACCAGAATATCCCATCTTGGCTATCAATTTGTTTCCTGGACCATATGAACTAGCAGGGATTGTAGGTGCTATAGATTCACTAGGTTGAACAATTTTAGATTCAGAATCCTCTTTATATAGCCATGCCAACATAGCTTCATCCTCTTCAAATTCTTGTTTGGATACTTGCTCCACCACAAAATGTCTTTTATATGCTCCCATAGGTTCCTTAGGTTCTGATTTAGACTGCTTCAAGGATTGGCCATACGACTTAGGTGAGATTGGGAGAGATGTCAGAGACAAGACTGGCTCTATAGTGTATTCTCCCATCCCATTTTCTTTGATATTGATATCTTTAGCAATGTCATCCATATTAGATGTGGAAGTGACATTTTGTTGCTTGATGAAAGATTCTTTGTTGTTGGGAATAAGCTTATCGGCACTTTCCTTCAATGTATTGCAAGTTGTACTCAGATCAGCTGGGATAGTAACCTCCACTCCTTCATAGGGAAATTTCAAGCATTGATGGTATGTCGAAGGAATGGCTTGCATTTCATGGATCC
This sequence comes from Chamaecyparis obtusa, assembly GCA_027943335.1. Classification (NCBI taxonomy): domain Eukaryota; kingdom Viridiplantae; phylum Streptophyta; class Pinopsida; order Cupressales; family Cupressaceae; genus Chamaecyparis; species Chamaecyparis obtusa. Next base: position 371,425 of record BSBK01001592.1, read on the forward strand.
AGGGTCTCCCTAGAAGGATATTATAAGCCAATGGTAGATCGAGCACCTGACATGTGGTATCTTTGATGACTGGACCCACTCGGATGGGTAAGACAATGGTGCCCTTAGAAGATCTTTCCTGTTCATCATAGGCCTTTATAGTGATCTTCTTTCAAGGATCAATAGCCACCTCTGAGAATCCCAACTGTGTGATTAAGTTGTAAGAACAAATGTTGAGGCCTGCGCCCCCATCTATCAACACACGTTTGACTCGACGGTTCTGGATCAAGAATTCTATGTGTAAGGGCTGATTGTGTGGGTGACTCAAAGAGTTGTCATCTTCCTCTAAAAAGGAGATATATTGCGGAGACGTTAGATGACCAACCATAGTCTGGAACCTGTCTAGATCTAGATCATCAGGAACATTAGAGCCGAGAAAAGCTTTGTATAGGATATCTCTGTGAGCTAGAGATATTCGAAGTAACTCAAACATAGAGATTTTGGCATTGGTATGCTGGAGTTGTTGTACGATGCTGTAAGATGTAGGTCTGGTATCCTTTGGATTGGAAGATTTCAAGGCAACCTTCTGTTTAGAAGCAGATGTGAGATTGAAAGGTATCTTAGGGACATTAGATGAACTTGGTGTTTGTCCTTTCAGATGAGTCTGAGCTTGGGATCGGGTAACTGCATTAGCTGAGGAATGATTTCTATCTCTTCGTACAATTGTGATGACATTGCAGCTCTCAGAGAGACATGGTTCAACCATATTGATGACAGCATTGTTTCCAGGGTAGGCATAGTTGACTTTTGCCCCCATGTTAGGCTGAGAAGTGGAAACTCCCTTGCCATGTTGTGGAAAAGGTTCTATAAATGCTGTGTGATCATTATTGCTGGTAGGATTATCGATTGTGATGTCCCCTTGATCTATCAAGTCTTGAATGGTATGCTTCAAATGGAAGCATCCATTAGTTATGTGGCCTTTAGTCCGATGGAAAGCACAGAATTCATTATCTTTCCACCAATATGGTTTTGGATCTGGATCAAGTTTTCGGATTGGTGGTAAAGAGATCATGTTATCAGCTATCAGGGTTCTCAGGGCAGATTCCAAAGATTCTCCTAGGGGAGTAAACTTTCATTTATTATCCCATCATTTGAATGGCTTCTTTGGAGATGGTTCAGCAAATTTTTGCTCTGAAGCTTCAATGGTTTTGGTGGCAAGGGTGAGATTGTAGGCTGGTGCCTTTGATGCGGTGTGGATAGTGTCAACAACACTGTCAGAGATGATACCTTTGTTTCTATTCCAGCTCTTGTTTTTATCTTTTGAGCTAGATCCCGCTTCAGACTTGTCCTTTTGAAGTGTGATTTCTCCTTTCTTGACAAGTACTTTCTCAATCTTGATTGCATTATCCACCATTTTATCAAAAGATACATGATCTTGCATTTGTAATGGATAGTTGAGCTCTGGAACAAGGTTATTGATAAAGATTTCAAGTTTCTCCATTTCAGGAATTGGTCTAGCATATAAAGAAAACTTCTTTCGCCACCTCTTGAGAAAAGTTAGGAATGATTCCCCTGGATATTGCTTGAGGTTACAGATATCGATCATGGTAATCGGATGTTGAATATTGTAGGAATATTGTTGATAAAATAATTTAATCAATTCCTCAAAAGTTTTGATCGTAGAAGGTAATCTTGAAAACCACTGAATGGATGCTCCTCCCAAGGATCTAGGAAAAAGACGCATTAGATAAGTTGGTTCATGCATGAATTCCATGGATTGCGTACAGAACTCTCTGACATGATCTTGAGGATCAGAGTGTCCGTCGTATTTGTCATACTTTGGTATCTCCACTCTTTTTGGGAATGGAGGCATATACAAGTCTTTGTCAAAAGGGAAAGGACAAAGGGCCTCCATGGAGAATTCCTTGGGTTCCTTCTCTTTCTCAATTTTATTCATTTTGACCTGCATAGCATGCAGCTGGTTCATTATGGCCGTCATCGGAGTTTCTTCCTCATGCATGATGATATCTTTGACATTGAAGTGAGGAGGAAGTTTAGCTCCTTCTTGGGCTAATTGCAAAAAGTATGCCTCTCTATCCATTTTCAAGAAATGCCTCATCATTCTTTTGAATTCATCATCATTCTGACACCGATGGATTTCAGAGGGTGTAGGGTCTTGGTCGAGATTATGTTGAGAATGGTGTCCCTGGGATCCTCCTCCTAGAGAACCATGGTTTGTCCCTACTTGAGACATGGTAGGAGTTTTTGGGCTCCCTGGAATAGATTGAGGAGGAGTTTGTTGATTACCTCTGTGAGTTGATAGAGGAGGTATGTAACCAGTTTTCAATCGAAAGTTACCGAGACCGTCGTCTTCGTAGATACCTGACTTGATGATTTGTTGAAGAGTTGGACCCGAGGTATTGGTCAAAAGTAAGTTCTGAGATGTTTCTTCTGATTTCTTGTGTGAAGAAGCTCTGGTCTCCACCATTAACTTTAAATGAAATAGAAGAAAAGGATGAAGACAACTAAAGAACAATTTGATTCGAGAAAATCGGATGATGCAACCTTGTCAAGATTATGATAGTTTTGACGATCTGATGAGATGTGGGTGAAGGAAACTGTGCCCTGGATGTATGGGATAGATCGCCCAAAAGATAGCGGACACGATTTCTCAACACTTAGTTTGTTTTTGAAGATTGATTGATTGAAGATTGATAGTTATGACAAGGTTTTGACACGAGATAAAAAGGATTCAAATTGATCAAATAGAAGACTAGATCGGATTCAAAAGATCAAACTCAGAAAATGGTAGAATGCTCAATAGCTACTGCTCTATTCCTGACACAATGATATTTTTGACAGATTCTGGAACTAGGCTGGAAACATTGGATATCTTGCAATTTGACAATTTCTGACAACTCTCTCAAATTTTTCCAAATGACACTTTGCAGACTCATACGACACTGGGTAGTCTATGAAATGACAGTTGCTAAACTCATACGACGGTTGGGTAATACTGAAATGACACTTGACAAAACTCGTATGACTTTTGACTTCTTGAAATGACTTTTGACTCCAGAAAGAACTTTACGTCAATTTTTGCAAAATTTAAGGTTTTCAGTTTTGGATTGTTTGCAAATTGTACTATCCAGATTTTGAAGGTTATACTAGATTTGATCGTTTTTAATAGCCAAGTAGATAAATAAGCACGCAGAACAGCAAGCAAGTGATTCTAAGCATGTCTGAAAATAATGACCAAGGGCAAAAGCAACCTTGCGCATGAACAATCAAGTGACCAAATTGTGCTAATCCCGAAGAGTACTAATTGTGTATGCTCTGAAAAGTTTTTCAATAACACACATATACCTGAAAGTGAAAAATTGGCCTCTCTAGGGTTTTTAGTAATGGTTTGACTCTGCAACTTTTATGATTCAAAGGGGTCAACTCCAATCTCGGCGCACCAGGGTTTTGACACAGTCCGAGAACTTAATCTTCAAGAGCTGCTAGGGAGATCTGACAACCCAACAATGAAGCATACCCGTGGAGATTTCTTCCACAAGGACATTTATATAGCGGCTGTCACTACCATGGCGAAAATGGCTATTACTGCTTGAGGTTCCGTCAACACAGTTTTCCCTGTGAAGGGATTGTACGCTACGGTTAACCCTCTCTAAAGATGACTCACAATAGTATACCACAAGGGGACTTGGCTCCAAATTCAAGGTTTTGACACCTCTTCACTTTTAACCCAAACAAAGCAAGCAGATTAATCCGACACGCTAAGACAAAGTTTTGTTCCACCAAGGTCTATGATATCAACTCCACGTGATCTATCAACCTCTCCAGGGAGAGAATGTATCAATCAATAAGAGAAGTCACACTAACCAATTTTGATTCACCAAAGCTCATGATATCAACCCTACGTGATCTATCAACCTCTCCGGAGAGAGAATGTGTCGATCAATAAGAGAAGATGCACTAACCAAGTTGAATGTGAAACACACTAAGTATCCTCCCTACCTACAAGGATTCTGTTGTCAAGAAATATTTCTCTAGGAATCCAATCTCTCAAGAATCATGAATAGTGTTCATAGGGCCTAATTACTATGTGAGCACAGATGTATGTTCCGAAAGCAAATCTACCAAAAGCATCCAAAAAGTAGAAAGAGGAACACTTAACATTTAAAGCGAATATGAGATGAGTCCACAAGGTGGAACACTTAACACCTCACACAAGCTAAAAATGAGTCCACAACTTAGAAAACAAGTGAGTTCCTAAAAGCACAAAAGGGTTGCCAAGTGGAACATTTAACGCTTCTGTCCTGTTGACCCCTCCCCTTTATGGTGCTGAGATTGCAACCACGGGGCGGAAATGAGGGGCCGGTGGATTAGCGAGTCCAATAACCCAAGATAGCAATCAAGATCAATCACAAGTATTCTAAGACTACTTAATGAATCCTTAAGGGATTACAACCTAGTATCAATTATGCAAGTGTGTAGAAATAGATCAAAAGCATGAAAAGATGCACACAAGCTTGACACATAAGAGATTTATTTTAAGTCCCAAATCAAAATATTATTAGATGAAGGAGAATACCTGGGATCCTTGCAACGCGCTTAGTAGATTTTACTTGATTTTTAGCAATTTTTGTTGAGCTTTTCCATGCAAGCAAGTGACGAACTCTCCAACAAGCAAACAAGCAAACAAGATATGCAAAATATATTCAACTTATGAAAACTATAAGGTTAGCTCTAAAAATCAATTATTATCAGTAATAATAACCAGCAATTAACCCAAATGACAACTCATATCATTCATTGAACCATGTAAAAAAATAAGTGCATACCCATCACAAAACTTTTTTTTTTTTTGCTGCATTTGACCTAGTCAACAAGATCTAATTTTTTTGATATGATTTTGGCCACAAAAATAGAAATTCAGAATAGAGACCCCTGCTTAAAAAAATAGATAGCTTTCCAAAAATGCAAAAATTTTAGAAAAATCTCTTCATTTGTGCCCTAGAGACCCATTTTATCAAAACAGACCAGTTTTTATAAATTGACTATTTGAGCTACGATATCATGTCCAAATTTAAAACACAAAGAATGGACCCCCTGTAGAATTTAAATAGCTTTCCGAAAATATAAAATTTTTTGAAAAATATGCTAATTTGCGTCAGATATTAATTTTTTCCAGAATTTCAAGAAAAACTTATTAAAAATTTAAAACATCTCATAAAATTCTAAATTTTTTACTGTAGCTTCCCTGACATGTCACCAACTTGAAAAAAAATTTCAGACTAGAATTCCAAGCCTTTTGGGAGATAAAATTAAATCTTTGAAACTTTGGGGTTTTAGCTTCCAAAAACTATCAAAACCAGCATGCAAAGGTGGGTTGCCCCACGGTGGGCGCCAGAAATGTGTGTGTGAAAATTGTAAATGATCTGTAGACACAACACTCAGTAAAACATTAGAGGTTAGTGATAATCAAAATCGTGCAAAATTGAAAGCTATCTAACGAAGCGATTTACTGCCTTCTAATAGGTGCGAGATTAATGTTCTCAGATTATTATCGAGATCAGTGACCTAGACGACACCTAAATGAAGGATTTGAATGCAAAAGATGGATATGAAATAAATGCAATTGAGCTATTTTTATTTTTATTTTTTTATGCAATAAGAATGAATGAAAAACTGATATGAAATTAATCTATGTGAAAACTGATATGCTATGCTAATCTAACAATGATATGAAATATGAATGCAAAAATAAGATTGATCTCACAAAGATGTCAATTCGCAAGAGCTTTGATTCTTCAATTCCAATTCTCCAGCGTGATTGTGCAAAATATGAGATGATTTGTGAAGAGCTGAAGCCTTTAATTTATAGAAATCCAGGGCTTTGGAGGTGCATGGATAAAAGCCATAAATCACTCAAATTAACTCATCTTGATTTTTGAGTTATCTGATCATGAAAGATAGTTAATTCTCAAAATCATGCAAAAATAGCTTTTTAACTCAAATTAGAGTTTAGATCAGCTTTTTGAACTCCAAAAGGATGTTGAGTTCCAAAAAGTCAATAACTTGCATTGATTTTCTGATTTGGAGTTTAACTGTTTCTTTTGAATATGCATAATAATTAAGAATTAAATAAATAAATAAAGTGATTTATCCTCAACTCAACTGATTTTTGAAAATAAATAATTAATTTATGGGTTAATTAACTATTTTATCAAACTTTTATTAAAAATTATATTATTAAATAATGACAACATGCTTTAATTAATTAAATAAGAATTTAATCAATTAAAGATAGGAATTTTGATTTATTGTCAAAATTAAATAATACAATTAATAATAGATAGAATTAAATTTAATTACACAATTAAGTGGCAAATATTAAATCTAATTAATTAAATATGAAAATATTCAATTAATCAAACTTAGGATAAATGTGATTTATCGTCAAATAATCATTAAATTAAAGATAATTAAGATAATTAGGAATATTACTAGGAATATTCCTTGATGCAAAATTTAAGATAATCAATTATGATTCGATGATGTTTAGATGTGCCTTAGGTTAGGACTTTGATGTCGATTTCGTTCGAATTGAAGATGTAGGAGATTAATGAACTTATAGCCCATTTTTGGGGTATTACAGTTCTTCTTACTAGTCTTGCAATTTATTGCCCTATGATCAAATCTATTACATGTATAATAGTAAGCATTAAAAGGTTTTACCTCTATACAGTTCCTTGCAATGTGTCCATGTTTGTTACTTGAAAAATAGGTGCATTCTACAGGATTGTGTTCATTCCTAGGAGGACCACCATTGCCTTTGTTTTGATCTTCAGTCTTCTCATCATCATTAGAGTTCTTTTGTGAATCCTTTCTTGCTCGCATACTATCAATATGATTTTGCACTTTGTTGTATCCAATGTAGCTAGTGTCTCCTTTGATCCTTCTTGCATACAACTATGATTCTACCAATTTAGCACTACTATGTAATTTGTCAATATGATCCTTTGACTTCTTCAATTCAAATTCCAAGCTTTCTTTGATATTCTTTAGCTCTAAGATTTCCAAGTTTGCTTCCCTTAGTTCTTCATTGAGTTGAAGGTTCTCCTTGACTTGTTCATTGTAGACATCTTGATTGTTCATCAATTTGTCATCAAATTCTTCAAGCTAGCTCAATAGGGATGCATTTTCTTCACTTAACTTCTTGACTTTTTCTTCAAGTTCACTATTAGAGCATCCTTTCAAATCTTTTCTTAGTCTTTTGATAGCTAATTGAGCATCACTGACTTTTTCTTTTAGTTCTTCTATTTCTCTTTCTAAATTGTCCAGGTCTTCAAGAGCTACTTCGAGATTCTTCTTTAGATGTTTCATATTTTCTTTGTCCATGATCTGCTCAAGTGGTTAAACTTCTTTTTTGAGGACTAGAGCTCTAATATCAATTGTTAGGAATGGGAACACTAAGAGGGGGGGTGAATTAGTGTTCACTGTATTTTAACTTTTCACTTTAATCTACATACTGAATTATAAATGCTTAAGTACTGAATTAAACATTCACATAAACATGAAACATGAAATCAACACATGACACTAATATGGTTATGGGGAAACCCAAATAGGTAAAAACCCTGATGGGACTTGATACCCACTAATAATCTGAACTAGTGTTTTGTGATCCTTGTTAGAAGATCCTTTACCCTGTTAGGAGTATCTTTACAATTCTTTTAGTAGAGTAGACCTTGTTTAGGGTCGGACCCTGTTAGGAGTCTTTTACAATGATCCTTATTAGGGGAGTGGACTCTCTCTCCTCGAGCTCACTACTCAAATGATGAAGGCTACAACCTTTTGAATCAGATACACACTATATCTACAGGTGAACTATTACTATGACACTACTTGTCAGATCAGTTCCTTTGGTTCACTGATGCTTTGACCTCTTGCAAAGTTCTAATACATCATATGCTCTATTTTCATACCTCTGCTCTACTTATCACAACTCTATTCCAACTTCCATACCAAATACAATGGGTGCACCTTATATTTATGTGCTCATACCAAATATACAATTAGGTCGGCCCTATAACTAATTACAAATAATGCTTCCAAATGAATTGGCTTAAGCATGCTTACAATTATACATGTACATATGTTGAAAACCTAAATACAATGGGTGCATAGCATCTACAACGTTAATTTATTATCGCAAACCAAAATAGTCACTGTCGGCTCTATGCTTTGTTCTCTGCTGGCACACATTGGCTGTATAACTTCAACTGACTGTAACTTTCACAACTTTTCATATCTACTTATGCGCTCTTAGACTAAGCATAAGTAAAGTCTAACAACATTAACTTTTAGGGTGCATATCATAATTCATTTGTACACATGTGCACTGATGCTTTGAGTCTCTGGTGCTCTGTATGTTGTCCAGTCTTCAACACTTAACTGATTTCTAATCTTTATACTTAGTGCACTAACTCCAAACTATTATATGACTTTGTTGCCATAATGAAAACACTATATCTAGCCATATACTTTAGTATAGAAAACTTTCCAACACATTTGATCATCATCATCAACTTCTTTCCCAAAGTTAGCAAAAAATTGATTCTATCTAGGGTTTCTTTGCTGCAATCTCAGGGTGGGACTAATTTCTACTTTTCTTGGTTCTCCTTTTTGTCCTTCAACCACTGTATTTTCTTGAATCTCTATTTTTTTTCTTCTTCCTTCCTATTTTCCTTCCTTTCTACCTAAATTAATATGTCCTTTTCTTCTAAGGCCAAATTGTCAACAATGTTCTCAAGGTTGCTAAAAGGATTATCATCACTATCCAGTATGATATAAGTTCCTTCCACATTCATTGATTCATCTTAAATGTTAATTGATGGTGGTGGAGAGGGAATTTTCTGGTGCTCAGCTTCCAAAGCTTGATCTGCTACACTTGAGTGCTTACCAAAATCTGTAATCATCACCTTTATGACTTCCTATTCGGTTTCTTTATTGATTTCTTCATAATTTCCTCTCATTATCTAAATTGTTCTTCTTTTTGTTCTCAAATAAATACCAAGATCTTTCATGATTTCTTTGAAGTGGTCTTCATCTCTAATGTCACAGAGCTTTCTTACAAAGTTTTCTCTAATCTTATTATCTTCTTCAGCTACTCTCTTCTTCCTGTTAACTAATTTCTCAAAGAAATCATCAGGTATCTTCCCTTGAATGGTATCAAATTTCTTATCTACTAAGATCATGTGCCTAACAACTGCATTCTCCAAGTTTAATCTTTTTGAATAGTTGTATAGCTCATAATACTTGTTCATCTTGGAAAAGTCTCCATCATTAATAATTTTCTCATTTACCTTTTCTATCTTAGGTTTCCATTTCTTCTTCTTCACTTTAGATTCTTCATCATCTTTTATTTCAGATACTTTCCTCTGCAATGGGGAAACTATTGTTTTCTTTCTTTTACCTGGTCCAGTAGCTATTTCCTTTACACTTTTACCTGGTGGAGTGGTAGAAGATCTTGTAGATTTTATTATTTCCCATTCCTTCTCTACCTTCTCCACTTTCACTACATTCTGCAAATTTCTAGTCTCATCTACAACTATTGATAGGGGTGGAACAAACAAAACTTCCTTTTGTCTAATGTCTCTTAGTGTTATTGTTGTATTCTTTGCAATTAGGAATTCTTGTTTTGACATTCCTATATCTTTAAGAATTTTCTTAATAGTGCTTTCCACTCTCTTCTTAGATAACTTTTCTTCTTGAATAGACTTTGTGGACTTGAAGTTCTCCTCAAAAGTCCCAAATCTATTTCTATTTACATCCAGTTTACTTTTCAACAATCTATTCACATATTCTTTTGCTTCAACTTTAGAAATTTCATATCCAAGAGGGTCTATGAATTCTACTCTAGGTTCAACTACATCAATAAAGGTAACGTCAGTGTCAACCATAAAACATATTTCATTTTTATACTTCTCAACTATAGTCTATGGGATTCTTGATCATTTCTTCATCAAGTTCTGAAATGAATTGATCACTAAGGTTACACTCTCATTAACCTTGTCTTTAGGGTATCTCAAATACACTTTCTTAATTTTGTCCATGTTGATTCTATTATCATTCTAGTCTTCTCCAATAGTAAATGGAAATCTTCTTAGCAAATGGAAAAACATATATGTAATCAATGACGAGAATCTAAACTGTGAGCTTTTAGTCTTCTTAATCTTTCCTAGGTTCTCAAATAGCTGAATTCTCAAAATTTCACACATATCCACTTGAAATTTATCAACACACATCAAATAGGCTGCATGAATCATACCAGCTGCCATGTCATCTTCTCTAGAGTTAGCACAAAACTTAGATGTTAAGATCTTGCATAAAATAGTATAACTCCTAATTTAGATGAACCAGTAACTTCATGAATTAGGTCTGATGTTATATCAATCACTTTATCATCTAACCAAAACTTCCCATTATGAATTCTGCTCAAAATTATTTTGGTGCATTCATCATCATCAAATTCATGTTGTAGTGAATATCTTATGATCTCATTTTCATTCAAATGTTCAAATCCTACTTTCAATGACATATCCTGATTGTATAGTTTCTCATATTCCTTAGTAAAATCACTTTCACTGAGGGTTTCAATTTTGCATCCCAAATAGCCTCTAACATTCTCTAAATGTAGAACTCTATCTAGTATGGATGATAATGCTAGTTTAGGGTCTTCTTCTAAGGGTTCTACTGGTTCCCTTTTGATCTTAGGTTTAATTGTATCTCTTATGCTATGAACAAATGAAACATCCATATCTTCTACAAATTTTCTAACTGACTGATAGATTTTCTCAATAAAATAACTTCATTTCATGATTTAGGGCTTTGTGTAGATCCGACACAAAGTTGTCTCACCAAATCCTTCAAACTACCTTCAATCACCATTGCTTCGATCTCCTTAACACTTTTAGTTGCTTGAATGATTAACTAATGTTGGACTACAACTGATTTGGAATTTGATTAAAGAATTTGTGATTGCAAGATCACTGAGAAGTTTCTGATTAGATATGTAATATGATTAAATCAGTATTATGGTGTCATTGATGTCAACTAGTTTGACAACACTTATCTTGTAAGTTACTATACCGAGACATCTGAAGAAAGGTGAAAGAGATGAAGAATAGAGAAATCTACATGAGGAAAGATGTACATGACAGATGAGGATAAGGAACACATTGAGTAACTTGTTGATGAGTCTATGACTTGATGATATTGACTTTATTATGTTGCATTCATCTATAATGAAGTATAGAGCTGAAAGACACAAAGCAGTGTTGTCATGAAGCATTTTTGGTATACACCTATTAGTCCATTTTCCTGTTCATGCAAAAATCCTATGAAAATGGCCTTTTCCCTGCAAATGTTTTGTCATGTTATCCTTCCATGCCTGCAATTCATACTTTTAATGTGTGATGAAAATCCATAATGTTTCATGGTTTGTGCTCTTAGCCCCATGCTCTTCAATGTATCACCTTGCTCCAGTCCGAATTGCACGTGCTGAATTGCAAAACCCAGAAAGTTATTTGAGTTCTAAGGTCTGCATGAAAATAATTTTAGAATCTGTCACAGTGTCAAAAACCCACAATATTTTTAAAAATCCCTGATGTTTTCAGTCTATGTGAAAACCTTCATTGTTTTTGACCTTATGCTTTCCCACTTTTGTGCACTTGTCTTCTGGCATCGAAAACTCTATGTGTTTTCAGTGTTTCGCTATGTCGAAAACTTTGTGTGTTTTTGACCTCACAGTTTCCTGTTTGTTGGCATTCCCTAACTATGCAAGTGTGATGGATGGTGGGTCTAGGTCTGCAGGCTCTTCCTGATTGGTTGTTGCATGGCCACATGTCAGACTTTTCTAACATGTGATCATGCGACTGCTTGCCACCTATCCGCGTGGGTCCCAGTTCTTCTCAGTTGCTCGGTGTGGTTAAAGTTCGGATAGAATCAGTGGTCAGCGTAAGTTCACAACGTAAAGATGCATAGTGTTTATCCCTTACACTTTTGCAAGAGCCGTCATATTTTCTTATGTGGGTGTGCCATGGGTCCGGGTGGGTCTGTGTGTTGGGTCTTACCGACGTGTCTTCTTCTCATTGGTTGGCTGCATCGGTGATGTGGTTTGTCTCAGCAGGGCCCAGTGTCAGAGATTTAAGATCCACAGTCAGTGTGTGATCGCATGGAATATTCTCACCCCATGCAATCATGCACCCACCATCTGATTGGATGCCGATGGGTTTTTTTTGTAGTGGGCCCACTGTCAGAGGTAGTGATGTGGTAGCCTGGGGTTGGCTATCGCATGATCGCATGTCAGAGTTTTCTAACATGCGATCATGTGACCGGTTGACACGTGTTCCTGAGGCTTGGTGGTAGGTGGTGACGTGGGTTCTTCCGGTTGGTTCTAGGTGGTGATGAGGCTTGTGTGGTGGGCCCATTATCTTTTGTTGTAGAGGTGCGCATTTTGTGCGATGGGTCCAAGATGTCACACAGTGCTGGTGTTCACTTTTCATTGGCCGACGAGTGACAATGTGGTGGTCCTTTGGCCTTGTCACATGATTGCAAGGGCCATTTTCATAGCTTGTGACCATGTGATAAGTTCCTTCCTTGCTGGGGCCCGGTAATAGGTGGTGGAGTGGGCATTCCTAATTGGTCAGCATGGCGGTAGCAGTGGTGATTGCTATCGGTTAGTCACATGTTTGCATAGCCTTTTTCAAGGCTATGCGATCATGCGACTAATGTTTTGTGGTAGGCAGTGGCGGTGGTTATGCATCAAGGTAAGGGTCTTCAGGTTGTCGCATGTTCGCATAGCCCATTTCCTGGCTATGCGATCATACGACAACTATTGTACGTCATCATTACGAAGTTGCGGAGTTGTGAAGGTAGTGTGACCGAGGACCTTTCAAGGGGGTTCATGATCAACTCTTAACCATGGTTAAGAGATTGCGGTCGCATGATCGCAAGGGTTAGTAAGGTGCCTTACGATCATGTGACAATGTGAACCAAGATTCCTTCAAGGACCGCCGATGTGCCACTAGCACCATAAAGTAACTGTTGAGATTCAAATTTGAATTTCTGAGAGTTGCCAGTGACAGAGGGTACCATTTTTATGGAATTCAATGCAGAAATGACCCTGTTTGGTGAGAAGCAATTAGTTTGTCATTTGTAGTGTGGTCTAGGATGTCTAGTGCTCATTTGCAGGGCATGTACCTTGCAATTGTGGCTCAAGGCATGTTGCAGGGCATCCTTTTGAGCTTGGTTTTGTGATCCTTTGTACTCGCAGAGAAGACTTTCATAATTAAGGATCAGTTTAGGATTTCCTCTTTCCTGGATTGGATGTGTTTCCCACCCATGAATTAAATTCATGATTGTTTATGGTTTTTTGAGGTGGGTGAAGCTTTAGCCCTAGCTATCTGTAGCTTGTTGCAACCTATTTTGGGTTTCCAAGGCAGCTAGTGGTATAAATGGTTGAAATTTTAACTTTGTAAGGGTTCTACCTTAGAGTTCCTTTTTGGTTCCATGAAAGGTTCTATCCTATAGATTTCTCCTTCTCTCTGCATATAGGGTGTTCTTATTCCATTGCTGGTTCAGAGAATACAGTGCATATTATAACAAATTTGTCTTATGTGTGAGGATTTAATATATTCTTACTATTACCAAACTATCTCCATTTGAATTCTGAGTCCATTAGTCATACATCAAGGGTGTTTTATTTTTCTATTTTCATTGCCTAAGTGTTTGCGAGTGTAGTTTTCTTCATAGAGATAACTGGTTTAGGGTTAGTATTCATGTATTTATGAGTTGAGGTGTCAAAGATATTTCATGCTTGTCTTCTAGTGGATGTTGGTCAATGTATTACCCATTTATAGGTCTCTTCTAGGGGGAGGGTTAAAATCCTTTAGGTGGGTAATAACATATTTGAATGCATAGGTGGGAACTAAGTTGAGGTTTGGTTATGGTGTGTGATTGATGTCAGGCATCAACACATTGAGCATATTGTGTTCTTGTTTCATAGCATTCTCTTGCAATAAGGTATTTGACTCTGTGGCCCATTGGACAAGGCACTGATCTATCAGAGACTTAGGATATCTCAGGGGTCCTTTCAATCCATTCAAATTATTTCCCTTCAGCTCCACCCTTTCCCTTTCTTGTTGTTAGGATAGGCCTCTAGCTTTCAATCTCATTCCATGCAAGTAGGGCTATTGCATGAGATTTTCTATCATTAGGGTACAGGATACCTATAGAAGATTGATTGCTATTCCACATTAATCTATCTGCAGGCCTTTGGTTTGTCATGAGGTGTCATGAGTGTGTAGATAAGGCAATACCTACCTTAGTGATTGTGGAGCTCAAAGAAGAAGGAGGATGTTCTCTATCCTCATCAATTGGACTATTTCCTTGTCAAACTTGAGTGTCTAACCAAGATCTAAGCCCAACTATTTGATTCAAGTTTCATCCTGCAAGGAAAAGATCCAACAACACCAATGGAGTGTAGTGTATACCGACCATAGTATTAATCAAGCAGTGTTCACCGATGCATTCTTTGTTAACCGAGTGGAACAAAATGAATTAAATGATTAGTTTAGCTGATAAGATTGATGAGCTGGCAAGAGTATAAAATTGAGGTAATAGATAATGTTTGTTACACAGATTGACGGTTGAAAAAATTCAAGGAAGATCTAACGGAGTAAATTGAAACCTGTAATTGACACAAGTACCGAGAAAGTTTTAAGCGGCAAAATTTATGAATGTAACTAAGTGGAAAAATATGATGGTGGAGAAGAAAATGATTTACTCGTCTATATAAGAGAGTAGAATTTAGTTATGAGAGAGCTGGAAAGAAGAAGAAGCTACAAGAATTTCACGTGAATAAGCTTTCATGCATTTTGATCATACTGGTTAGTGAGAAATGAGCTACAAAACAATTATCGAGCTATAGAGAGCTATTACCGATGGATAGTAAGTTGATACAATAATCAATCTAAAGTGAAATATTGATCAGAAGGATTTATATGGACTGAATATTGATCTATAATTTGCAATTGAAGTTGTATTAAGGTAGGTCATTTTACTCTTACATATTTAACCATTGTATACAATTTAAATCTCTTAACCGAGTGAACTATGAAAGTCTTATGATGTATCATTCATAGAATGAACATTATTATCCTATCAACCCCATAGTGAATGCTGGTTGGATGATAACTTCTAATCTAAAATCCTCTAACAAGGTCACACTTGACAGTGTGTTTGTAACCTTTAATAGGGTTGGGTCTTAACGGAGCTCACTTAAAAAGAGTGAACAATTTTGGGTTGCCGGTCCCAGGTGGTTTTTCCCTTTACAGGGTTTCCATGTTAAATCTCTTGTGTTATATGTTGATTGTGATATTTGTTTGTTATCATATTTTGCATGTTACATGTTAGATTTGATCGGTAAACTATTTTAGTATTAGACTGGTAATCAGTAAAATCACAAAAAATGAGAGTTATTATTGCTTATCGACAAGTAGAAATTGAAGAACTTGTTTTGATTTATACATTTTGTTTTGGGACATTGGATAACTGATTCACCCCCCTCTCAGTTATTCTAACAATTGGTATCAGAGCACTAGTTGCTTGGAATAGAGTTTTAAGGACTTAAGCATAAATTTCTTAAGATGTATAAGAGGGAAGTACCGAAAGTGAATAAAGAGAACTTCATAGTATGGAAAAGTAGAATGAAGTTGCACATATCTAGAATTGGGAACTCAGCACTAGATATGATCGAAAATGGCTACATGCAACCGCCCATTGGTCCCCTAACTATTGATCTACTGAAGGATAAGCATGAACACAATGCTACTATGATGGAACTTGTTGCTGCCTATATCGACACTAAATTTGAAGATATCAACACATGCACAACTGCCAAAGGAATGTGGGATAAATTAGCACAAATCTACAGTGGAGATTTGAATGTCAAAAGCGGCCGAGCTAAAAGTTTGAGAGGTAGATTTGATGATATGAGAATGAAAGAAGGTGAGAATATTGTCCAATATTCAAATAGACTCAAAGAGGTGGTACATGCAATTAGAGCATCTGATGGAGTAATTGATGATGAAACAGTGATAAGAAAGATTCTCAAAACTTTGCTACCAGTTTATGCAATCAAGATTTCTGCAATTCATGAAACAAGAGCTACATCCAACCTTACTCTTGACACTCTAATTTGTAAACTTACAACCTTTGAATTAAACAACTTTGATAACAGTGTTGTTCCTTCTATTGAATCCACTTTCATGTCTTCTCTGAAGATTAGAAAGTCTAGCAGGAATGGTAAGAATTGTGATAGTGATGACAATACTGATGATGAACTTGATGAGCTTGAAGCACTTATGGCTTGAAGATTGTCCAAAGGAAAAGGAAGGTATAGAGTCAAGCTACCTTTAGCATGATTTAATTGTAAAGAAGTCAGTCACATCATTCCTAGATGTTCACAGAAGAAAGATGATGATAGATCTAAAGATTGATCTGATGGAAGCTATGGAAGAAGAGTCAATAGAGGTTACTGACACAACAACAGAGATAATCGAGATGAAAAAGGAAAAAAGGTATGTTACATAGCTAAAGATATTGAACCTAAATCTGATTCTAATGATGATATAGAAGTTGTATTTGTTGCTATGAAAGATTACTTAGAAGAAGAAGAGAAACATGAAGAGACATCACTGATCTCTAAAGTAAGCAGAAATGATACATGGATCATAGACAATGGCTGCACACATCATATGACCGATGATGTAGAGAAGTTTGATCATCTTGTTGAATATAATGGAGGATCTATGAGAATGGGAAATGATGCACCTTGTATGGTAAGAGGTAAAGGCTCACTGATGATCAATGATAGACTACAATGTGAAAATGCATACTGGGTAGATGGACTAAACTATAATTTGATAAGTGTGGCTTAGTTGAACAATTCAGGCCACCGACTAGCTTTTGAGAGCAAAAAGGTGAAGATTTATGATGATGGAGGAAAATTTGTCAGAACTGGTACACAATCTAGAGGTAATCTATTCTATCTTGATATGGATCAGTCTTCTTGTTTGTTAATTAAGGATGAAGATGCTTGGTTGTGGCACAGAAGGCTATGCCATGTGAACTTTGACAACATGATCAAGATTAGTAGAAAGAGAAGAGTTAGAGGATTGCCTAACTTAACAAAACCTGATCATGCTATGTGCCATGAATGTTAAAGAGCTAAGATGACTAAGTCTAGTTTTAAAAGCAAAGACTACTCAACAAAGAAGATACTTGAGTTGGTTCATACTGACCTATGTGGTCCGATGAGAACTAAAAGTTGTTCTGGTGATAAATATTTTATTCTTTTTGTTGATGATTGCACTAGACTAATGACTGTTATGTTTCTAAAAGAGAAATATGAAGCCTTCAAAATGTTTAAATGGTATAAAGCTAAGGTAGAGAAAGAAACTCGAAAGGAAATAAAATGTTTAAGATCTAATAGAGGAGGTGAATTTATCTATGATGAATTTACTAATTTTTATAATGAGCATGGAATCAAAAGGCAGGTATCCACACCAAGGACACCTTAGCAAAATGGCATTGCTAAAAGAAGGAATAGGTCTATAATTCACTATGCTAGAACACTGATGATATAGAAGAATGTTGCTCAAAAATATTGGAGGGAAGCTATCAGCACAACTGTATATGTTCTTAACCGAGTACAATTGAAGGACTCCAATCGAACACCTCATGAACTATGGTTTGGACACAAACCTACTATAAGTTATTTCAAAAATTTTGGAAGCAAATGCTTTATTTTGAAAGATGAGAGAAATGGAAAATTTGATTCTAAAGGAGATGAAGGAATATTCTTGGGATATTCCACTACAAGTAAAGCATACAAATGTTTGAATAAGGCTACAAATAAGATTGTTGAAAGTACTAATGTTCATGTCGATGAACTTCATGATAAGTACACTGAGGAAAGTTCAAAGGAACTAGAAGACTATGGTAGATTCACTTACATTGAATATCTAGAGTATCTACCAACACCATCAACTGTGACAACCTGTCAGTAGGGAAACATTGTAGTACAATAGCCACCACAAACCGATGAACATGAAGAAGCTGTCGAGCAAGGAAATGACCCTGAACAGGATGAACAAGAAAGGAGAAATCAATTTTTGGCTAGTTTTGTCCAGAGACATCATCTTGAAACACAAATCATTGGAGAAAAACATGTTGGAATGCAAACTAGAAGCAAAACAAGACAAGGTACATGTCTAATTTATGAGTTTGAACCTAAAACTATGAAAGTTGCTTAGAGAATGAAGAATGGGTTAATGCAATGAAAGAGGAAATAGAACAAATAGAAAAAAAAAAAACCTGGTCCTTAGTACCCTGACCAAGAGATAAGAATGTTATCGGTACTAAGTGTATATACAGGAATAAATTGAATGAAAATGGTGAAATCACAAGAAATAAAGCTAGATTAGTATGCAAGGGATATGCACAGGAAGAAGGTATTGAATATGGTGAGACATTTTCACCTGTTGCTAGATTAGGAGTTAGAATGCTACTTGCATACGCTACACATAAGAAATTCAAAGTCTATCAAATGGATGTGAAGTCAGCATTTTTAAATGGTATACTTGAAGAAGAGGTCTACATTGAACAACCTGAAGGATTTGTTGATCCTAACAATAAAGACATGGTATGTAGATTACATAAAGCTTTATATGGACTAAAGAAAGGATTGAGATCATGGTATGAAAGACTGCATACTTATTTGTTAAGTATTGGATTTGTAAGAACAAGTGAAAACAACAATTTGTATGTGAAAGGTGATACTAATGATACTATTATCATTGCTGAAATATTTGTCGATGATATCATCTTTGCTGGCGCAGATCTTGTTTGCAAGGCATTTTCTGATGAAATGCAAAAGGAATTTAAAATGCCTATGTTCGGAGAGATTAAGTTCTTTCTTGGACTACAAGTAATTCAGCAGAGTGATGGAATCTTCATCACATAATCTAAATACATAAAGGAAGTATTGAAGACATTTGGCATGGAAGATGCTAAACCTATGGGAACACTGATGGCTATTAGATGCAAATTGACAAAGGAGGATGAAACTACCAAGGTAAACTAGACACTTTACCAATCTATGATTGGTAAGTTAATGTATGTAGTTCACAGTAGGCCAGATATAGCACATGTTGTAGGAATTATTGCAAGATTTTCTGCTAATCCTAGAGAATCGCACATGATAGCTATGAAAAGGATCTTAAGATAGTTGAAGAAAAGAGAGAATAATGGATTATGGTATTCTAATGGAAGTTTGAACTAAATGTTTACACCAATGCTGATTGGGCTGGAAATGTGGATGACAGAAAAAGCACCATTGGAGGAGCATTTTTCTTTGCTGAAAGACTTGTAACTTGGACAAGTAAAAAGTAGGCTTGTATTTCTCAGTCTACAGTAGAAGCAGAGTATGTTTCTACTACTACTAACTATTCAAACATTTCATATATCAAACAAGTGTTGGAAGGAATGAATGAGGTAATCACTGACTCGGTGATTATATATTGTGACAACACTAGTACAATTAATATCAAAGAATCCTGTGATGCACTCTAAGACAAAGCATATATCTATTAAGTATCATTACTTAAGAGAACAAGTGCAAGAGAAGAAAGTTAAGTTAGAATTTTTTAAATCTAAAGAACAACTTGTAGATATTTTTACAAAGCCCCTAGCGAAGGACACATTTGAATACTTGAGGACTAGACTTGGGGTCTATCCCCTATCTATCACTCACTAAGGTGATCTGGTTGTTGCATTACCCTACTTTTATTAGAAGATCATTCATGTTGATGCAACATAGTTCACACTTTGAATCATGTTCAAGGTTATGATTAAGTTTGAGCACTTGAACCGATGCGATTTCAGTATACAGAGATACAGAGGAAGTACTAAACACCACAAAGAGTTACTTGGCTACTACAAAGCTGATTGTTTATTTGTTTCTTTGGCATTATTGTCAAAGGGAGAGATGAACAATATGAAAGGAATATATTACAATGAAAGGGAGAGATGAACAATATGAAAGAGGTTGAAAGGTTTGAAAGATGAGAACTATCTAAGGGAGAGACAATCTGAATGGAACAAAAGAACTGAAAAGATTATAACTACAGAATGGTAAAGCTATACTAGTTAATGCTGGTTCAATAACATAGTGATTAAACATATTAAGTCTATTTGACTTACAGAATTTGTTCACAAAGTTGTATAATGTATGTTTGGTATGTGTATTGTACATTTCATATTACTTGAGTTGCCATCAATGACAAAGGTAGAGATTGTTGGACTACAATTGATTTGGAATCTGATTGAAGAATCTATGATTGCAAGATCACTAAGAAGTTGCTAATTAGATATGTTATATGATTAAATTAGTATTATGTTTTCATTGATGTCAACTAGTTTGAAAACACTTATCTTGTAAGTTACTATACCGAGACATCTGAAGAAAGGTGAAAGAGATGAAGAACAGAGAAATCTACATGAAGAAAGATGTACATGATAGATGAGGATAAGGAACACATTGAGTAACTTGTTGATGAGTCTATGACTTGATGATATTGACTTTATTATGTTGCACTCATCTATAATGAAGTATAGAGCTGAAAGACATAAAGCAGTTTTGTCGGTAAATGAAGCATTTTTAGTATACACCAACGGAGTGTAGTGTATACCAACCGTAGTATTAACCGAGCAGTGTTCACCGATGCATTTTTTGTTAACTGAGCAGAATAGAATGAATTAAATGATTAGTTTAGCTGATAAGATTGATGAGCTGGAAAGAGTATAACATCGATGTAACAGATAATGTTTGTTACACAGATTGACGATTGACAAAATTCAAGGAAGATCTAACGGAGAAAATTGAAATGTGTTATTGACACAAGTACCGAGAAATTTTTAAGCAAAAAAATCTATGAATGTAATTAAGCGGCAAAATATGATGGTGGAGAAGAAAATGATTTACTCATCTATATCAAAGAGCATAATTTAGTTATGAGAGAGCTAGAAAGAAGAAGAAGCTGCAAGAATTTCACGTGAACAAGCTTTCATGCATTTTGATCATACTAGTTAGTGAGAACCGAGCTACAAAATAATAACTGAGCTATAGAGAGCCATTACCGATGAATAGTAAGTTGATACAGTATTGAATCTAAAGTGAAATATTGATCAGAAGGATTTATATGGACTAAATATTGATCTGTAATCTACAATTGAAGTTGTATTAGGGTAGGTCATTTTACTGTTACATATTTAACCATTGTATACAATTTAAATCTCTTAACTGAGTGGACTCTGAAAGTCTTATGATGTATCATTCATAGAATGAACATTGTTATCCTGTCAACCCCATAGTGAATGCTAGTTGGATGATAACTTCTAGTCTAAAATCCTCTAACAAGGTCACACTTAATAGTGTGTTTGTAACCTTTAACAAGGTTGGTCTTAACTGACCTCACTTCAGAATAGTGAACAATTTTGGGTTGCTGGTCCCAGGTGGTTTTTCCCTTTACAAGGTTTCTACATTAAATCTCTTATGTTATATGTTCATTGTGATTTTTTTTGTTATCATACTTTGCATGTTACATGTCAAATTTGATCGGTAAACTATTTTAGTATTAGACTGGTAATCGGTAGAAGCACAAATAGTGAGAGTTATTATTGCTTACCGACGAGTACAAATTGAAGAATTTGTTTTGATTTATACATTTTGTTTTGGGACACTAGATAACTGATTCACCCCCCTCTCAATTATTCTAACAACTAATATCGATCATAAGTTTTTAACTTCAATATTCTGACATCGCATTCAATTCTTTGCGACTTCTTTCCAAAAATTTGTTCCTTCTTTCTTGCAAAACTACAAACTTCTTGCGAACTTTCATAACTTCATATTAGCTCATGCACTCTTAACCATAGCATCATTACATCTTATACTACCTTACATTAACTGCACAAGACTCAATTCATCCTATACTAACTTCTACACAATCCTAAGTTCCTATTCTAATGCATTCTTTATGAATTAAGTAATTTCAGATGGGTTAGGAAGAGATACACTCTTACCATTAGATACTTCATCTTTCATATTACCTTCTACACTGAATGTGTCTCCTTGATCTGTAGATTTAAAAATCTTCACTTTTTCTGAATTACTACATCATCCTCTTTGACTATTGCTTGCATTTTCATTTCTCCTTGTATAACTTCTAGGATTAGGGTTTCTCATGTTACTCATTCTACAAAACCTTGCTATATGACCAAATTTCTTTCATATTTGACAAAATATTCCATTGTTTCCATATCTCAGTCCAGTCTAGTTGATTTGTGATCTGGAATTCCTGGCAATGTGTCCAACCTTGTTGCATCTATAAGATACTACTCCATTTCTTATGTTCATATCTTCAGTAGGTCTCTTATCTGCATTGTTAGTATCTCTAAACATTCTACTATTATTATTATCATTAGATCTAGGCTTCTTACATTCAATAGCTCTATGTCCAAAACCATAACAATTATAACAATAACCATTAAGAGGTTTAAATTGCTTACCTGTGCAATCTTTCTTCATATGACCAAAAGTATTACATGCAAAACATCTACCTTTAAATTCTCTCTACATACCTTTAGGTGATTCTTCTTGTTTAGGTGGTTCTTCTTCTTTAGGTGTGTCCTTAAATTTGTCAGCTTCATCAGATTTCTTTTCATCTATGTTTTCAGAAACTTTCAAATCTAGTTCCATGCTTTCTTCAATTACCTTAGATGAGTTAAATCCAAGACCAATTTTATCATAGAATGGCTTCAGATAAAATATTTGTTCATCAATATTCTCACTAGTGGAATATAGTCTCTCAAGATGTTGCTTAGACCGATTCAGTTCACCTTTCACAATTGTATTTTACTTTTCAAGTTCATCATACTGCAATTTTGTTTTCTCAAGTTCAAATATCACTTTACAAAGTTTAGATTTTTGATCTTCATTCTCAGATTTCAGATTTTCTTCATTCTTGTTGTTTCCATCTTTCAAACTCAACTTCAGATTTAATATCTTTAATTCATGTTTAAGGATCTCATTTTCTTTTTCCGGATTTTCATCACAATCTTCAATTTGAATTGTAGATTCCTTTTCTGATTTCAGTTCTTCTAGCTTCTTTTTCAGCTTCTGAATGAGGTTATTTGCATCATCATATTTTCCTTTCAGAGTATCTCTTTCTTTAGTAAGTATATCAATCTGTTCAAGAGATTCTTCAAGATTCTTATGTAGCTAATCCATATCCATAGAGATCTTACTCAAGATGCTAGGCTTTCTCTGAATGATTCTTTTCCAAGTAACTAAGCTCTGATACCAATTGTTAGAAATAGGGAATATTGAGAGGGGGGGTGAATCAATATTCTAAAAACTTTTACTTTTTTCCAATTATGGATATAACAAATTAACTTGATACATGCAAAACAAAGTAAACTAAATAACATGCATAGAAATAAAGAAAAGGAACTCATAACATGTTATTTGTTCTCGAGGAAACCTTGGCCAAGGGAAAACCCCAGTTGGGATGATACCCATAATGATCCACTAATCAAAAGTATCATGTTAAGGATGTTGACCCTGTTAGGAGACTATTACATACATATAGTTTTTAAGTCCTCATTAAGGGAATCTAGGGCTTTTTAGAAGCCTCAACCCTGCTAAGAGTTGGTAGTACAAATGAAATGATTACAAGATGAGCCCACTTCCCAAACATGTAATGTACAATGATTTTTGATTACAAAAAGGGTAAGGTATAAGACCTTTACTTCTTCACTTGCACATAAAAAGTCTGCTTGCTTGACATTCACACTTTACAACTTCACATCAATATCTTTTGCATATATATGTTACTACACTATCTTCACATTAGATATGTCTTATATTTATACAAGTTATTAGGAATAATAACTTTTATAGTCGGCTTTACAAAACATAAAGCACTTTAAAAAATACATATTAACTCATTATGCCCAAGGGTTAACATCTAGGATGTCATCCCTTTATATGATTAAGACATTATTTTGATAAACAAAATAATCCCTTAACTATTTACCAATTATGTCTTCTGCTCTTTATCCTATCGGCTTCAACTCTATTCTTGTAATAGTGCAATAACTTCTTCTGTATGTGTTGTATAGGCTTGTGCTCTTAGGTGAGTCTTCATTATACATCATAGTATCCATGTTCAAGTGTGCAAGCACTGAACTTAATTATATCGATGTCACCAATCAAAACTATCTCTAGTTAGACATGGAAAACTACTACTTACACTTAGACAATTTTGTTCTGCACTCTGTCATAACTGATATCTGTCACATGTGGTCTTCACATAGATCCTATGTTTCCATAATGAAAAAATTTAGATATCTAACTCAGCCAAATTTCCAACAAAGGGAAGGGATTTCTTTTGGGGGTTTCTTCAGAGACCTCCCTTATATATTCCCAAGATCAAAAAAATGATCATGATGTATGACATCTTGTACAATCAATTGGATTCCAAGTTGCAAGTTGAGAAGGCATACTCATTCTCTAGAAGTAGGGGATACATATGAGCCTCCCTAAAAGAAACAAATATTAGTAGGGGAATCTTCAAGAGCATAGACTGTAGGTAAAAGGAGTGACAGGGTTTCTGCCCTAGTGCTAGGTGATAGATCTTATTACCATCACCTGAGAAAGAAGAAAGAGGTTTCTATCCAGGTGAATGATGGTGTAGAGCCAAGCAGTGAGGCCCTACAAGCCCTAGCCTCATATCATCCATCTTTAGACAAGATATTTGTTGAGGAGGCTAGGCAATTGCCTAAATCAATTAAGATTCTATTAGTTCTAGGGTTGGATTTGACATTTGCCTTCATAATTGATCAAATAAGGAGACAACCACAAGGTGGTTTTTTATATGAAGTCCAAATTGGGGAGATGATAAGAGGGTGTGGATATGATCTGAGATCCCAAATTTTGGCAATGTGGTCTCTTGCCCCTAAGACTCAAAAACCTTCTCTGGTCAGTATTGAAGATAAAATGGATGGAGATAAGATCATCTTGATAGTGAATAACACTAGTGATCTTGAGGTTTCCAAGGCAGTGACTCACTTTTCTCATTTGAATAAGGCCAAGATTGGAAAACTTTCTAGTAGGTATAATGTTAGGAATAAGGTGTCTCAACCTTGGATAATTCCTATTATTATTATTTGTTTTGTAAATGTATTTTTTGTAAATAATGTAATTAAGTGTGAGTGTACATGTCTAGTTGGCATGTTGATGTGTCACTCCACTTGATGTGTCAGCATCTTGTGCGTAAGGAGATCATGACTGAAAGGGTCATGATAGATTCCTATGATGCGTAAGAACTATTTGAGGAATGTGCTATGATAGGTGTAAGAGCATCTTGTGACTTGGGCCTATTTGGGTGCCCAAGAAGAAGTGGTTGGTGTGTGTAAGAGAATATGCCAAAAGTAGGTTGGTATGACAGATTCTCTTCCACTTCTCTTATGACCATTATTTTTGGTGGATTCTATGACAAGCTGTCATAGTCTATTTTAGGGATGGATGCCTATTCTTGGGATTGCATGTAACAACTATGTACATGTGGCTTTGTGCATGGGTCTTGTTGGTTGTGCCTATTTTTGGGTCCAGAGGAGTCTATATATATGATGCTACTCCTATGGGAGAGATATGACAAAATTAAAGTCTTGTTGGCTTTGTCTCTCATTTCTTGAAAGAACTTGCATTGCAAGTTTATTGTAATCTTTGTGTTGAAGATAATACATTGTGCAAGTTTTGGAGTGCTGGGGTTTTTTACCGAAAGGTTTTCCCCAGGGTATATCATTGTGTCATTCTCTATTTTTCTGTATGTATGGTATGTGGTTGCAATATCTTTGTTAAATTAGTTAATGAATCTGAAATTGTAAGGATTTATAAGAATTTGCACAATACTCTCCTATAGAGATTAGCGTAGGAAGTTATTTCTGCACCTGAGTTTCCTTACAAGTGGTATCAGAGCTTGATCAACTTTTGAGCCTAGTTGTTGGGTAGGGTTTTTTGAGCTAATCTCAAGTTTGAGTGGGAGTTTTTTGCAAAGCATTCTGAATCTTATTTGCAGATTGAGATGGCAAGTTCATCATATGGAAGAATGGAGGTGGAGAAATTTAATGGCACTAATTTCGAGTTGTGAAAACTCAAGATGGAAGACATGTTGGAAGATCGTGACCTATGGGAAGTGACTTCAAGTGCTATAAGACCAAAAAATATAGCTCAAGTAGATTAGGATATCAAAGACCATAAAGCTAAGGGTCTCATAAGACTCTATTTAACCGATGCAGTTCTTCTGAATGTTCTAGATGAGAAAACCGCAAATAGTTTGTGGGAAAGACTTACGGCCGTGTATCAGGCCAAATCTCTGGTGAACAAGTTTTTCCTAAGGAAGAAGTTGTACTCTCTATAAATGGAGGAAGGTGGATCCTTAACGGATCATTTAAATGAATTTAATCTACTGGCTGGACAATTGACATCAGCTGGTGTCAAGTTAGAGGAGGAGGATCGTTGCTACACACTTTTGTGTCCTTTACCAGATTCATGGGACCATCTTGTGATGGCTCTCAAAAGAACTTTAGTCACCTTCAAAATGGATGATGTGGTGTCTTCGCTACTATCAGAGGAGATGCAGAGAAAGGCTTCCATTTTGGAGAAAGAAGCCCTTGCTATTCGTGGGAGATCCACTAAAAGAGGGAAGAAAAATGACAATAAGTCTGACAATAAGGGTAGATCCAAATCCCATGGGAAGTCAAAGACTTCCAATAAGTCCAAGGCAAAATGTTGGAACTGTGATAAATCTGGGCAGTTCTGTAAAGACTGCAAAGAGCCGAAGAAGAAGAAGAAAGGTTTAGATTCAGCTTCAAAAAGATCTCAAGAAGATGGTGATGCATTCATCGCAGCTTTGGTAGCCCATGCATCTGATGATGTGTGGTTGGTTGACTCAGGTGCATCTTTTCACATGACCTCTCATCGAAACTGGTTCTCAAAATATGAAGAGTTCGATGGTGGAAAGGTGTACTTGGGTGATGATTCTCACCTAAAGATAGTTGGACGCGGAAGGGTCACTATCAAATTTTCTGATGGATGAGTAAAGGGAATCAACGAAGTTATGCACATTCCAAGTTTGGCATGAAACCTATTATCTGTAAGTATGCTGAAAGGTGTGCAAGTTGTTTTTTTGAAAGGATGCAAGATGATGAGAGGATCGATAGTGCTTGCAAGGGGTACTAGGAGAGGTACCTTATTTCAGCTAGATGCATGTATTCCTCTATGTAATAGTTCTTCATCCTCACCATCTAAACAACTAGTGAAGAAGTCTGTGTCTATTGGTTCCGATGTTAGTGCAAACACTTTGGAAGGTAAGCTTCCTACATAAAAGACAATGTTGTGGCATATGAGATTTGGCCACATTGGTGAAAAGGGTCTCAGAACCCTAAAAAATAAAAATCTCATTGAGGGGTTAAATGATTGCAATCTCGAGTTTAACTTCTATGAAAACTGTGTCTATGGTAAACAAAATTGTGTCCATTTTTACTCTAGTTCTCACAAATCTTCTTATGTTTTGGATCTTATTCATTCTGATGTATTTGGTCTTGTAAAAGTTCCTTCAATCTCCAAGTCTATATTTTTTGTATCTTTCATATATGATTATAGTAGAAGGACATGGATTTATTTCCTTAAAAGTAAAACACAAGTGTTTAGTCAGTTCAAGGAATTTAAAGCTCTTGTAAAGAATCAGACTAGTAAGAAGATTAAGTGTGTGAGAACTGACAATGGTGGTGAGTTTTGCTCAGTAGAGTTTGAATAGTTATGTAAAGAACAAGGTATCGAGAGGCATAAGACAACTCCTTATACCCCACAGCAAAATGGATTTGCAGAGAGAATGAATAGGACACTGATGGAGAAGGCTAGGAGTATGCTTAGTGGAGCTGGTTTAGAAGAAAGGTTTTGGGCCCAAGCTGTGGCCACTACTTGCTATCTGGTTAACAGATCTCCTACATCAGCCCTTGTTGGTAAGACAACCATGGAGGTGTGGTCTGGTAAGAAGCCTTCAATTAGACATCTTCATGTTTTTGGTTGTGAAGCTTATGCGCATGTTCCAAAGGTGAAAAGATCTAAGTTGGAAAACAAAGCTGTTAAATGTATTTTCATCGGATACAGTGCTGGTGTGAAAGGATACAAGCTTTGGGATCCCGTGACTAGTAAGGTGTTGTATAGTAGAAATGTTATTTTTAGAGAGCTAACATCTTCTCCTATTGTGCTACAACCAGATGAAAAAGAAAAGAAAAAAGATGTTGTTCAGTTGCCTCCTACCCCTGAGAAGACTGAATAGAGAGACCATGTTGGGTCTAATGATGAGGAGAGCTCTAGCAGCTCTGATAGTTCAGAAGAAGAACAACAACAACCTCAACCTCAGCCCTTGAGGAGATCCATGAGAGAAAGAAAGCAACCAGAAAGGTTTGGTTATTCTATGTTAGATTCCAGTTGTGCCTTTTCTTTGATTACTAACACTGATGAGCCTAGATCTGTGAAAGAGGCTTTGGGCATGGAAGATGCAGGTTCCTAGATTGAGGCTATGGATGATGAGATGGCTTCATTGGAGAAAAAAAAAACTTGGGACCTTTTACCTTTGCCTAAAGGGAGAAAATCTGTTGGCTATAAATGGGTGTTCAAGAAGAAATTCTGTGCAGATGGCAGTGTTGAAAGGTACAAAGCTAGATTGGTTGCAAAGGGGTATTCACAAGTAGAGGGAATAGATTATGGTGAAATATTCTCTCTTGTTGCAAAGTTGACATCCATTAGATTTTTGTTATCTCTTGCTGCATCATATGATTTAGAGATAAAATAGATGGACGTGAAGACACCTTTCCTTCATGGTGATTTGGAGGAAGAGATTTATATGTCACAGCCTGAGCACTACATTGTTAAAGGTAAAGAATCCTTAGTTTGCAGATTAAAGAAATCTCTATATGGTTTGAAGCAATCTCCTAGGATGTGGTACCTTAAGTTTCATGCCTTTGTGTTGTCAATTGGATTTGTAAGATCAAAATTAGATCATTGTGTTTATTTCAAAGTTGAAAATGATCGCCTTCTTATTGTTGCATTATATGTTGATGATATGTTGCTATTTGGGAAGGGTAAGGGTATGATTTCTAATTTTAAATCTTAGTTGTCAGTACAGTTTGAGATGAAAGATCTTGGGGTAGCTAGGTACATCTTGGGTATGGAAATCAGTAGAGACAAGTCTAACAGAAAACTTTGGTTGAGTTAGAGTAAGTATGTGAAGTCTATGTTGGATAGGTTTAGCATGGTAGATTGTAGACCACTACGTGTTCCTATTTCTATGGGAACAAAGTTATCTATAGATGATTGTCCAAAATCTCCTAGTGAGGTGGAGGACATGAGTAGAGTACCTTATGCTAGTGTAGTTGGCAGTCTTATGTATGCTACGATCTGTACTAGACCAGACATTGCCCAAGTAGTGGGAGTCCTAAGTTGGTTTATGGCTAATCCTGGATGGGTACATTGGGATGCAGTTAAGTGAGTATTTAGATATTTGAGGGGTACATCAGATTACTCCATATGTTATCATGGTAACTCTTCTGGATCTCCGCATTTAGTTTGTATTCATGGGTTTGTGGATTCATATTGGGCAGGTGATATTGACAGTAGGAGATCCACCAGTGCTTATGTGTTCACTATGTTTGGTGGTGCCATTAGTTGGATGAGTAAGTGACAACCTGTGGTTGCTTTGTCCACTATAGAAGCTGAGTACATGGCTACTACTCATGCTTGTAAAGAAGCCATTTGGCCTAGAAGATTGTGTTCTGATGTTGGTGTTGATGCAGAACAAATTACTATTTGGTGTGACAATTAGAGTGCTATTTGCCTTGCAAAGAATCCAACTTTCCATGCCAGAACGAAGCACATTGATGTGCAGTTTCACTTTGTGAGAGATATGGTGGAAGATGGAAAGGTAAATTTGGAGACGGTAGATACTATGAAGAATGTTGCAGATGCATTAATGAAACTAGTGGGCACTGAGAAGTTCAAATGGTGTTCGGAGTCTATGGGCCTTTTGGCCTATAGCGGTTAAAAGTTCCTGTTATGTTCTTGTTGCTCTTACAAGGTGTTCGACAAGTGGGAGAATGTTAGGAATAAGGTGTCTCAACCTTGCATAATTCCTATTATTATTATTTGTTTTGTAAATGTATTTTTTGCAAATAATGTAATTAAGTGTGAATGTACATGTCTAGTTGGCATGTTGATGTGTCACTCCACTTGATGTGTCAGCATCTTATGCGTAAGGAGATCATGACTGAAATGGTCATGACAGATTCCTATGACATGTAAGAACTATTTAAGGAATGTGCTATGATAGGTGTAAGAGCATCTTATGACTTGGGCCTATTTGGGCACCCAAGAAGAAGTGGTTGGTGTGTGTAAGAGAATATGCCAAAAATAGGTTGGTATGATAGATTCTCTTACACTTCTCTTGTGACCATTATTTTTGGTGGATTCTATGACAAGTTGTCATAGTCTTTTCTAGGGATGGATGCCTATTCTTGGGATTGCATGTAACAACTATGTACATGTGGCTTTGTGCATGGGTCTTGTTGGTTGTGCCTATTTTTGGGTCCAGAGGAGTCTATATATATGATGCTGCTCCTATGGGAGAGATATAACAAAATTGAAGTCTTGTTGGCTTTGTCTCTCATTTCCTGAAAGAACTTGCATTGCAAGTGTATTGTAATCTTTGTGTTGAAGATAATACATTATGCAGGTTTTGTGCTGGGGTTTTTTACCAGAAGGTTTTCCCCAGGGTATATCATTGTGTCATTCTCTATTTTTCTGTATGTATGGTATGTGGTTGCAATATCTTTGTTAAAGTAGTTAACAAATCTGAAATTGTAAGGATTTATAAGAATTTTCACAATACTCTCCTATAGAGATTAGCGTAGGAAGCTATTTCTGCACCTGAGTTTCCTTGCATATAAAAATTTGTTTAATGAATCCATTCTTTTAGCCAAAGATAGGGATAAAGGGCTCATGAAAATCAAGATGTTGGAGGATGAGATTGGGTAGATGAAGATCAAACTTGAAGAAGAATCCAAGGTTGGCCCTCCTCAAGTCTTATAAATTGAAGTTGTAGTGCTTCCAGTGGCAGAGGAACATTTTGTGGCAGCTGACAAGTCAAAAAAGGATAAGCTGGAAGTGGCCCTCAATGTGTTGTCTGATATTTTTCAACATAGGTTTGAAGTGATAAAGGGAAAGATAGACTTCTTCCATAATTCATATATAATGTTGCAAAAGAAAAATGAAAATGTAAAAGTTATTATGGCTACATTGGATCCATTGTTTAGCATATGGTTTGGCAAGGGTGGATTTTTTTAAACACTTGAGTTGCTACAACCACAAAGGACTGATATCCCAGAATCAGTTGGAGAGGTGGGAGAGAAAATTGAGCTCATTACTACTACTTGGTCCTTCTTCAAGGGTAAGGACAATCAAGTCAGAGCTAAGATGGACATGTTCAGCCCTAATTTCAGCAAGTTTATGGCTCTAATTCACAACAATGATGGCAACATCATAGATGTTGAGGAGTAGAAATCAAATATGGATCAGTTGCTGACAAGGTAGGATGCCTTCCTAAATAATGATGGTACCTTGGACATGAGCATGTTCAATAATATTCTGGATGATGTTTTCAAGGTGGAGAATGATTGCACCAAATTCATAGTTGATTCCAAAGCCATAATAGATTCTAGGTGGGACAAGAAAGTGAAGTTGTAGAGTTTGAAAGAGTACACCTAGCATACTGAGGAGGAAGTTGCATCATGGGATAGAAGCACTAAGCCCAAGAAGAAGAAGTCAACCGCCATTGATTTAGAGGCAATGGAGGAGGACTAGGCAACATTTGACACCTGATCATTGAGCATAGGGAGGATAGCTATCATGAAGAGGATAGTGTATGTTAGCTAGATGGTAGTCACTATCCATATAACAACTTTTGAATCTACCTTAAACACATGCAGACAAAGGTGCCACCTCTTGAAGATTTGGAATGATTGAAAGATATTCCTCCAGCTTTCTCTCCTTGTTTTGTAATAATTAAAACTATTTTTATCTTCTAGTGATTTTTCTTCTCCTATCCATATGAAGCTTGTTGCATCCTCATTCTTCTAGGATTCCAAGATGGCTAGTGAGTTCTATATATAGTTAGTTGTAATATTTTGTTAAGGATGGTGAATTTTGTAACTAAATAGAAAAGAGAATTTTGATCTATAGCTTTTGTTTTGGCATTCCTCCATTGTCAATATACTGATACTAAAAATTTTAATGAAAATACACTGGAATTCCATCTTAGATTTGTGTATGTCTTCTTGTTATAATATTGAATTCTTATATGTTAATTTTTCAAAGCAATTTAACATATGGTTTACAAAGTAGATTGTGAAGTTATTTTTGAGTTCCTTTTCAGTGAGGGGTAATTCTTAGGAATAATTTTTAGAGAATTCATTTTCCTTGCATGAGAATTTACTGTCTGAGTGTGAGAGTGAGAGGAATAATTTAAAAAGCAATTATTCTGGGTTTTGGGTGTGTTTGAGTTAAATTTTCTGTTGATATATGTTGTATATGACTATGTCCCCTAGAATAAGACACTGATTTATTTTTGGAAAGAAGTTCTTCATCATCAATAAAATTATAAATGATAAAATCTTTTAGTCAATGTGTTAAGGACCTTAATGCCTAACATTTATGTTGGATAATGCAAATAAGTTTTACTGATTCCTTTTAGAAGTGAATCCACAGGTATACTAGACTGAGCATTTAGGCTCAAAGTGTAGGAGGATCATATCTCTTCATCCTTGTTATTTGGTCATTTTTCTCAAATGGATTTGGAGTGGGTTTTTAAGATTCAAAGACAATTAAGTTGTCATACAAATTGTAAATCTATTTGGATTGGAAAAAGGAGCCAAAAAATGGTGACTCTACTGGGGATTATAACAGTAAAAAGTATTTGAACCTCTTATAAGTCATTAGGTTTAACAAATTCTTAGAAGTTTATGGTTAATATTTTAAGAAAAATTAGTTCAGTGCATTTTCTTTTCTTTCTGGGTCCCTGTGTTTCTTTTGTTCTGCTTGATATTTTCTTTTTAGATTCTCAAGGTTTGTCTGCAAAATTGTCCCATTTAATATGGGTGGCAACACAAAGTGTTAGAACCCATGTGTTTAAAAGCTAAAAACAATGGATAAAAGAAAAAATACAAGAGCCTTTGTCAAGTGACATCCAAAGATTAATCTAGAGGTGTTACCTTGGTCAAGAAAGATAAGTTGGCTTAGAAAGGGTGGGGAATCCACCAGTGCACTTGTAAGGGAAGAAAATAATGTCGAGGATGGGATAGTACATACATCCGCTAATGAAGATGGATCACAGTATAAAAGTGTTGGAAAGTTGGCTATACTAGTATATATGACTTAGTATAGTGTAATCATCATGGAAACAAATTCATATAATAGTTTGGAGTTAGCGCACTTGATGAGAAGATCTAAAATCGGTTAAGTGTTGAAGACTTGATAGTGTATAGAGTACTTGAAGCTCAAAGCATCAGTGCATGTACGTATGATAGAGTAATGGTGTGTGCCCTAGAAGATAATTTGGTTAGAATATATTCATGCTTAGTCTATGAGGGCATGATTAGATATGCAAGTATGCCAAAGTTACAAAAAGTTGAAGTTACACAACCAGTGTGTGCTAGAGAAGAATAGAGTAAGCAGCTGATTGTTAGCATTTTGATTTGTGGTTATATTCTAATGTTGTAAAGGCTATGCACCTATTGTAATTAAAGTTTCCACATGTAAATATGTTTGTTTGTAAACACACTTGAGCCAACTCAATTGGAAGCATTGTATGTAATCAGTTAAAGGGCCGACCTAGTTATTTATTTTGTATGCACATATAAATTGTTGGCATTAAGCATGATTGTCATTAGTGACAACACTTATTCTATATAGTACATATTGAGCAGAATAGTACATACCGAGTAGATCAGTGCATACTGAGTAGATTAGTACATACTGAGCAGATCAGTGCATACCAAGTAGATCAGTGCATACCGAGCAGAACAGAGCATACTGAGCAGAACAGAGCTTACCAAGCTGAGTAGAGCTTACCGAGTAGAACAGTGCATACTGAGCTCACAAAATTTCACAGTGTTTACCGAGTGCTGCATGGTTAAATAGGAAATTTAGTTTCTACCGAGTAACACTTTATCTACCGAGTCTCCAGTGTTTACCGAGTTCAAAACTATGATCGAGTGGTTAGTATGGACTGAGTTTCCACTTCTACTGAGTGCATGATGATTCCGAGTAATGCAGTGGATGCCGAGTATCAGAAAGTCACCGAGTTAGTTTGCAGTAACTGTGTAACTATATTTGGGCTGACTCAGTAATATTTGTGTTTACTTATTTAAGAGCTAACTTTGTAATTGTTTTGTAATTAACTTAGATTGATATATAAACAATGTTTTATGTCATATCCAAGGATGAAAAAAAATATATAGAAAAATGAAAAAGAGAGAAAGGCAGAGATAAGCGAATTACAAAGGTCTACAGCAGTATAAGAAGCAACAAAGATTTATCCATCATAGAAGGTGATCAGTACATCAGAGAATCTCAATTAGCAAGTACAATTGCAAGTAAGAGATCTATTGTTTCATCCTAACAGGTGAATCAGCTTGAAATCCTTTAATCGGGTAGACTTAACAGTCTTTGTAAAAATCTCTTAACCGAGTGCATACTTCATTGTATGTTTGTAAATCCTCCAACAAGGTGGACCTAGCAGTCCTTATTGCTCCTAATAGGGCAGATCATCAGAAGCAATCATTGTAAGCCTTAACTGGCAAACTTTATACTACAGTATTGAAGTTTTGTGGGTATCATCCCCACCCCAGTTTTACTTTCTACTTGGAAGGTTTTTGGGTCACCAAATCTCTATGTTCTAAGTGTTATGAATGTTTTATTCTTTCTGTTACTCATGCATGCAGTCAGATTATCAATCTAATATTATTAAGATCTGAATCTGTTAAAAGTTTTGAAGTTACTGATTCACCCCTCCCCTCTCAGTAACCTAGATAGTCTTGAATATTTCCAACAATTGGTATCAGAGCTCAGTGCATCTCAGAGTAAAGTTTGATAGCTTGAGAAAAGATTCAAGACAATGGAGATATTTAAGCTGAACAAAGTAATTGAGAATGAAAAGCTAGATCTAGAAATGGCCATAACTCAGCTCAAAGAAGCAAAAGAGCATCTTTCCCTTTCCCTAAAAAGAAGGAAGGAACTTGCAAATTAAATCAATGACCACCAGTATGTTGAAGAAAAGATTGAAGACTTTTTCTCTTCAAGCAGCTTAGATGAAGCAAACAATGCAATCAAAGAACTTCTAGAAAAGAATGGATCTCTGCAAGAAGAAGTAAGAAAATTGAAAATAGAACAAGAAATTCAGTCAACAAGATTCTGTGAAATCTTGGAACAAAGAAACAAGATGAAAGATGAAATAGATGAAAAGAACAATGAAATCCAAAATAAAACTCTTCAGCTAGAAAATCTTATTGATCAAATCTCCAATGCAAATGAAGAAATCTTGACTCTAAGATGAGAAAATGAAAACATGAGAGAAGAGCTGAGATCTAAAAACAAATCAATTTAAGAGTAATGAGTGAGCTAGATGCTGAAAGGAAAATCAATGAAAGGATGTTGAAATCTCAAGAAGATATGAATCAGGTGTATGAACGAAACCTTCATAGGCAAAAAGGAAAAGCAGGACTTGGATACAAAGAGGAAGGTGAATCCTCCAAACAAGGTACTCAAAAGAATCAGAAACCTACCTGTAATCACTGTGGAAAAATTGGTCATACTTCAAACAAGTGTTGGAGCAATGGAAAAGAAAAATTTAATGGAAAATGCTACAATTGCAATCAGCTTGGTCATAAAGCAAATGAATGCAAGGAAAAACCAAGATTTAAAGGCATATGTCACAAATGTAGCAAACAAGGTCATAAGGCATCAGAATGCAGAACTAAAACACTCAATCCAGTGGAACAAATTATTAAAGCAATGTTTGGTTGGGATTACAACACTTGGTGTAATGTCATTATTGTGGATAATATGGACACATTGGCATGAATTGTGTAAGGCACCACTTGAGAAAAAGGGATTCTACCATAAGATGTTATAACTGCACTAAGCTTGGTCACATAGCTAAAAACTACATGAATTTAGGCAAAATTGAAGATGAAAAGAAAGAAAAAGCAAATAACATTAGGAAGCAGATGAGACAGAAGTGGATTCCTAAACCTACCGAGAAAACCAATCCTGAAGTCACTAATGAAGGAAGTGGCTCTATGAGCTCTAACTAGTCTCCAAGAAAGCACTGGAACTGTATCTTCATAGACATTACAAAATAGTTCCTGAAATAAAAGGAAGATAGATCCAAATCAGTATGCAAGATACAGCAAGATCACTAGAAGGTCGGTATCAGTTACCACCGAGCAAGGTCGGGAGTAACCTAACTTCATTTGGTTACCGAGTAAGGTCAGAGAAGTATGAATTCATATGATCACCGAGTTGCAGAGTCTTCACCGAGCAATTAATTCATCATGGATGACAGCCTGTCTAATTCTATACCCTAATTCGTACTGAGCATTAATGACAAAGTTTCAACAAAAGGAGTGAAATCAAGTTCAGTATTCACCATGAACAAAAGTCTCCTAGTGCAATCAAGCATTTCAAAGCATATTTCAGCAAGATATTCTCTTTCCTCAAAGAATTTATTGTGTTCACCGAGCTACCATGGCATCATCCAGTGCTAAAATGAAGAAAGATTCAGAAATGTTGGTTCATGGAGAATGGAAAGGACTAGATTTCAAACTCGTGCCCGCAGTAGCCAGAACCCTAGACCTGAGTGGAGCTTAATCTCAGATTCCTCCTTAGGTACTCCTTATTAATGATATTCACAATCATTTTAAGTGTACAATTCAAGATCTTGGAAACCTAGAGATAGATTCTATCCTTGAGGAACTATGTGTTGATGGTGTTCTCAAACCGGAGCATCAACATTTGGAAGATAAGGGTTTAGTTCACATCACACACTTGCCTCAGAGCTTTTAGATAAAATGGATCAGATATGTCCTTAGTCGAGTACATGAAGGTAAAATATGGCTTGAGCAACTAGTAGAGATTACGAAGAAGATGATTCACCGAATCACTGGTCTTCCCATGCTCGACAAGGCAAAATCTATAAAAACCCTAGGTCAGACGGAACTGGAAGAGAAAACCCTAGCTGAGTGGGATGGTAGAGGTATGAAGATAAGCAGAATTACTAATGTAGAATTGAAGATTGGTATACATATCATAGCTCACAAGATATATAGTTTAAGTCGGCAGAACAGTGTTCCATGTGAAGTAGTTGACCTAGCGTATAAAATTGTAAAGAATAATCTATCATTTGACCTAGCAGATCTTTTGTTGAGATAGTTCAACAAGAACATGGAGAGCATCAAAACTTCAAAGAACAATCCATGTAAGTTTGGCTCACTATTGGTTTGTTTATTTTTCTACGCTCAAAAGTTTTTCCCATCAAAAGGTACGGTAGTATGGAGAAAAGATTTTCCGGTTCTTTATCAAATGAATGAACACATTTTAGAAATGGGTGACAATTTTGAAAGCTTAATGGATAACAACTTTGAATCATTTAAAGAGAAAATGAACAATAGATTCTGGATTCCACAAAAATTGGTGGAAGATTACAAAGATGATATTTGTTTTATGGTGGATTGTGATAATCTATATATATAGGCAGCAAAACCAAGGATTGTACATGTGAAACCTCTTCCCTATGAGGTAAATATTGATGAAACCAAGAATATTATTGAAGCCCTAATTAATCAACCTATTAACCCTAAGGTACCATATTTTGAGACATATGAAGAAGCTAAGGAGAGAATTGAGCTTAGTATAAAGCTTCCACAGGTGGTTAACAAAGGAAGAAAGAGGTTGGCCAAAATACAAGCTAGCACACCTCAAATGTCAACCAAGAAAAAGGAGAGGACCTTGAAAAAGAAGTAGAGAAAAATGATGAGGATGAAGAAGAACAAACACCAGCAAAGAAGAAAGGAAAATTATTTATCACCAAAGCACCCAAGCAACCCCCTAAAGTATTTACAAGAAGGAGTCCAAGAGGCAAGGCAGGCAAAGTTAGTGAAGAAATAGTATTCAAAAGGCCTCCTCCTTCATTAAAAGAAAAGATCAAGGATATGAAAGAAGGATCTGGAATTGCAAACTTCAAATCTCTAAGATATGAAATCAGATCTGAGGAAGAGTAGCAGGAAATTGAAGATGTTGTTATCGAGAAAATAGGAAGATGGAAATACTCACCTAAAGAGATAGCTTCTCAAATCCCAGGAACTCTGCTGAACAAAATTAAGTTAAGATGGTCCAATGCAAGACAAACTATCAAGGACATCTATGCTCAAACCTTGAGGCAATTAATGCCAAGTTTGAAAAATACTGAAATTAATAAGGCATTGATAGACAATGAAAATAAGATGACACTCAAATTTAACAGTTGTTTGATTTTGATCAAAGATATTGAGTCAGTTGTGAAGAGTGCCACTGCCACATGGAAAAACATCTATAATCTTCACAAACTAAGTGTGGAAATAGTAATAATCAAGGATATTGATGATGACAGTGATGACCATGAAGAAGATACCAAGGTAGACAAGCAAAGTGATGAGGAAGATAATATTGTTCAGATAGCTGCAGAAGTCATTGCCTCACTTCCTCACTCTCCAGCAAAAGTTGCTACACCTAGCACGGAGATAACTTCAAGTATGATTCTGACAACTTCCATAGATACATCAAATGTCAAATCATCACTACCACAACTCAATGAATCATCGACAAAAATGACTACCACCTCTTTTACCAAGTTGCGGTCTCCTGTATCTACTTCAGTACCTACTTCCATATCAAGTTTTCCAGTAGTAAGTACCTTAGTTTTGGATACTTCAGTAAGTATTTTAGTTTTTTATTCTACAATTGTGAATACTTTAGTTTTGAGCCCTTCAAGTATTCCAGTCGGTAGTCTATCATTTTTCACAGCTAGTCCTACAATGTTTACAATAACTTCTACAAAGGCATTAAGTGCAATAAAAGTTGATCCTAAGGCTCAACCGAGTACAAGATTTCTGAGTAAGAATGTAGAAGAGGATATAGACTTAGATGAGGAGATAGAGATTCCAAAATTAGACTTTGCAAATCTTTCAGCAGACCAAATGCAAAACATTGGTGAACTCCTTCAAAAGAAAGCAAAGCAGAAGAAACTAAAAGAAGAAAGGGACAAGGAATATAAAATTATTGAAGATGCGAAGGATATTTTGTTAGAAGCATTAGGTATTAAAGTTGATTCCTCTCAATATATTTTGTTATAGTTAGCTGAGGCAGTAAACAAGTTCCATGAGGATTCCTCTGCGTCAGAGAAGATTATTGAGAAAGCCGAGAAGAAATTTGACAATAAAGTTCTTGAGCATGTTGCTCAGCATATAGCTATTAATCAAGTAGAATTATCTTCAATTTTGACAGATATTGAATCCTCCTATTCCAATGTTACCTCACTTGTTGCTAAGCTATGTAATGTTGCCAAGTTCACTAAGGAAGTCAAGGAAAAATTGAATAAGATTGATGAGGATCTGAAGGATAGTGTACAGAGGTTGCAACTTGAACCTAGTTCAAGCTCTGCACATCATATGAAAATCACATTCCTATCAAATAGGCAGTCAGAATTATTAAAAGAAGATACAAAGATCTGGTCAACACTGCTAGATATTCAGAACATGATCCTTCCCACCATGGACATAATGCAAAAGCACATTGTTCACTCAAAAGCATTACTCCATGATAATCAATTTTCCATTGCAGACCACATGATTGAACTCTCTATAGAAGTCCAAATTGCACTCCAAACATGCAAGATTCTGCAAGAGAATTGGGACAGAACTCTGGCACTAATCATGAAGGTACATTC
Source organism: Chamaecyparis obtusa (assembly GCA_027943335.1). Taxonomy (NCBI): domain Eukaryota; kingdom Viridiplantae; phylum Streptophyta; class Pinopsida; order Cupressales; family Cupressaceae; genus Chamaecyparis; species Chamaecyparis obtusa. The sequence goes on from BSBK01001592.1 coordinate 411,699, forward strand.
TAATTTTCTTTCACATTTTGGATTCTCCTTGTAAAATACTTGTATATACACCTTTGGCATTATTGTCAAAAAGGGGGAGACAATGTATAGGAGATAGTGTATAATACGAAAGGGGGAGAAAGTACTCTATATAAGGGAGTCATGATATATATAAACAGTAATTTGACAAAGATAAATTTTGAAAAATCAAAAAAGAGAGAGATTTAGCATGATTCTTGTATATAAGTTTTGGCTATAAGTGTTTTTGTCACTAATGCCAAAGGGGGAGATTTTTGGCATTAAGCATGATTGTCATTAGTGACAACACTTATTCTATACAGTACATACCAAGCAAAATAGTACATACTAAGTAGATCAGTGCATACCAAGAAGATCAGTCCATACTGAGCAGATCAGTGCATACCAAGCAAATCAGTGCATACCGAGCAGAACAGAGCATACCAAATAGAACAAAGCTTACCAAGCTAAGCAGAGCTTACCGAGTAGAATAGTGCATACCGAGCTCACAAAATTTCACAGCGTTTACCGAGTGCTGCACGGTTAAATAGGAAATTTAGTTTCTACTGAGTAACACTTTATCTACCGAGTCTCCAGTGTTTATCAAGTTTGAAACTATGACTGAGTGGTTAGTATGGACCAATTTTCCACTTCTACCGAGTGCATGATGATGTCGAGTAATGCAATGGACACTGAGTATCAGAAAGTCACTGAGTTAGTTTGCAGTAAACATGTAACTATATTTGGGCTGACTCAGTAATATTTGTGTTTACTTGTTTAAGATCCAACTTTGTAATTTTTTTGTAATTAACTTAGGTTGATATATAAACAATGTTTTATGTAATATCCAAGGATGAAAAAAAAATAGAGAAGAATGAAAAAGAGAGAAAGGCAGAGATAAGCGAATTACAAAGGGTTACAATAGTATAAGAAGTAGCAAAGATTTATCCATCACAGAAGGTGATTAATACATTAGAGAATCTCAATCAGCAAGTACAGTTGCAAGTAAGAGATCTACTATTTCATCCTAACAGGTGAATCAGCTTGAAACCCTTTAACCAGGTAGACTTAATAGTCTTTATAAAAATTTCTTAACCGAGTGCATACTTCATTGTATGTTTGTAAATCCTCTAACAAGGTGGACCTAGCAGTCCTTATTGCTCCTAACAAGGTAGATCATCAGAAGTGATCATTGTAAGCCTTAACCAGCAAACTTTATACTATAGTATTGAAGTTTTGTGGGTATCATCCCCACCCTTGTTTTACTTTCTACTTGGAAGGTTTTTGGGTCACCAAATCTCTGTGTTCTAAGTGTTATGAATGTTTTATTCTTTCTGTTACTCATGCATGTAGTTAGATTATCAATCTAATATTATTAAGATCTAAATCTGTTAAAAGTTTTGAAGTTACTGATTCACCCCTCCCCTCTTAGTAACCTAGATAGTCTTGAATATTTCCAACAATAAATATGAGATGCGCCCATTGTAATTAGTATGGAAGTTTTAATAGAGATGAGATAAGAAGACAAGAAGTGTGCGAAGAGTCTCTAAGATGTATTAGAGCTTTGCAAGAGGTCAAAGCACCAGCACATTAAGGGAACTGATTTGATAAGAAGTGTCACAGTGACAGTTCATCCAGCAAATATAGTGTGTATCTGAGATGAGAAGGTTGTAGCCTTCACCACTTGAGCAGTGAGCTCTAGGATAGTGTGTCCACACCCCTAATAGGGACCGACCCTTGACAAGGTCTACTATACTTAATACATTGTAAAGAAACTCCTAACAGGGTTAAGGATCTTCTAACAAAGATCATAAAACACTAGTACAGAATATTAGTGGGTGTCAATTCCCACCGGGGTTTTTACCTATTTGGGTTTCCCCGTAACCATATTGGTGTTATGTGTTGATTTCATGTTTCATGTTTATGTGGATGTTCTTTTCAATACCTAAGCATTTAAGTTCATTTTAAAGATTAAGAGAAAAGATAAAATACAGTGAACACTGATTCACCCCCCTCCCCCCCCTCTAAGTGTTCCCATTCCTAACAATTAGTATCAGAGCTCTAGTCCTTAACAAAGAAGTTTAACCACTTGAGGATATCATGGACAAAGCATAAATGAAACATATAAAAAGAAATCTTGAAGCTACTCTTGAAGACCTGGATAGATTTGAAAAAGAAACTGAAGAACTTAAGGAAAAACTTAGTGATGCTCAATTAGTCATCAAAAGGCTAAGGAAGGATTTGAAAGAATGCTCTACTAGTGATCCAGGGATAATGGTCAAGAAACTAAATGAAGAAAATACATCCTTGAAAGAACAACTTGAATACTTTATGATAAGATCATTAAAAATCAAGAAGTCTATGATGAACAGATCAAAGAGAACCTTCAACTGAATGAAGAATTGAGGAAATCAAACATGGAAATCTTTGAGCTAAGGAACAACAAAGAAAGCTTGGAGTCTGAATTGAAAGATCCTAAGAATCACATTGATAAATTACACACTAGTTCTGATTTGATAGAATCTCAGTTGTATGCAAGAAGAGTTAAAGGAGATATTAGCTGCACTGGATACAATGAAGCACAAAATTAGATTGACAACATGTGAGCAAGAATGAAAGCACTAGAAGGCACCTTAGATGCTAAGGACACTGGAAGTTAGACTAAGGATCATATTCAACCACCTAATAATTAGCTCAAGCTAGTAGACCACATTTTTTATGCATGTAACAAGCATTGACACATAGCAAGGAACTGTATAGAGGTAAGACCTTTCAATGGTTACTGTTATTCATCCAAAAAATTTGGTCATATAGTTATCAATTGCAAGACAAGTCAAAAGAACATGACTTAGTATAATCAAATAAATTAGAATCAGTCAAATGTAAGAAGTTCTCAGAATGTTACATGTCAGATATGTAACTATAATGGTCACTTAGCTAGATAATGTAATATGGTGACTCATGTCAATGCACCGAGGAGTATAAGGCCTCCAATCATTTGTCACTCTTGTAACAAGGCTGGACACATCTCAAAGTTTTGCAGATCAAGGATGCAAGGTCAAGAAAGCCCTAAAAATCTTGAAGAATTAGTTTTGGATCCTGAAGGAGAAGTCAATTTTGTGAAAGCTTCAGAGGATGCGAGCTTGATTTGGTTAGAAGAAAAGAAGGACAAGGTTGATGAGTATTTATTAGATGCATCCAAAATGGACACACCCTCTACATCTAGATGAATGGCCCTTAGGGTCATAGGGGGATCTAAATTAGTTCTAGCCCCCTGTGTAGCTGGTATACTCACTCTCAAAGTATGCACCTTTGGACTTAAGCTTTTGGAGACTAGTAAAACCTATGTGCAAGAGCGCACTAGCTGATTGTTCACAAAATGAAAGATAGAAATTTTCAAGTGATAGCCTGGTTTATGTGACAAGCATTAATGGAATATTTTCTACTTTAAAGTATACAAAAATTTGTAAATCTCTCATTGTATTCAAATTTAGAGTGATTAGAGATCAGAAGAGCCCTAGTAGTTGATTGAGAAGGATTGAAATTTGATTCATTAAGTGACTTGTTGTGCATTTGATCAGTTGTGGAAACCCTAGTTCATCATGCCGATTCAGAATCTCTTGGAGACCTTTGAGAAAGCATTATACAAGTAAGTGATGGCTACTCCTATAGTATTTGATGTTGCAGAGAAGAAAAGATATGTATTTAAAAGGCACCCATTGAAATCCACTCTAGATGACCTAGAAGGGGAATTTTCTCACACACCTATGGGTGTTATGCAAGTCGAGGACATTAGGGCATACATTCACGATAAGAAAGAACTAGTAGGATTGCATAGATTGAGAGCGCACATGGAAATAATGATGAAACTAGACAAAACCTTCATGGATGCGTATGCATGGTGGAATAATCACCCTATAGTGGAGTATGATATGGCATATGAGTTCTATGAAATAGAATGGATTAAGATTCTACTAAGAAAGATTCATGATGACCTATTTTGGATAGGTGAAGTGTCGGTCATAATTATTGGTGACCTAATTCATGAGATGATAGGCCTCTCAAGGATAGGCGTCATCCTTCCAGTGGGAAAATATGTGAGGAAGAGTGTTGAATAGACTTTCAAATAAAGAAGTGATAGGTGTGGTATGAATATAGAGCCTATTAAGAAAGATGACATCAAATTGATGTACATGATACTAGGATACAGGTTCCAACACACCAGCATGGTAAATAGTGTGTCTACGGCCACAATTCTTGCAGCCATAAGACTAGTGAAGGAAAATTGAGAGTTCAATCTGTGTGAGATCTTGCATGCACAACTAATAGATAACATTAAGGCAATCAAGCATGACAAGACCAAGATATTTAGGTTTGTGTCCCTAATTATCTATATGTACTTCCATATTGTTGGAAAGGTGTAAGATTTATACCTAGACAAGACTATTCCTACCATGCCATAGAAATCCTTCAAGGAATCTACTGAGAGAACTCTAAGAGACTACATGACATTGGAGTTGAAGACATTTAGAGTCGAGATGTAGATGAGATATAGAATTCTGAAGAAAATAGTTAAAAAATAAAAAGACACTATTTTCTTCATGGTTGAGATAGAAACAACATGCATGGAGGCAATTGAACCAAGGCCAAAGTGGATTCATCCACTTGGATATGAGGTTGATGAAAAAGTCCTAGAAGCATTTGCACAAGTATTTCTTTTAGCCACTAAAGACCCTAATGAGCCAAGATAACGAACCTATGAAGAGAAAACAAAAGAAATTGATACAATCTTGAACAATGTAGCAACTAAAAGAAAGGTTTCCAAGGTTACCTTAGAGATCTTGAGAATTCATGGAGTGTCTCAAGAAAACATAGACAAATAAAGGGAACAAAAGATTACTTTAGAAATTGAGAGTGCAGCAACAACAAAGACTAAATTAGAAGATCCTAAGCTAAAGAAGGTGAAGATAGAAAAGTCTGATATTCATAAGGGTAAAACTGATGTTACCCCTTTTGCACCCAAGGAAACCATTGACCTTACTGCTCCTCTTGAGTATAATGAAATTCCTAAGAGGAAGAAAGAAATCAGCATTGGTCATCTATCCTCAAGAGTAAAAAGGAATAGAAGGAACACTCAAGCACCTCTTGAAGTAAGTTTCAAACCTAGTTTCAGTGTGCTAAGAACAAGAATTATTAATGAAGGTAGAATTGATCAAGTAGCAAAGTTTTAAAAGAAATACAGTGAGATTGACAAATCAGAGATACATGAAATGATTTCAAAACACATGTTGAAGTTTAAGAAGATAGTCTTAGAACTTAAGACTATGATCTCTGATAATGTGTGGAACATCCTAGAGTTCCAAAAGAGATAGGCCATTGAAGAGGATTTAAGGATAAGAGAAAATATTCTAGATGAAACCCTTCCTGTATGTTCTCTAGAAGAGAAATCTCTATTGTTAGATCTGGTAAAACCACATATTAGAACCAATTCAAGGACTTTGCACATTATGGACAAGAACTATGAATCAGTTGCAAAGGAAATAGAGAAAGCCTTTGAGAAGGTCTTTATGAATAGTCACATGTATCCATCTACTGTGCCTACAGCACAAGTACCCACAATGATTTCCAAAGATTCAAAGACCATCAATGTATAATCTATATGTCCACAAGATTCAGCACATGCATTTGATACATCCATAGAGGCAGAGAAGACTGTGCCCATGATAAAGACACCTAAGGATGATTCAATCTTCATTGACAATATAAAAGTTACTATGGCAGCCATAGATATGGATTTGGACAAGTTTGAAGAGGAATTTGTAAGCACTCAAGAGGCTTAAAACTTATCCAACAAAACTCCTCCTATTCATCAAGAACAAAAGAAAGAAAAAGAAAAGATGGAAGAAAAGAAAGAAGAAGGAAAAGAAATAGAAAAAGAAGAAGAAAAGAAAGAAGAACAAACAAAAAAAGAAGAAAAAAAATAAAAAGTAGAGAGAAAACAAAATGAACCATCAGTTGAAATAATCAAGGTAAAAAAAGAAGTGATGGATAGCACTCCTATCACTTCCTCAGCAGCATTGTTGTCAAGTTTGACACCTCACACAACCAGTTTGGACTCTTGCGGAGAAGAAGACCTGATCAAGTTCAATGTCTTAGCTATAAAGAAAGCCAAGGAGAAATAGGTGATGAGAAATCCCCTCCTTGTAGAATCAATAACCATCATAAACAATTTGTTACCAGTAGACAAGAAAGTGTCCAAGGTACACTCCGTTGATGATGTAAGTGCATTCATTTCATAGTTTAAGAATTATTTCTCTAGCCTTGAAGAATTTGCATCCCTAGTTGCAGAAGAGAAATATTTGAAGAAGAGGCTCAGTGAATTGTGTTAGAAATAGATGAATGAAACATAATCAAGTCAATAACATGAAGTCATAGACTCATCAACAAGTTACTCAATGTATTCCTTATCCTTGTCTTTCATATCCATCTTCCTCATCTAGTTTATCAATCTCTCCCTTTGGCATTGATGGCAACTCAAGAAATATGAAATATATCATACACATACCAAACATGTATTCTACAACTCTGTGAACAAATGTTGTACAAGCTCTCCCTAGCTTAATATGTTTAATCACTACATTACTCAACATTTGTAATGTTGTAATGCCACTCTTTAGATATTCTCTTTTCAGCTCTTGGATTCTTTCTTTTGTTCTCAATAACCGATCTTCAATGCTCTCCCTTTCTTCAATTTGTCTATCCCTCAGATAGTTCTCATCAATGCATATTTAGATTATCTCTCCCTTTGTTTCATATTGTTTATCTCTCCCTTTGACAATAATGCCAAAGAAACAAATAAACAAATAGCTCTTCAGTAGCTAAGTAACTCTCTGTTGTCTGGTGCATACTCTGTATCTCTGTATACTGATATGCCAATATGTTCTAGTACCTTTCATAGCTTTAGACATGATCCAAAGTGTGAACTATGTTGCATCAACATGAATGATCTTCTAATAAGATTAGGTTGAATCAACATCTGAATCACCTTAGTGATCGGTAGACAAGGGATGGACCCCAAGTCTAGTCCTCAAATACTCAAATGTATCTTTCGATAGAGCTTTTGTAAATATATCTGCAAGTTGTTCTTTTGATGTAAGAAACTCTAGCTTAACTTGCTTCTCCTGTACTTGTTCTCTCAAGTAGTGATCCTTTATTGATATATGCTTTGTTTTACAATGCATCACTAGATTCTTTGAAATGTTAATTGCACTGGTGTTATCATAGTATATAATCACCGACTCAGTGATTATCTCATTCATACCTTCTAGAACTTGTTTAATATATGCAATGTTTGAATAGTTTTTAGCAGTAGCAACATACTCTACTTCAGCTATAGACTGAGAAATGCAAGCCTGCTTCTTACTTGTCTAGGTAACAAGTCTTTCACCAAAGAAGAATGCTCCTCTGGTGGTTCTTTTTTTGTTATCCACATTTCCAACCCAATCAGTGTCAGTATAGACTCTGAGTTCAAACTTGCCTTCCTTAGGATACCATAATCCATAGTCCTCTATTTTCTTCAGGTATCTTAAGATTATTTTAGTAGCAGTCATCTGTGATTCTTTAGGATTAGCAAAAAATCTAGCAACTATTCCCACAGCATGTGCTATATCTGGTCTACTGTAAACTACATACATTATCTTACCAATCATTGATCAGTACAGTGTCTAGTTTACTTTTGTATTTTCATCTTCCTTAGTCAATTTACATCTAGTAGCCATCAGTGTTCCCATAGGTTTAGCATCTTTCGTGCCAAATGTTTTCAATACTTCTTTTATGTATTTAGACTGTGTGATGAATATCCCATCACTCTGCTGGATCACTTGTAGTCCAAGAAAGAACTTAATCTCTTTGAACATAGACATTTCAAACTCATTCCTCATATCATTAGCAAAGGCTTTACATATATGATCTTGACCTCCAAATATGATATCATCCAGAAAAATCTTAGCAATAAGAATTGTATCATCAGTATCTCCTTTCATATACAGATTGTTGTTCTCACTTGTTCTTACAAATCCTATACTTAACAAATAAGTATGCAGCCTCTCATACCAGGCTCTCGATGCTTTCTTTAAACCATATAAATCTTTATGTAATCTACATACCATATCTTTCTTTTCTGGATCAACAAACCCTTCAGGTTGTTCTATGTAGACTTCTTCTTCAAGTATTCCATTCAGAAATGTTGACTTGACATCCATTTGATATACCTTGAATTTCTTCTGTGCAGCATATGCAAGTATCATTCTAACAACTTCCAATTTAGCAACAAGTGCAATGGTTTCACCATAGTCTATGCCTTCCTCCTATGCATATCCTTTGCATACCAATCTAGCTTTATTTCTTGTCAGTTCTCCATTCTCATTCTGCTTGTTCCTGAATATCCACTTAGTACCGATAACATTCTTATCTTTAGGTCAGGGTACTAAGGTCCAAGTTTTTTTCTTTTTTATCTAATCTATTTCTTCCTTCATTTCATTAACCCATTCATCATTCTCTAATGCAACTTTTACATTTTTCGGGTCATAATCACAAACTAGACATGTACCTTGTCTTGCTTTGCTCCTTGTTTGCATGCTAGCTTTCTTGTCTCCAATGATTTATGATTTAGGATGGTGTCTTCTACAAAAACTCACTAGTATGCTATCTCTCCTTTCCTATTCATCCTATGCATATTCATTTTCTTTCTTAGTAGGGCCATTTTTCTCATCGGTTTCTCTTTCTTGTTGACCAGTTATCATAGGCTGAGGCTTCGGTAGGTACTCTGGTTGTTCAATGTAAGTGAATCTACTGTAGTCTTCTAGTTCCTTTTTAATTTCCTCTATGTTCTTTTCATCAAACTCATCAACATGGATGTTAGTGCTTTCAATCATTTTATTAGTAGTTTTATTCAAACATTTATATGCTTTTCTTTTACTAGAATATCCTAGAAATATTCCTTCATCACCTTTCGAGTTGAATTTTCCATTTCTCTTATCTTTTAGAATAAAAAATTTTCTTCCAAAAATTTTGAAATAACTTAAAGTAGGTTTGTGTCCAAACCACAACTCATAGGGTGTCTTGTTGGTATCCTTCTTCAATTGCACTTAGTTAACCACATAAACTGTTGTACTGACAGCTTCCCTACAGTATGTCTGAGCAACATTATTTTGTAGCATCAATGTCCTAGCACAATCAACTATTGACATGTTCCTTCTTTCAGCAATCCCATTCTACTGAGGTACCCTCGATGTTGAGAGATGTCTTTTAATACCATGCTCATTACATAAATTAGTAAATTCATCAGAGATAAATTCACCTCCTCTATCAGATCTTAGGCATTTCAATTCCTTTCCAATCTCTTTTTCTACCTTAGCCTTATACCACTTAAACATCTTAAATGTTTTAGATTTTTCTTTTAAGAACATAACATTCATCAATCTAGTATAGTCATCAACAAAAAGAATAAAGTATTTATCACCATAGTAACTCTGAGTTCTCATAGGACCACATAGGTCAGTATGAACCAACTCAAGTATCTTCTTTGTTGAGTATTCCTTACTTTTGAAACTATATTTAGTCATCTTACCTTTCTAGCATTCATGACACATAACATGATCTGGTTTTGACAAGTTAGGCAGCCCTCTAACTCTTTTCCTTTTACTGAACTTAATCATGTTATCAAAGTTCACATGGCATAACCTTTTATGCCACAACCAAGAATCTTCATTTTTCATCATCAAGCAAGAACACTCATCAATATTAGGATAAAATAGATTACCTCTTGATTGTGCTTCAGTTCCGAATAGTCTTCCTCCATCATCAAATATTTTCACTTTCTTTCTCTCAAAAGCAACTCGGTGACCTGAATTATTCAGTTGTGCCACACTTAACAAGTTATAGTTCAATCCATCTACCCAATAATCATTATCACATTTTAGCATATCATTTATCATTAAGGTTCCTTTACCTCTTACCATACAGGGTGTGTCATTACCCATCCTAACTGAACCTCCATTGTATTCTTCAAGTACATCATACTTCTCCTCATCACCAATCATGTGATGTGTACAGCCACTATCTATGATCAATGTATTATTTTTGTTAACTTTAGATATCAGTGTTGTTTCTTCATGTTTTTCTTCTTCTTCCTCTGAGTCATCTTTCATAGCAACAAATAAAACTTCTACATCATCATTAGAATTAGATTTAGATTCATTATCCTCAACTATGAAACATACCTTTTTTCCTTTGTCATAGTTGTCTCAGTTATCTCTATTGTGTCAGTAGCCTCTATTGAATCTTCTCCCATAGCTTCCTTCAAATCATTCTTTGGTTCTATCATCATCTTTCTTATGTGGACATCTAGAAACAATGTGGTCAACCTCTTTACAAGTAAAGCATGCCAAAGGTAGCTTACCTCTATACCTTCCTTTACCTTTGGGTAATCTTCTGGCCATAAGAGCTTCAAGTTCATCAAGCTCATCATACGTATTATTGTCACTATCATTTTTATTACTCCTGCTAGACTTACTAATCTTTAGAGAAGACATGAAAGAGGATTCCCTAGATGGTACAACACTATTATCAAAATTATTTAACTCAACGGTTGTAATTTTACCAATTAGATTGTCAAGTGTAAGTACATTAGTAGATGTAGACCTTGTCTCATGAATAGCAGATATTTTGATTGTGTAAATTGGTAATAAGGTTTTGAGTACTTTTCTTACAACTGTTTCTTCAATAATGACTCCATCAGATGCTCTAATAGCATGTACTACCTCTTTCAGTCTATTTGTGTATTGCACAATATTCTCACCTTCTTTCATCTTCATATCATCAAATCTACCCCTTAGGCTCTCTGCTCCAGCTCTTTTAACATGTACATCTCCATTGTAAACTTGAGAAAGTTTATCCCACCTAGCTTTTGCAGTAGTGCAACTTTTGATATCTTCAAATTCAGCATCGGTGCATGCAACAACAAGTTCCATCATAGTAACATTGTCTTCATGCCTATCTTTCAGGTGATCAAGTGTCAGGGGACCTGGTGTCGATTATATATAACCATTCTCCATCAATTCTAGTGCTGCATTCCCAATTCCAGATATGTGCAACTTCATTCGGTTCTGCCATACTACAAAGTTCTCTTTCTTTAGCTTTGGCACTTCCCTCTTATACATTTTGAGATCTTTTTACTGAAGTCCTTAAAACTCTATTCAAAGCAACCAATGCTATGATACCAATTGCTAGAATAACTAAGAGGGGGGTGAATCAGTTAATCACTGTCTGAATACAAAATGTATAATCCAAAAAAAAATACTTCAATTTGTGTTGCTGGGTAACTTAAAATACTTTTACTATTTGTGCATTTACCGATTACCAATCTAAAACTTATAATAGTTATCAATCAAATCAAATATGCAACATGTAAATATGACATAAAAAAAACATCACAATCAACACATAACACAAGAGATTTAACATGGAAACCCTATGAAGGGAAAAACCACCTGGGACCGGCAACCCAAAATATTTACTCTTTTGAAGTGAGGTCAGTGAAGACCAAACCCTTTTAAAGGTTACAAACACACTGTTAGGTGTGACCTTGTTAGAGGATTTAAGACCAACCATTATCGTCCAACCAGCAGTCACTCTGGGGTTGATAAGATAATAATGCTCATTCTATGAATGATACATAATAAGACTTTCTTAGTCCACTCAGTTAAGAGATTTGAATATGTACAATGGTTAAATATTTAATAGTAGGTGATCTAACTTAATACAACTTCAATTGCAAATTACAGATCAATGTTCAGCTCATACAAATCTTTCTGATCAATAAATCAATTATGTTTCAAACACTGTTCAACTTACTGTCTATCAGTAATCACTCTCTATCACTCGGTAATGCTTTGCAGTAGGGTTCTTCTTAACCAATATGATTAGAATGCATGAAAACATGTTCACGTGATGATTCTACAGTTTCCTTCTCTTTCAGCATCACACTCAATGTGAAATCTTCAATCTCTTATATAGACATAAACTATTTTCTTCTGCTCCATCATATTTTTCCACTTAATCATCTTCATTGATTTTTCCTCATAAACATACATTGGCACTTGTTTCAATAACATGTTTGATTCTTATCCTTTAGATCTTTCCTAAATTTTGTCAACCGTCAATCTGTGTAACAAACTTTATCTGTTACCTCAAATTCATACATTTGCTAGCTCATCAATCTGATCGGCTAAACTAATTATTTAGTTCATTTATTTCTTCTCGGTTAACAAGGAAATGCATTAGTGAACACAAGCTTAGTTAACACTGTGCGCGATATACACTACACTCTGTTGGTGTATACTGAAATGTTTCATCAACCAACAACACTGCTTTGTGTCTTTCAGCTCTTTTCCTCATCATAGATGAATGAAACATAATCAATTCAATAACATGGAGTCATAGAATCATCAACAAGTTACTCAATGTATTCCTTATCCTCATCTGTCATATCCATCTTCCTCATGTAGATATTTATGCTCTTCATCTCTTTCACTCCTTCACTACAAATGTATTGGTATAGTAACTTACAAGATAAGTGTTGTCAAACTAGTTGACATCAATGACAACATAATACTGATTTAATCATATTACATATCTAATCAATCTTCTTGGTGATCTAAAATCACAATTTCTTCAATCAGGTTCTAAATCATTTGTATTTTATCAAACTGGTTAGCAACTATGCTCTTGACCTGAGCTCACTAAATTTTGGTCAAGCATCCTTGAAGGAGTTTGTAGCAAAGGGAAAAAAGATTATTACTGATTGTATGAACCAAGACAAGCTGACTAGTGATCTATACAAAAAGATACAAGAGGGTAAAGCTATGATAAATAGCATAAGGAAATCATTGGAAGATCCATCAATTGATGTGAACATGTGCAATAATTTCTACCAAGGACAAATAGATAAGATAGAGAAGGCAAAAAAGGATATGTCCAAGATAAGGGCTAGGAAGACTCAGCTAAGGAATACTCTTGAGCCCTCATTAGACATACTTAATTAGAATATCAAGGAGATCAATGCCATCATGGTGACATATGATCAAGGTCCTAGCATAGATTTGGAGAAGATGGAGAAGATACATTATGCATTATGCACCCATCTATAGATTCTAAATTCACTGATAACATTTTGGAAGGAGATCCAAAACCTACAGATAGCATATCCAGATGTTCGTTCACAATAAGTAGTTGTATATATAGTTTTGAAGCACCTTTGTGATTAATGTCAAATGGGGAGTATGTATATAATATGGTTATAGATATTTATAAGTAGATATAATATAGAAAGTTATGTATAAGGAAGATATAAACAAAAAAAAATTGTATAAGGAACAGTTAGCAATTTGGCCATATTCCTTTGTTACCATCAATGAAAAAGGGGGAGATTGTTGAAAAGCTGGCTATACTAGTGTATATGACTTAGTATAGTGTTTTCATTATGGCAGCAAAGACATATAGTAGTTTGGAGTCAGCACACTTGATGAGAAGATCAGAAAATGGTTAAGTGTTGAAGACTGGACAATTTACAGAGTACCTAAATTTAAGAGCATCAACACACATGTGTATGACCGAGTTATGGTGTGCACCCTAGAAGATAAGTTGGTTAGAATATATTCATGCTTAGTCTATGATTGCATAATCATATATGCAAGTATGCCAGAGTTACAGATAGTTGAAGTTACATAGCCAGTGTGTGCTAGAGAAGAATAGAGTAAGCAACCGACTGTTAGCATTTTGATTTGTGGTTATATTCTAATGTTGTAAAGGTTATTCACCTATTTTAATTAGGTTTTTGACATGTAAATATGTTTGTTTGTAAACATCCTTGAGCCAATTCAATTGGAAGTGTTGTATGTAATTGGTTAAAGGGCCGACCTAGTTATTTGTTTTGTATGCGCATATAAATATGATATGTGCCCATTGTAATTAGTATGGAAGTTGTAATAGAGTTGAGATAAGTAGAGAAGAAGTTTGAAAATAGTCTTTAAGATATATTAGAGCTTTGCAAGAGGTTAAAGCATCAGTGTATTAAAGGAACTAATTTGACAAGCAATGTCATAGTGATAGTTCATCCAGCAGATATAGTGCATATCTGAGATCAGAAGGGTGTAACCTTCACCACATGAGCAGTGAGCTCTAGGATAGTGCGTCCACACCCCTAATAGGTTTTTTTCTAAAATAATCCTAATAGGGTCTGACCCTTGACAAGGTCTACTATACTTAATACATTGTAAAGAAACTCCTAATAGGCTTAAGGATCTTCTAACAAGGATCATAAAACACTAGTACTAAATATTAGTGGGTGTCAATTCCCACTGAGGTTTTTACCTATTTGGGTTTCCCTGTAACCATATTGGTGTTATGTGTTGATTTCATGTTTCATTCTTATGTGGATGTTCATTTCAATACCTAAGCATTTAAGTTCAGTTTAAAGATTAAGTGAAAAGATAAAATATAGTGAACATTGATTCATCCCCCCTCTCAGTGTTCCCATTCCTAACAAAAACTTCAAATTCTGATAGTGGTCATTTTGGAGACAATTTCTATGACACCCTAGAGGTATAAATTCAATATAAGGTCATACTTCCAGCAAATAAAAATGCAAAGGCAGGAAATTGGGATTATGTTTCAAGTATGCATCAAAACTGAGAAAATCTAGAAAGGAAACCAATGGAGCTAAGGAGGGTCCACTTTCCATATCAAAAAGTCACTAATATGGATGTATCATCGAGCTTTGATGATGTTCTGCTAGACCTAACTAATTTGGGTGCATTAAGATTGTAATTAGTAGAGCAATATGCAATATACAAGAGGTTACAAAAAGAAACAAAGGCTGAGACTATAAATGCATTAATGGAAAGAGATTCTCTACTCAGAAAGATTAATGAACTAAAGGAGAGACAAAATATTTTCTTTTGCTCCTAAATCTTTGCAGCCTGATCTTTTTGGTGACCTTTCTACCCTGAGAAGTGAGAAAGAACACCTATTGCGAGATCATGAGTTTGAAAAAGAGGGCCCTATGATTAGACAAGTACAAAGTTATGCTTCTCAGACTAAAGAGAAAAGTGCAAATGAAAGTACTAAACCTACTATTGTTGATAACAATAATGGGAAGAAAAAGATTGTTGGGATTAAAATAAATGAGCTTGTGGTTGTACTGAAAATCCCACCACCTGTTTCAAGTTTTGACATAGAGATGGAAAAGAGAAAGAAGGAAAGAGATGATCTAGCAAAGGAATTAGAAAAGGATGAAGTTTAACTGTCTATTGTAGAAACAAGAAGGAAGATCTAGTTCTTGAAGGCTTCATCTACAAACACTTTGGGACCATCTACAACTGAAATATATATGCCATCTAAAACTTCTAATGCTGCTCCACTTGGTAATGTCGATGCTCATAATTTGATTTCTTCTTCATCTACCAAGTGTTGACCCTAAGAAATAATCAAATGTACAAGTAGGTGGAAATATAGCATTAAATGCTTGTCCTAGTGGAAACACTAGATTAAATTTTCAAAGAAGGCCTATGCAATTAGAAGGGTATAGGAAAATTAATTTTGATTAGATATCTGGTTATCCTAATGCTATTCAAATTGAGATAAGAGATAAGGTACCCAAATTTTTTGGTAATAATGTCATTAGTTGTGAAGAACACCTTAAGTTGTTTCTAAACATGTTAAATGACTATGAAATTGAATGTCAAGTTGTATTCATGAAACTATTTGTTCAATCTTTAGTAGAAGATGCTAAAGACTAGTTTAAAAGACCCCCTAACCATTGTATTGATACATGGGATTATTTTGAAAAGTGTTTCAAAGAACAATATGGTGATAGACCTAATGCTAGTTTCATGCTAAATGAATTCAATAACATAAGGAATAATCAAAATGAATTTGCACCTGAATTCAACATGAGTTTTCAAAAAGGTATGCACAAGTTGTTTCAAGTTATGAGGTTAGATGACAATGTCTGTTTGACCACATACTTCAATGCCTTGATGAAAAGAATAGATACCTACTAAGGGACAAAGAACCAAGAACTCTTAGAGATTATTTTAGGATTGTTGTGAATACTGAGAACAATATGAAAATATCTAGAAAATTGGGTGGGAAGAGAGATGATCCTATGTTGTTCAGAAACAAGAACTATAAGAAAGATAATGAAAATATTATTGGAAATAAGAGGAAAAAAGAATACAAGTTGGATAAAGTGCTTAATGCATTGAAATAATTGAAGACACCTAGCACTATAAATGATAAGATTTCTTCTATAGAAAAGCCCCTTTTCAACAATAATTTCAATAGGTAGAATAGGCTGCAAAATTACCCTTATAACACCCAATGGAAGGATGGAAAACCTATTGTCCTAGCTGAAAAATAAAATAATGACAAGGTCATCTCTGATCCTTTATAGAAAGCTTTTGTAAATGTATTTGAAGATATACCATGGTGTATGGCTTGTTCGTCACCTCATTCTATAGAACACTGTGTGGTTGCATAGCCCATTGTTGGATACCAAGATGAAGGTGTTGAAGAATTAGATCAGGAAGAAAATAATGATGACATTGGTTGTAACATGATTGATTCATATTTAGGACATGAAGATGTTTTGGATGCTGATGAAAAAACTGATGTGTGTTTGAAAAGACACAATAGAGCATTATTCCATTAAGAGGTCTTTTTTGATGATAAGGACATTGATGAAAATACATGTAACATGAACTCTTCCTTAGAGAAAGTAAATTTAAGAAGACCTTCAAAAGAGGAAATTTCTAGGATCACTATAGAAATGGTAGCCCAAGTGGAAAATAGAAGCATGACATCAAATGATACCACTAGAAAAGTTGTAGGTATATTCATAAAAAATACCAGTTCCAAGGAACCCACTGGAAATAAACCAAAAATTGACTATGTAGTGAAATTAAAAAAGAAAAGGGTAAGAAGTGGGAATCAAAGGGAGATGGGGCTGTAAAGATTTCTATTATTCATAACAAAGACATCCAAAAGGAAGTTGAGAAGCCAATTAGTATAATGGATAAAACTGAGAAATAGAATGTGTCAACAATAGTTGATGAGTCTAAAAAATAGAATGATAATAGAGAAATGCAAATTGAAGTTCCTTCTTCTACTCCTATTGACATGTTGTGAGTATTGTCTTAGATTACTGTCAAGGTTCCCTTGTCAAATTTATTAAGAATCCCTGAACATAAAGATAGAGCTCTAGTATGGGTAGATAGTGTTCATGACAATAATGTTTCTTGCAATACCAATGAGTCCCAAGCAGAAGCTAAGAAAGAAATGTAGGTTTAGGGAGTGGTATCTCAGATAGCACCTATGTATTTGGACAACTTTGTCAATGCTAGCCTTGAAAGATAGATCCATTTTTCCTAAGTATCATAGTAAATGGAATGACAGTAAAGAATTGTATGATTGACTTAGGTGCATCAAATATTGTTATTCATTTTAATATTATGAAAAGATTGGGTCTCAAGGTTGACACTTTTTAGGGTAGGTGTTGTGCAATGGACCAAAGAGAAGTACTAGTCATTAGGACTATTAATGTACTACCCTACAAACTGGAAGCCTATCCAAAAAAGGAATTAACTATGAGTGTCTTGGTAGTGGACATTCCTCCTCATTATGGAATGCTATTATCTAGGAAATTCAATTCTTCCATGGGTGGAAGCTTGCAGTGTGACCTCTCTGATGCAATTTCCAAGATAGTTGATCAATCTGTTAAAGTTGAAAGGGAGCCAAGAGTTACCCATATGTTTGGGAAAAATATTGATAATGAGATTACCTATTTTTTAGATACTGATATCAATGCTTTTAGAGTAGAAGTCACTGTGCTTGAAAGAGAACCTATCTTGCCTCCTATCACACTGGAAGTAAATGCCAAATCTGAGAAAGTTGAGTTATGGGTGATGTACTTTGATGGTGCAAATTTTAAAGATGGTTCAGGAGTAGGTATTCTACTCATTTCTCCTAAAGTAAATACTTATAAGTTCTCTTTCACATTAAGCTTCTCATGTACAAATAATATAGCAGAATATAAAGCACTATTGATAGGATTGAGATTGGCACACAAACATCAGACCAAATGTATAAAGGTCATTAGTGATTTTGAGCTAGTTGTATTACAAGTGAGGTCAGTTTATGCTTCTAAGAATAAGAGGTTGAAATAATATAGGAATTTTTTCTGGGATATGATTGAAATTTTTAATGCATTCAATATTGTTTGGAAGGATAGAAGCAATAATAAAATGGGTGACTTTTTAGCCAATATAGCAATCAATCCTACTAACATCACTTTTACACGCATTTCAAAAGTTGAAACTTAAACTCAACCCAGTATACCGAATAATATTGAGAACTGGCAAGTCTTTGAGGATGACTAGGATATCTTGAGGTTTATGAAATGTGAAGATAAGTATCATGGTCAGGAATTGGACTATTCAACTTGAGTTGAGACTACAGAGGGAAAAGAAGTGATTATCAAAAATGAAATTTTGCAACTCAAAACTAACAAAGTTCCCAAGGGACTTGTTGTTTTACAGACTATATTTGACAGTCAAGATAGAGTCCAAATGGATACTAAGAAAAGAGACCAGATGGACCTAGAGGAAATAAATCTTGGTACACAAGAAACACCTAAAAGGGTGTACATTGGAAAAGAAGTGTCTCAAAAGGTGAGAAAGTCTTTGATTGAGTTGTTAAGAAAATTTAGGCATGTTTTTGCATGGTCATATGATGATCTAAAGGTTTATATAGAAGATTTGTTTTAGCATATCATTCCTTTGAAGAAAGATGCTAAACCTTTTGTTAGCACATTGTCTATACTAAGGTATATGACTAGATATAGTGTTTTCATTATGGCAACAAAGTCATATAGTAGTTTGGAGTTAGCGCACTTGATGTAAAGATCAGAATTTGGTTAAGTGTTGAAGATTGGATAGTTTACAAAGTTCCTGCAGCTCAAAGCATCAGCGCACATGTGTATGGATGAATTATGGTATGCACCCTAGAAGTTAAGTTTTTTAGACTATACTCATGCTTATTCTATGAGCGCATGATCAGATGTACAAGGATGAGAAATTTACAGTCAGTTGAAGTTGCACAACCAATGTGTGCCAGTGGAGAATGGTGCATGGAGCTGACAGTTAGTATTTTGGTTTGTGGTTATAATGTAATATTGTAAAGGCTATGTGCCCATTGTATTTAGGTTGCTAACATTTTTATATGTATAATTGTAAGCACACTTAAGCCAATTCATTTGGAAGAATTGTTTCTAATTAGTTATAGGGTAGACCTAATTGTGCATTTTGTATGAGCGTATAAATATAAGATGCACCCATTGTATTTGGTATGGAAGTTGATAGAAAGTTGTAATAAGTAGAGCAGAAGTGTGGGAAGACACTAGAAGATGTATTAGATTTTTGCTAGAGGTAAAAGCATCAGTGCATCAAAGGAACTAATCTGACAAGTAGTGTCATAGTGATAGTTCATCCTATAGATATAGTGTGTATCTGAGATCGGAAAGTTGTAGCCTTCACCACTTGAGCAGTGAGCTCTTGGATAGTGTGTCTTCTCCCCTAACAGGGATGATTGTAAAAGACTCCTAACAGGGTCCAACCTTTAACAAGGTCTACTATACTTAAAGCATTGTAAAGCTACTCCTAACTGGGTAAAGGATATTCTAACAAGGATCACAAAACACTAGTGCAGAATATTAGTGGGTGTCAATTCCCACTGGGGTTTTACCTATTTGGGTTTCCCTATAATCATATTGGTGTCATGTGTTGATTTCATGTTTCATTTTTATGTGAATGTTTATTTCAGTACTTAAGCATTTAAGCTTAGCATAAAAGATTAAAGTGAAAATTTAAAATATAGTGAACACTAATTCACCCCCCCTCTCAGTGTTCCCATTCGTAACACCTTTTAGCCAGAAACATAGGCCAATCAATCCTACCCTAGCACCTAAAATGCAAGAAGAACTGATGAAGCTAAGAGACGCTAGAATCATAGAGCCTATTAGGAATTATTCTTGGGTGTCAAAATTAGTTCCTATTAGAAAGAAGAATGGAGATATCAGACTGTGTGTAGACTTTAGAAATTTAAACATTTATTCTTTGAAGGACAACTATTGTTTCGCTAATATGGAGGCAATGTTGCAAAGGGTAACTAGGCATTACCTAATATTCATGATGGATGGTTTCTTTGGTTACAATCAAGTGATTGTAAAATAATCTGAATAGTTCAATACATCCTTTACAAAGCCTTGGGGAACCTATGTATATGTGAGAATGTCATTTGGTCTAACAAATACTGGTGCCACTTTCCAAAGAGCAATGAATATTGCATTTGTTGAGTTTATAAATGACTTTCTTGTGGTATACTGATGAATTGACTGCATATTCCAAGAGGGAAGAAGATCATTGCTTACACTTAGAGAAAATATTTGTAAGAGCCTTGGAATATGGTATTTCTTTGAACCCTAGGAAATATGCATTCATTGTGACCGAAGACAAATTACTAAGTCACCTAGTTGGAAAGCGGGGAGTAAGAATTGACCCAAAAAGGGTAGTGGCCATTGACAAGATTCAGAAGCCAAAAAATATAAAAGGAATTCAATCCTTTTTTGGCCAAGTGAACTTCTTAAGGAGGCTTGTTACAAATTTTGCAGAGATTAGTAGGCCTATATAAAAAATGTTGAAGAAAGGATCTGAGATCAAATAGGATGGTGAGTCTAATGAATCTTTCAAGAATATCAAACAAGAAATAAAGGATGCACCTGTGCTTAAAGCACCAAACTATGATATTCCAATGCATATCTTCTCTTTTTCTTCTTTTCACACTATTGTTGCAGTCCTATTATAGAGAAATAGTGAGGGTTTTGAATAGCCTATTGCTTTCTTTAGTAAATCTTTACAAGTTGCTTAACTAAAGTATGATATTAATGAAAAGAAATCTTATTCTCTTGTAAAGGTTGTGAAAGCTTTTAGATGTTATCTCATGGGTGCAATAGTGATTTATTTTGTACCAAGTGTTGTTGTTAAGGATATCTTTTCACAAAAAGAAGTGTCTGGGAGGAGATGCAGGTGGATAAATAGAATCCAGGAGTTTAACATTGCTATCTAGATTACAAAATTGTTCAGAGGCAAAGGATTGGCAAATTTGATGGCTTAGTCTAATCTTGATGCAAATCAGGTTGAAATTGATTACATATGTGATATGGATGATTGTATCTAGTATCAAGAAATTTGGTATTATTTAAGGAATATGAAGTGTCCATTAGGATTGGATGATGGCAAGAAAAGATCTCTAAAGCTGCAAGAAATTAAGTATATCATCATCAAATCCAAATAATGGAGAAGAAATCTAGATTGCATTTTGATGAAATGTGTAGATGAAAGTCAGGATAACAAAATGCTGATAGAAATGCATGAAGCAATTGGTGGTGGACATTACATGGGGAAAATTACTACTCAAAATATTCTAAGAGAAGGGTTTTGGTGGCCCACAATTTTCAAAGATGCAGAAAAACTGGTAAGGAAATGTGATGCATGTCAAAGATTTCCAGGCAAGCTAAAGTTTTCAAGAAATATGTCACTGAAGCCAGTGTAAGTGCAAGCCCCTTTCCAATAGTGGGGAATGGATTTTATTAGAGAGATTAAAAAAAATTCTAGTGGAGGACACTCTTGGATCTTAGTTTCCACTGATTATTTTACAAAATGGGTAGAGACTATTCCCACAAGGAATGCAACAAGAAAGGTGGTAACTGATTTCTTATTGAATAACATTGTTACAAGGTTTGGTTGTCCTGAAAGGATTATTAGTGACAATGAAATGTGCTTTAGATCTAATGAGTACAAGGATTTCTAAGAGAGTTTAGGGATCCAGATGTCATATTATTCACCCTATCATCCACAAGGAAATGGACAAGCAGAATCATCCAATAAAAGCCTAATAAAGATTCTTAAGAGGATCCTTGAAAAGAATAAAAATACATGGAATTAAAAATGCCATTGGCTATGTGGGCTAGTAGAATAACTATTAAGAAGATAATTGGGAGTGCACAATTTGATCTGGTATATGGAATACATGCAAGGATGCCTCAAAACAACTTATTAGAAATGTACAAGTTTGTTCAGTTGTATGGAGAGGATTTAGATGATGAAATACAGCTGAGGATTGAAGAATTGATCAAATTGGATGAAAACAAGAGAGAATTAGCTTCAAAGAATACTAAGATGCAATTGCAAGTCAAGAACTTCAATGACAAGAAAGTTGTAGAGAGAAAGTTTGAACTTAATGATTTGGTATTACTCTGGAATGCCACATTGTAAGACAAAGGGAAACATGGAAAATTTGAACCAATCAGGTTAGGTCCATATTTGATTCATGAAAAATGGGGACCGAATTCATACATTTTCAAAGAATTTACTGGTGATATTCAAGAATTGCATGTTCATGGACAATTCTTGAAGAGATACTTTTCTTAGAGGTATATTTCTTTCCATGAGTAGTATCTAGGTTTGTACATGTTGTAAATTTTTGTATAGGTGTGGTGTGTTTCCTTTCTATCTGGTTTGGTCTTTGTAAATAGGTATTTTCCCAGTGCTCTCTGCAATTGTCATTGTTGTCATATTTGTCATTTTATCTTCCATTAATTCTAAGTTCTTGCATGGGAACAAGTTACCCATCATTCCTAGATAGAGCCACTGTTAGCCAAATTTCCATGCCTTTGAGATTTTTGAAAATTTCCCTAGCTTGAGAAATTAGGTCCTTTGTTTTTTGTAGGGTTTCATAAGTTTTGTCTTGCTTAAATGCAAAAACCCTACCCAAGGTCTAATTTTGTGTTACCTTTTTTCATGGCAATTAAGATTATTATTAAGAACATGGTTTTTGTTTCCTTTCATTCTCCAAGTCTCAGGAAGTCTAAGCACTAAGTATTTTAATCTAGAGATCAAGTGAATGAGTAGTATTTTAATGGTTATCTCATGATCTCTAAGTCCTAGGCAGTTAGTTAATTTCATTCAGCAACTTGGAAAAAGGGCTTTTTCCAAATCTCTAAATACTTGGCAGTGATCTTTAAACATTCAACGATTCAGTGAATGCAGTTATCTCTTGATCTCTTAAATTGGTGGTTAAGTGGCTTAGTATCTGGAAATCTAGGGAAAAGGTTAAGGACTTGGCATTATGCAGTTATCTCCCATTCTTGTAATGTCATAGAAAAGTTAGGAAATATTCACCAATTTAGTGAAGATCATTGATGCAAGTCTTGATCGATGGTTGTTGTTGAATCTCAAAAAAAATGGTGGTTAAGTGAAACATTTGGTGACTTGGTGAAAAGGGTGATTGCTAAATCTCGTGATGTTGGCAATTAGTGGAAAAATGTTCAGAGATCTAGCGACAAGGCTTAAGGTAAAAAGGAATATAGTTATCTCCTATTCTCATAAAGTAATGATCAAATCTTAAAACATCTAGAGATTTAGAGATGGTCGTAGATAATGTGAAAGATAAAGGGCTGGCACTTAATCTCAAGAACTTTTCAAGGTTAAGTAAGATATCTAGCGACTTAGAGATAAAGGTTATCTCTCATTATCAGAATCAAACTAGGGTTAAGGACAGTGTTTTGAGATTATGAGAATGCTACGGATGCTAAATCTTGTGACCAAGCATGAGTTAAGTTAAAATCATAGAGACTGAGAGATGCCTTGGTCATCAAATCTCGTAATGGAACTAAGGTTAAGAAAAGGTTTGTGAGATTACAGGACTTGTCTTAGTCGCTTTTTCTCTAGATGTAACCCCAGTCAAGACAAGTGTTTAAAGATTCAAAGATTTTCTTCAGTCACTGGATCTCATGATCAGACCAAGGTTAAGAAAAGTATTCAGAGATCATGAGGTTCCTTTAGTCACTGAATCTCCAAATGGGTTATGGTTAAGTTCTCATGAGCAATATAAAAAGGCAGTTTTGACATGGAAAAAGTACCATGCTAAGATGGAAAAAGTAACAAGCTGGCCATTTAGATTTCAAGTGAGGGTTTTTTAAGGTTTTTAGGGCTTTTAAAGCATAAAATAGTAATCATTGGCTTTTTTCTTTCTTTCAAAGAATTGAATGTAACCTATCAACTTCTCACCTTATAGATAGCCTAGATTTGAATTTGGTTTCACATAGAAGTCAATGATGAGGTGACATAGGGAAGATTTGTTGTGATTTCCATGCATTCATAGAGAAATTTTAAAAATAGAGCTCTTCGAGTGTGTAATTTTGAAGAGCTAATTTACAGAGAAGATTGTGTTGGTGTTTGAAAATGCTTACGCCACTTAGGGCTACCAATATGCCTTGAGACTAATGTTAGGAGTGGTTAGCTCCAAGTGTGAAAGCTCTATAAGACAACTAGACCAACTATAGGGACAAGACTGCCCTCTTCACTTCTGGCTCTGCAAAACCATGGCGGGTGCACCTAATCCAGTAACTTATGGCATTTTAAGATTTTGGACTAGATTAAACAAAGCAGATGATAGCAAGACTACTAAATGTTAACCAGACATTCATTGAATCTCAATTGCGATTGGGTATAAAATGGCCTTGTGAAGGGTATTACTATTATCAACCAAATAATGAAAAAGACTTGAAATGGTGTTGATATTCAAAGATGTAGGAAATAGCTAAAACCCATCAAACACTGAACTCAACCGAATGTACTAATCCTTCATCAATGCCATTATACATTGGGCAGCACTCAAAAACAAATATATAACATGAACCAGCTACTGTCAAAGACTCAAAGCCATAAATACAACTGTTCCAGCCCATCCACTACTTACAAGATCCTTCTGTAGAAGAATCTAATGAATCTATGCCCTATACAAAGTATCTTTCACTTGATCCTAGATCAAGAACTAAAGACTAGAACATATACAGATGCAACCCAATGTAATGGACCAAAAAATCCAAAACTCATAAGACTGACACCAAGGAGAGACTTGAAAGCATGAGAATAGTTATATTAAGTATGATGAGGCATGTACATATCTATACCAGAAATGAGACTACCACTTCAATAACCTGAAAAAGATGCAAAGAAGTTCTATTTAGCTTCCTATAATACGACAAAGTTTTCTATTTCCCTGGAACTGAAAAAATTTAGAACCCTTTCTTCAGTCAAAAAATCAACTATTTATACCACTAGCTGCCTTGGAATCCTAAGAGTAGGATGCAACAAGCTTCAGACAGCTAGGGTTAGGGTTACAACCACCATACCAATTGGAAATGGTCAAAAACTTATTGCAGGGGTTGGAAACCAAGCAACCTGGAGAAAACAAATCTCAAGCAAATCTGCAATCATGAAAATCTGCGAGCTTAGTACAGGACACCAAGGATAGCCATAAAAACCAGTCAAATTAGCCACCTGCAAATAGCTTCTCAAGCTCAAAAACAAACTCCACCAGGTACAAAATCATCATATAGCCAACCACATAGACCCTCGGGCCAAATCACAACACCTACCACCATTAAACTAGCAAGAAAATCCACCAGGAAAGCATAAATTCTAGTACCTCTAGTCATGAAAACCATCTGCAGATTTGAATTTGACTTCCAATGGCTAATTGGAAAAGTTTAAAATGTGGCCATTGATCTTTTTCCCTTCCTAGAAAATTGGGTGATCATATTTAATTCACAACAATCATGGGCCCCTTTGGAAAGTCAACAGCCCCATCAGCAGTCAGCAACCAATCAAAATTGAACAACTCGGCAACACCAACACTGTGGACCCACCCTAACTCCACAACTATGACACCAAATAGTTGTCACATGATTGCATAGCCAAAAACTAGGCTATGTAAACATGTGACCAACCATGAGATTGTCACCCTGTCACCCGCTGGCCAATCAAAACTGAGCACATCACCAAGCAAGTGGCCCCAATTTATCTCACGAACTAGGGACCAAAGAACTTCTACCAATTTGCGAAATACTTTCCACCATCACTAAAAAACTAAGCGATCACATGACCACTATTTTCTGAATCACCAAATAAACTGGGGCACCACCAAAACATTATGCAAACCAGCAAATAGGAAGAAAATTTGTCAGGCTACTAAACATTTTATCACAACTGCTAGAGACACCAAGAAATTCAATTGAGCCCACACAGGAAGATCAACGATCATCACAAGATCTTAAGCCTCTGACACACTCGATGAGATTATATGTCATTCATCGATTAACTAACAGGATCAGGACCCACTAACACATCTAGAAACTAGGTCCCACTGACAACAAGCCACTGTGAAAATACATGGATGAATAAAATAGCACCAACTATGCAGACGTGTCAATGGACCCACCTACCTCCCTTATGAGAATCAACGGCTATTGCTATACTATTGCATTAAAGGTTGAGCATGTTTGATTAATGGTATAACAATAGCCACAAGATTAAACTGAACTTTAATCTACCTGAATGCCAAGAAGATTGGTCCCACTGACAACATCCAACTCAGCGTACATGGACCAATAGGAACATGCCTATTCACTCCTTTTCTGATACCGGGACCAGTTCCAATTTCTATGTAGTCAGCTCAGACATCCCTCCATTGTGCACTGACATACCCAATGAAACACTACCATGAAGGCCAAACCTGACAAATGACCGCACCAAGAAATTTAGCTTCATTCCGCATCAACAGCTCTCGTTAAAGCACATGGTTAAAAGGGCCTCATCTTTCCTCAGCGATGTAGCGACAACCACTGATCTTTGTTGCCTGTTAAACATCTGTCAGACCCCAGCCAATAGGCCCGCTGGGACAGGTGACAACCAGTTGCATGGTCGCATGTCAGAAATTTTTGACATATGATCATGCGACAACCAATGAAAACACACACCTTCACCTCCCTTCTGACATCGAGACCACTACCGAAGAAATGCCCAAAATAAACAAACAAAATCAATGGTAGGCACATGATCACATGGGGTGAGAATATTCCATGCAATCACACACCAACCGTCGATCTCCTCCCTCTGCCACTTGAAGAATCTGGCCCCACCAACCATCGCACTTGCGCACTGAAGACCGATGAACAAGGAGTGCCGATAAAAGAGAAGAAATGCAAGGTCAAAAACACATAGGGTTTTCGGTGAAAGATTGAAAACATCTAGGATTTTCATGCAGACCAAAAGGTAGCAGAGAGATAGAAAACATCATGGTTTTTCAAAAACATTGTGCATTTTCGACACTTAGGCAGATTCTGAAATTGTTTCCTACAGACCTTAAAACTTTAATAACTTTTTGGGTTTTGTGATTTAGCACGTGTGTTTTGGACTGGAGCAAGGTGACATAATGAAGAACACAGGGTAGGACACACACGATGAAACATTATGGATTTTTATCGCAAGTTAAAACTGTGTAGTAGGGTGGCATAACTTAAAAATTTGCAAGGAAGAGGCCATTTTCACAAGATTTTACATTGATAGAAAAATGGACTAAGAGTGGCTCTAATTGGGGACATGTATCTCCTGTAGATACAATGAGGACCTCAGATCTCTGGGAAGAAGTAGACCACCCACTAGACAAAACAAGGAACTTCAAAAAATGCAAGGAATAGGAAGGAAAAATACATAATAGGAAAGGGAAAGATATTTACAGAATTTACAAGTATTTACAACCAGGCTCAAGGCCCCAAAAGAAAACCAGTGACCCTCCTAAATCAAAAATCTGATTCTCATCCACATACATGACCCACCACTTGAAAATTTTATGATCATCTTGCTGCAAATGTATGTGAATAACCATAGGCTGAAAAATAAAAATATAATGATCATTACCCATGTTTTTCCAGTCATGACTATTACATTTATGTTCAAACTCCAAGAAGTAGGGAACATCATCTACTTCTTAATGATTGGAAAAAATAAAAAGCTCACCTTGTAATGCATCAAAAAATAAGACATATTGAGCATCATGCATTACATCAGAATTACCTAGCTGAAAAGGATTTCCCTCTAATTTACCTTCATGTATTGCCTCAGCCACTAAGCAACTTGGTTCATCCATGATATCTTCATAAACTAGATCATGAACCAAGTGAAGGTCTTCTTTGCTATCATATTTGGAAAAAGAAGGAAAAGAACATGAACAAGAAACTTATTCACTACAACAATCTTCATAACAGGACAACACACTATCATGGCCTTCAACCTCTTCTTCTATAAAGTAACTACAAGAGGAGAACTCTGATGAATGTGAATCATCAAAAGTATGAGCATCCTGCATCTTGTCAACATTTGACAAACTCAAAAAATGTCGGTGGGTGGGAGGGAGAACATCAATACACTCACCATGAGCATGTGAAATTTGAGTAGCTAACTGGCCATCCTTCCATGGCCTAGCAAAAGATCCAGAATCAGGGCAAGACTCAAAATCTATACAACCTTCCCAATCAGTACTCAAAACCATATCAGGGACATCAGCATCCCTTGAAGATAATAAAACACTGATGACTTCATCATCTGATGAATCATACTACACCTGGTTGTCATCTAGCAGTGTTGGGGTAAAAAAAGGATCAGAGACACACATGTCAAAGTTAGATCTCACTAACTCATGCTCTCAGTCAAAATCAATGTGTGTTTGTTGTAAGAACTCAGAGCCATCTCCCCCTGAATATCTGAGATATTCACAAGACAATAAATCTAAAATTTATTCACTGTGAAGTGAACAGTTGTCCCTAGCATCCCCTTCCTCTGATAAGCAGTCATCAGCAACATCTTCATTCATCCAATCCTCTTCTTCATCTAACTGACTACAAAAATCTTCTACCCCATATTGAGAAAGAGCATCACTCTCATGATTACAAGAAAGAGTGTTAGCATTTGACACATCTCCTTCGTAGGTTCCATCATTCTCAATAACATTAATACTATACACAACCCCAAATGTATCTTCAAGATCAAGATCAGCATCATTAAGTATCCACTCCCTAAGATGCTCATAACACTCTTTATACAAGGAGGCTGGCCAATGGGTTGATTCAGGAAAATAGAGCTCCAAAAACAAGCCAATGAACATAGACTCCAAAAACTCCACACCACCTGGAAGCTGATCATATGCTTCACAAAACTTCTCATAGAACAAAGGTATTGACAACTCCCTTCCATTTTCCACCTTCAATCTTACCAATCTTATGCAATCCCTCTGGACGCCTTGATCTAATAATGCAAGCTCCTCCTCAAGCTTACCCATTACAACTTAATGCACTACTTCCATAAAATTTTGTGAAAATATAACTGAAAACTTGAAGTATGCAAACCTCTACTCACACCTTGTCATTTTCTTAGTGCTTGATCACTTAATAAGGAGACATTTTAGATCTTTGAGAAATACCTGAGAGTTTTGTAGCAGAAGACTTTGTTGACTGGAAGGTAGGGCAGATCTAGAGCTTACCATGCAGCTCCATCAAATTCTTTGTTGTGTAGAGTCGCCACCTCCTTGAAGAGGAAAATATTATTTTTCTTTGTACCTCTTCCAATCAACCAAAACTACACCAGGATACCACACTGTCTATCAGGAACTGTACTGATCAAATAGAGACTTTAGAGTTGCCACTCACAACTAGGTGAGAAGATTTTACAAGCATATTTTCTATCAGACTCTATATTTATGATCTTCAACCAAGACTCTGGGATGATCCAGCCAAGCAAGGAAGCTTGCTGTCTTTTACTCCTTCCCCAGTAGAGTCACCATCTTGTTGGTGTTTGAGAATGCTTATGCCACTTAGGGATAACAATATGCCTTGAGACTGATGTTAGGAGTGGTTAGCTCCAAGTGTGAAAGCTCTGCAAGACAACTAGACTAACTATAGGGATAAGACTACCCTCTTCACTTCTGGCTCTACAAAACTATGGTGGGTGCACCTAATCTAGTAACTTATGGCATTTTAGGACTTTGGACTGGATTAAACAAAGTAGATGATAGCAAGAGACTACTAAATGTTAACCAGACATTCATTGAATCTCAATTGCTATTGGGTATAAAATGGCCCTGTGAAGGGTATTACTACTATCAACCAAATAATGAAAAAGACTTGAAATGGTGTTGATATTCAAAGATGCAAGAAATAGCCAAAACTCATCAAACACTGAACTTAATTGAATGTACTAATCCTTGATCAGTGCCATTATCCATTGGGCAGTACTCAAAAACAAATATAGAACATGAACCAACTACTATGAAAGACTCAAAGCCATAAATACAACTATTCCAGCCCATCCACTACTTATAAGATCCTTCTGTAGAAGAATCTAATGAATCTATGCCCTATCCAAAGTATCTTTCACTTGATCCTAGATCAAGAACTAAAGACTAGAACATATATAGAGGCAACCCAATGTAATGGACTATAAAATCCAAAACTCATAAGACTGACACCAAGGAGAAACTTGAAAGCATGAGAATAGTTATATTAAGTATGATGAAGCATGTACATGTCTATACTTGAAATGAGACTACCACTTCAATAACCTGCAAAAGATGCAAAGAAGTTCTATTCAGCTTCTTACAATGTGATAGAGTTTTCTATTTTCCTAGAACTGACAAAATTTAGAACCCTTTCTTCAATCAAAAAATTAACTATTTATACCACTAGTTGCCTTGGAATCCTAAGAGTAGGATGCAACAAGCTTCAGATAGCTAGGGTTAGGGTTACAACCACCATACCAATTAGAAACAGTCAAAAACTTATTGCAGGGGCTAGAAACCAAGCAACCTGGAGAAAACAAATCTCAAGCAGATCTGCAATCATGAAAATTTGTGAGCTCAGTATAGGACACCAGGGATAGCCATGAAAACCAGTCAAATCAGCCACCTGCAAATAGCTTCTTGAGCTCAAAAATAAACTCCACTAGGTATAAAATCATCATGCAAGCAACCACATAGACCCTCGGGCCAGATCGCAACACCTACCACCATCAAACTAGCAAGAAAATCTACCAGGAAAGCATAAATTTTGGTACCTCTTATCGTGAAAACCATCTACAGATTTGAATTTGAATTCCAATGGCTAATTGGCAAAGTTTAAAACATGGTCGTCGATCTTTTTCCCATCCTGGAAAATCAGGTGATCATATTTAATTCACAATAGTCGCGGGCCCCTTTGGAAAGTCAACAGCCCAATTAGTAGCCAGCAACCAATCAAAATTGAACAACTCGGCAACACCGGCACTGTGGACCTGCCCTAACTCTGCAACTACAATGCCAAATAGTTGTCGCATGATCGCATAGCCCAAAACTAGACTATGTGAACATGTGACAAGCCATGAGATTGCCACCCTATCACCTGTTGGCCAATCAGAACTGATCACATCACCAAGAAAGAGGCCCCAGTTTATCTGGCAAACTGGTGACCAAAGAACTTCCACCAATTTGCAAAATACTTTCCACCATCGCTAAAAAACTTAGCGATCACATGACCACTATTCGCTGAATCACCAAATAAACTAGGGCATCACCAAAACATTACGCGAACCAATGAACAAGAAGAAAATTTGTCAGGCCGCTAAACATTTTATCACAACTACCAAAGACACCGAGAAATTCAACCAAGCCCACATAGGAAGATCGACGGCCTTCACAAGATCTTAAGCCTCTGACACACTTGATGAGATTATACGTCATTTGTTGATTAGCTAACAAGATCAGGACCTACTAACACATTCAAAAACTAGGTCCCACTGACAACTAGCCACTGTGCAAATACATGGATGAATAAAATAGTGCCAACTATGCATACATGTCAACAGACCAACCTACCTCCCTTAGGAGAATCAACGGTTGTCGCTATACCACTGCATTAAACTTTGAGCATGTTTGATTAATGGTATAATGATAGCCACAAGATTAAACTGAACTTTAATCTACCTGAATGCCAAGAAGATCGGTCCCACTAACAATATCCAACTCAGCATACGTGGACCAATAAGAATGTGCCTATTCACTCCTTTTCTGATACCAGGACCATTTCCAATTTCTACGTAGTCAGCTCTGACATCCCTCCACTATGCACTGACATAACCAATGAAACACCGCCACAGAGGCTAAACCTAACAAATGACTACACCAAGCAATTTACCTTCATTCTGCATCAATGGCTCTCGTTAAATTGCATGGTTAAAAGGGCCTCATCTTTCCTCAGCGATGTAGCGACAACCACCAATCTTTGTCATCTGTTAAACATCTATCAGACCCCAACCAATGGGCCCACTAGGACAGGTGTCAACCGGTCACATGGTCACACGTCAAAAATTCTTGACATGCGATCATGTGACAACCAATGAAAACACACACCTTCACCTCCCTTCTGACATCGAGACCACCACCGAAGAAATGCCTGAAAAAAACAAACAAAATCAATGGCAGGTGCATGATCACATGGGGTGAGAATATTTCATGCAATCACATGCCGACTATCGATCTCCTCCCTCTACCGCTTGAAGAATCTAGCCCCACCAACCATCACACTTGGACACTTAAGACTGACGAACAAGGATTGCCGACAAAAGAGAAGAAATGCAAGGTCGAATGCACACAGGGTTTTCAGTGAAAGATCAAAAACATCCAGGATTTTCATGCAGACCCAAAGGTAGCAGGGAGACCGAAAACATCATGGGTTTTCAAAAATATTGTGGGTTTTTGACACTTAGGCAGATTCTAAAATTGTTTCCTGCAGACCTTAAAACTTTAATAACTTTCTGGGTTTTACGATTCAGCACATGTGTTTTGGACTAGAGCAAGGTGACACAATGAAGAACACAGGGCAGGACACACACCATGAAATATTATGGATTTTCATCACAAGTTAAAACTATGTAGCAGGGTGGCATAACTTCAAAATTTGCAAGGAAGAGGCCATTTTCATAGGATTTTTCATTGATAGGAAAATGGACTAACAGATTGTTTTCAGATTTTTCAAGATGAGTCAACCATAGTTTAGTAGTGCTTCATCCAGTGAATGAGCAAATGAGAAAGGTGGCAACCAGAAGGGGAAGCCAAATTATTCAGAAAAATTCATTGAATTTTTCCTAGGGTCGACTCAGAATAAAAAGGTTACTAATAAGACTTTCATTGATTCCATGGCCAATTGTATAGACCTTATTACTCCTTCTAATTTAGGTTATCATATCTTTAATTATTTTTATAGCAACCTAGGTAAGAAGATTCCAGTGTGTAATGCCTGGAAATTGGGTTTGGGAAAGCTTGTGGTCCCTAATCTCTTCCTTGATGTCGACATTCGGATAGAACTAGCTAGAAACTATGACCCAATTTCTAAGTCTATTTCTTCCCTAGTCATCCTAGATAGAGGGTCTTTTATGAAAGCTTTCAATTTGTACACCTCTTCCTCAACAAAAATTTATTTGGGTAAGGAGAAGGAAAAATATGTCAAACAAATAAAGTTTGTGAAATCCCAAATTGTCCATCACATGCCTAAGACTGGGAAGTATATTTCCATTCTCCCAAGCCACCTGAAGGCCCCTTATGAATTTAAATCCTTCGACTTCTACATGAAGTACTTTTCATATGGGTTGTGTTGAGTCCTAGGAATTAATGGAGATGCAGATAAAATGCCTACTAATTTACTAATGATCATCCTGGACCTCTAGAATTATCATGTCAACACTGATTATGATTACATCCAGTATATAATCGATAGGATGCATGAGGGCTTGGTATCAATCAAAGAAAGTGATAAGCCATCCAAGTTCATGCATTACTCTCTATTGATGCATATGATCATGTTTTATAATATTGATTACACAGATGTTGGTATGTTGAGACCAAGGAAAATTGCTCATGGTGAACCAAACCCAGTACAACTTTGGCTGATGGTTTGGAATTATACGTCTGATGAGAATGAGTTTGCTGGGTTTTAGAATTGGATAGTCAACCCAATCTTGAACTTGATGGGAACAAACATCACAAGGCTCCCAGTTAAAATGCTTAGGCTTCTAAGGCCTAGATAGTATGTTGACAAGTGGCCAATTGATCACAACTAGGGTGATTTTTATCTACGCCAAAATTTCACACTGATCAGGGTTTATGGATGTTCACAGCCTCCACACATTCTTCCCAAGTATGTGCCACCATAGATTTCTCAATTGGAGTTTATCTGGTAGTTGATGTGGACTAATAAGGAGCACTTGGCTCCACATAGGAAGGGGACATTCACTCACTGGTTGTTTAAAGTAACAAAGTTTGCAGTTGGAAAGATAGCCCTGCCACAACTTACTCTATGGTTAAATAATTTCAAGATGGCTTCAACTGCATATAGATATGTGGACCCAAAATATTTCATAAAAAATGTAAAGAAGATACTCATTCCTAGTATTGGTTCTATTAGCTGGCATGAGGGATGTGAGATGGAGGATATCCTAAGAAATATCCTTGATGAAGAAGAGATTGAGAAGAGATTAGGCAAGGTTTGTGACTTTCTAGATTTGGAGCCCCAATTGAAAAGGGCAAGGATTTCTTTTGGGGGTTTCTTCCTAGACCTCTCTTATATTCCCAAGATCAAAAAAATGATTGAGATGTATGACATATTTTAAAATCAGTTGGATTACCAATTGGATGCCAAGTTGCAAGTTGAGAAGGCATACTCATCCTCTGAGTATGAAACTGGCAGTGGGAGTTCATACGAGGAGGATAGCTCACCTCAAAATGTAGATGAACCTATTCAAGATAAGGGAAGTGATTCTCCAGAAGAAGGGGATACACATGATCCTCCCAAAAAGAAACAAAGATTAGAAGTAGGGGAATCTTCAAGAGTAGGGAGTGCAGGTAAAAGGAGTGACAAGGTTTTTTCCTTAGTGCTAGGTGACAGGTCTCATTACCTTCACCTAAGAAAAAACATTAGATAAGGAAAGAAAGTGGACACACAAGAGGAGGTTCAGCTTCTCATGTTGTTGTGTGAGGATGAAAGAGAGATGTATCAAGAAGAGCTCATAAGTGATGATGAATTCATCAAGAGTGATGAATTTAAAAACTTCTTGATTTGGAGAAAGTTGCATGATGTTTCTAGCTAGGTGACTAATGGTGTAAAACCAAGAAATGAGGCCCTACAATCCCTACCCTCATATGATCCAGCTTCAAAGAAGATATTTTTTGAGGAGGCTACGAAATTGGTTAAATCAAGTGGGATCCTACTAGTTCTAAGGTGGGATTTGACCTCTGCCTTCATAATTGATCAGATAAGGAGACAACCACAAGCTGCTTAGTCATATGAAGCCCAAATTGGGGAGGTGATAAGAGGGTGTGAATATGTGATGCAGGGGCATTCTTGGTCCTTGGTGAATCTGCATGGTGTTTTTTTATTTGGATGGTGTTACTCAGTTGCATCCTTAACCGATGATCTCAGTTATTGAAGGAAGCTCGGTCACTAAAGGAACTTGGTGGAACCTCTAGTGCTCGGTGGAACTGATTCTCGGTAATGCCTGCATTTCTTGGTAATGCTAAGCTTGGTTGGTTGTTTCACTGTCACTCAGTTGTTTCTCTAGTGCTCCATAGTTTTGGTTTACCGACTAGAGTTCTATGTGATTCTTGGAACTGACTTGGTGCATTTATTGTTGGTAGTTATTGTTACAGGCTGACATGTTGAATTAAATATTTGTATGTCAATTTATGAGCTGACTTGTATTACATTTAATATTTGTTTGTAGGAGTTAAGGGTTTCATCTAGCCAGCTTGTGGCTGATGATTATTATTTAAGGGGTATTTGGGTAGATGTTTTAGGACATGACTAGGAGGATCATGAAGTAGATCTTAGGGTAGAAGACTAGAGAAGTTGTGGAAAAGATCTTGTGAGATCTTGCATATCAGATTGTTATCTAATAGTTTGTATTGGTAGAGCTAGTGGTTTGCACACTTGCAGAAAAGGAGATTTCTTGGAGGCTTACGAGCTCAAGTTTAGATCTAACTTAGGGTTTTCATCAGTTTCTGATAGTTTTCAGGACTAAACTAGCTAAGAGTATATTGGATCCTATGATCTTGTAGAATTGTTTCTGATTGTGATTGGCCCTAAATCAGAAGGCCTTACAGCTAGGCATGCTAATGAAAATTTTTTGAAAAAATTATTGTGTTATGTTATTCCATTGTGTTGTTCTGAAGCTAGAAGGCTAGGATTGTCCTTAAACAGATCCTCCCTACCTTGGTTTGCATTAGTCGGTATCAGAGCCAGCTTGATCTTGTGGAGTGAAGGTTGACCTAGCAAGGTTGATCTTGCAAAGTTAATCTTGTTGGTGAAGAGATCATATGATTTGGATTACAAATCTAGAGCATAGAACTTGTGGAATCTTGCCCTAGTTATTTGTGCAAGGTGGCAGGCTGATTTGATTTGCATACAACTTGGAGGTTGTCACAAGGTGGTCAGTGTAGGGTTTGTTGTAGAGGATTTCTCTTAATATTTAAGGATGCCTCCCTGAAGATTGGACCCTAGAGTAATTGTTGATCTCTGTGATACTATGGAATCTAGGATTACAAAGAAGGTGAAATCAAATTTCAGATCTGAGATGCAACTGATGAAGAATGACATGGTCGCTAAGATCATAGAGCTGTTACGTGTGTACCTTAGAATGTTGGTACTATGGATGGCTATGAAGAAGCTACTAAAGAATTTGAAGCTACTGGATCTACTGGTGATGACCAAAGAGATAGATCTAGTGAAGATAGAACTGGTCAGTTGCATAGATCTAGAGCTTGGTTAAGTAATAATTACCAAATGGAAGTTTCTACTTTCTCCAGTACTTTGAAGCCAAAGAATTTGATTGACTAGATTAGTGAACTTGGAGATTTCTTTGATCTAGAAGAAATAGAAGATCCTCTTCAGGTGAGATTAGCACAGACAAAGTTGAAATGACATGCTACTCTTTGGTGGAAAGAATTAGAAGGAGATAGAGAAGATGAAGGTGAAATGAAGATCAATTAGTGGAGGTTGATGGTGACTAATTTGAAAGCTAAGTTCATACCTGCTGACTATGAGCTTGACTTGTTTAAGAAGTTGTAGAATCTAAAACAGAAGGCTTTGTCTATTGAATATTATACCGAGGAGTTCTACAAGCTTACTATTCAGTCTGGACATAGAGAACTTGGTAAGGAAAAGGTAGCTTGGCATGTGAATGGTCTAAGATTCAATATTTAGGATGAGCTTGGTATGATAAAGATTGATTCTATTGAAGATAATTATCATTATGCTCTACAGGTAGAAGATAAGTTGAAAAGGAAACAACATAGTAACTCCTGATGGAAGGAGAAGATTCATCACTTGGTGAAGGATAAACTGACTAATGCAGAAGATGAAAAGAAACCTGTAGAACAAAAGAAGAAGACAAGTAG
Source organism: Chamaecyparis obtusa (assembly GCA_027943335.1). Taxonomy (NCBI): domain Eukaryota; kingdom Viridiplantae; phylum Streptophyta; class Pinopsida; order Cupressales; family Cupressaceae; genus Chamaecyparis; species Chamaecyparis obtusa. The sequence goes on from BSBK01001592.1 coordinate 449,184, forward strand.
AGTTATCTTTAAGGGTACTTGCTATAACTATGGTGAAGAAGGACATCATTCTTTTGAGTGCACATAAAAGAAGCTTCATGACCGCTGAACTATTGTGGTGAATGAAAATGTTGAGAATGAACCTAAATCTAAGAACTTACTACTTCAACAAACATTGCTCGGTATGAAGAAGGAACCTTGTCACAGGAGTAACTTATTTAGAACTCAGTGCAAGTTGAGAGGTAAACTTTGTGATGTAATTATTGACAATGGTAGTATCGATAACCTTGTTTCTGAGGACATGGTTTAGAAACTTGGTTTGAATAGGATGAGACTTCCCCATCCTTATAGGATAGGCTGGTTGCAAGATGATCATGCTCTGGAAGTAAGAGAACAATGCTTTATTGATGTTCAAATTGGCTAGTATAAGGATCTTGTGTTATGTGATATTGTGGAGATGAATAGTTGTCATATATTGCTCGGTAGACCTTGGAAATTTGATTACAGAGTTATATATGATTGTGTGAAGAATGTGTTTACTATTAAGAAGGATGACAAGAAGTTTTCCCTGATTCCTTTGTTGGATATAACAATCAGTAGGAGAAATCTGAGTATTGGTAGCCGAGTTGAGTTGGTAGATCCAGAGAAAATGAATGATCAGTTTGGAGAACAAACCTATGTGTTTTCAAGGAAAGACTTGAAAAGATAGAGGAAGCTGAAGTGGAAAAGTATGCAAAGTGAAAAGGTGGAGGACTTGTACGTGAAGAACTAGTTTGGGGTTTATGTGCTAAATCCTGGAAGATATTCTTCTCACATATGAACATCTTTTCAAACCTGGGGTGTCTGATGTAGGGACATTCTTGGTCCTTGGTGAATCTGCATTGTGGTTTGTTATTTGGCTAGTGTTACTTAATTACAGCTTTAACCAATGGTCTTAGTTCTTGATGGAAGCTTGGTCATTGAAGGAACTTGATGGAACCTCTAGTGCTTGGTGGAACTGGTTCTCGGTAATGCCTGTGTTGCTCGGTGTTGCTAAGCTTGGTCATTTTTTTCACTGTCACTTGATTGTTTCTCTGGCACTCAGTAGTTATGGTTTACCAACTGGAGTTTTGTGTGATTTTTTGGGACAACTTGGTGCATTTATTATTCGTAGCTATTGTTACAGGCCAACATGTTGAATTAAATGTTTGTAAGGCAATTTATGAGCTCACTTGTACTAGATTTAATATTTGTTTGTAGGAGTTAAGGGTTTCATCCAGCCGACTTGTGGCTGATGATTAGTATTTAATGGGTGTTTGGGTAGATGTTTTAGGACATGAATGGGAGGATCATGAAGTAGATCTGAGGGTAGCAGATTGGTAAAGTTGTGGAAAAGATCCTACAAGATCTTGCAAATTAGATTGTTATCTGATAATTTGTATTGGCAGAGCTAGTGGTTTGCACACTTGGAGACAAGGAGATTGCTTGGAGGCTTGCAAGCTCAAGTTTAGATCTACCTTAGGGTTTCCATTAGTTGCTAATAGTTTTCAGTACTGAAATAGCTAAGAGTCTATTAGATCCTATGATCTTGCAAAATTGTTTCTGATTGTAATTGGCCCTAGCCTGGAAGGCCTTACAGTCAGGCATGCTAATGAAAACTTGTTGAAATAATTATTGTGTTGTGTTATTCTATTCTGTTGTTCTAAAGCTGCAAAGCTAGGATTGTCCTTAATTGGATCCTCCCTGCCTTGGTTTGCATCAATATGATCCAAGATCCCAAACTTTGGCAATGTGGTCTCTTTCCCCTAAGACTCAGAAACCTTCTCTAGTTAGTATTGAAGATAAAATGGATGGAGATAAGATCGTCTAGATAGTGCAGAACACTAGTGATCTTGAGCTTTCTAAGGCATTGACATACTTTTCTCATTTGAATGAGGCCAAGACTTCACAACTTTTCAGTAGGTATGGAAAAGTGTTTGATGAATCCATTCTTCTAGCCAAGGATAGGGATAAAAGGCTCATGAAAATCAATATGTTGGAGGATGAGCTTCAGGATATGAAGATCAAAATTGAAGAAGCATCCAAGGTTGTCCCTCCTCAAGTCCTAGAAATTGAAGTTGTAGTGCTTCCAGTGGCAGAGGTACCTAATGTGGCAGCTGACAAGTTAGAAAAGGATAAGCTAGAAATGGCCCTTAATGCCCTGACTAGTATATTGCAGCATAGGTTTGAAGAGATAAGGGAAAGATAGACTTAATCCATAATTCATATATAATGTTGCAAAAGACAAATGAAAATGTAAAAGATCCTATGGCTACATTGGAGCCATTGTTTAGCATATGGTCTAGCAGAGGTACACTTTTTGAAAAACTTGAGTTGCTATAGCCACATAGGACTGATATCCTAGAATCAATTGGAGAGATGGGAGAGAAAATTGATCTCATTAGTACTACTTGATCCTTCTTCAGGGGTAAGGCCAATCAGGTCAGAGTTAAGATGGACATGTTCAGCCTTGATTTCAAAAAATTTATGCCTCCAATTCATAATAATGATGGTAGCATCATAGGTGTTGAGGAATGGAAATCAAATATGGATTAGTTGCTGATAAGGTAGGATACCTTCCTAAATAATGATGGTACCTTGGACATGAGTAGGTTGTACAATATTTTGTATGGTGTTTTTGTAGACTACAGTTTTGATCTGTATCTGTTTGGAACAGGTGTAAATAAGAAAAACATTAGATTTAATTCTAGCATTTATATTAGTCCAAAACATAAACATTAAAAACCAAGCCACCTTAGATTGAGCCAAAATAGATGCATCTAAGCACTATTTGATTCGCTCTAATAAGACAGATGTGGGTGTGCTCTCTAAGCACTTGGAGCTTTTCCTTAAGGCTTCAAAGACCCTAATGATGCTATGAATGATTAAGCTAGATTCATTTTAATCCAAATGAAAGTATGATATTGCTGAAAATGATGTGCAAATTCTATGAAAGAGGCTAGATTGATCCATTATACTATGCTAATGTGAGTTAGAAAAGCATAAAAAAGGAAGTAATCTAACAAAGTATGCTAAATGCTTAAGCTCTAGAATGAAACTAACATTATAACACTACTCAATGTAAAATATGTGAATTGGTATTTTTCTCTTGGAAGAGGAGGGTGTTTATAGGATTTGAGGAAGGGTTTGGGTTAGGAAGGAGAGTTAGGGTCAGAGGTAAGGTTTGGGGTAGAGTTTGGGGTAAGATTTGGGGTATGGTAAGGTTTAACATTGGTCAAGGTTTCTCACACATGTGTGAAAAACACTAGGGAAGTGTGCAAGGGGAACAAGAGTGGAAGAGAAGACATGGGCTTCATTAATGGCTTGTAAGAGTCATTAATGAGGATATAAGAAGCATTTATGAGGAGTTTTGACCCAAAGTCAATGTTTGAATGGTTTAGGCTAAAAAAGGTAGGAATCACTTTATAATCAAGTTGAGAGTGAGATTAGGAAATTCTAGAAGAGGTTAGGAATTTCAAGAAGATTTCTAAGGTTTTAGGATTTAAATAAATATTTTATTTATTTAAAGGATTTTTGATCAATTTATCAATTAATAATTAATAAATAGGGGAAAATCACTCAAACTTGATTTAAATGATTTGGGGAGGGATTCTTTAATTAAAGATGTTTAATTAAAATAGGAGGATTTAATGGCATAAAAATAAAATAATTAATTAATTAATTAATGATGATGTCATCAGGTGTTTTTGGAAAATAAAAATACTTTTATTTTCTAATGAATTTTTAGGTGTCTACATTTTTCCCCTCTTTGATGCAATGTCACAACTGGCATGACATCAAAGACAAGAAAATAAGATGCCCCAGGCTAGAATTTTGAGGAATAAGAGGTTGTGCCCCCTCGAGAAAATAATGCAAAGAGGAAACATTATGGAATTTTCTCGAAAGGAAATAGAAAGGAAGGGGAAGGAATGAAGGAAGAAGGGAGGATAATAACCAAACTTCCAAGAGAAAAGATGGAGGAATGCAAGATGAGATGGAATGCAGAATGCAGGATGAAGCTATATGCAAGATTAATCTATATGATATAGGATGGGGGGATTTGGGGAGATCCAAGTGTAAATGCGGAGAGCACAACCAAGTTTGATATAGAAATAGTAGAGACCTGCCAAGGTTACTGGGATCACAAGGCCTTGTCACCAACATTGCATAGGGCTGATGTGAAAAAGACATGCAAGGTTTCCCCAGCATCACGCATGAACCCAAGAGGAAGTATGGTAGAAATGATGCGAGAGAAACCACAAACAAATGACATTTCCCAAGTGCACCATGTAACTTGGAAGATCACATGTGAACCGTGCAAGGGTCATGTCTGACTGACTCACAAGTAGAAGAAAAAGATCAAAAAGACCTTGCCCCAGATTGCCCTCATTCACAATGCACCATGATAAAAAGGATCATGGCAACTTTGAGGAGAGGAACAATGAGAAGTTGTAAAAGATTTAGAAGATCCAAAGGATAAAATCCAAGAACAAAATGATAACTCCAAAAGACATCCTTTACCAAGGAGAAAGATTGATTTGATTGATGGCAGGAAGATTGGTCTAAACATGAGCAAGGACGCATTGTCAAAGACCTAGTGTGATTGGTGGAAGATTAGGTCAAGAAAAAATAGAAGGATACATATGTGTAGACCCGTGATTAGGCCTAGGTCAGACAATACAGAAGGAGACAACTATGGAGACCCACTGATTGATGGAGAGAATGAGTGTTGTTTTTTGGCAAATTATGAAGGTCAAAGACAAATGATGTGATCAAGAATAGTTGACAAAAGATATTGTTGAAGTACAAGGCTAGCTAGAACAAGATAACTAATCAAGTGTTGTTACAGGACTGGCAAGGATATGTATGACAAGATAGGACAATATGTACAATAGACAGGGAGATATTTATAATGGAAGGGGAGAGATTTACAATGAATATGTACAAAAGATTAGGATTTGGGATAGGAAGATCTCGCTATATAGGATGTTTACAGGATTATGTACATAAAGGATTGTGCTATACAAGATATATACAAGAAGCTCAGGATTAGGGATAAGAGGATTCTCTATATAGGAATATTTACAGGAAGCATGTATAGGATTGGGGTTAGAGGAGGATCTTGCTATCTAGGCTATTGATAGGAGATGTAGAGGATTGGATGTGATTGTTGTAGTGGATAGGCTTGAGGATAGAACATCGTGGGAGTGATGGGTTGGTGATAGGGATGTGGATTGGATATAGAGGACTAGGATTTGGGATGGGGGGATTGGAGTTTGTAAGATAATGACTCAGTCCACTATGTATAGTGCCTTTTTGCCAGGTTTTCACCAACATACTTGTCCAAGGTGCTTGAATTGCCAAATTTTCACCATTGGATGATAATTTTTCTTGTTTTTTTTTTATTTTTTTGTATTTTTGTAGATTTTCCAATTTTTCATAGATTTTCTAAATATGTAGGATCTAGTTCAGGCATAGAACCTCTTCAGATGTATGATTTTGATAGGATCATTCAATGGCTCACCTTCTGGTGTTGATAGTTGATAGGTGCCAGAGCTGAAGCATGCTATGATAACATAGGGGCCTAGCCAGGTAGGCTCAAACTTGCCTTTCTTCTCTCGATGTGCTTGCACTTTATGATTTTCCTTAAAGACCATGTCACCCACTTGGAATTTCCTTGGATGGACTTTCTTTTTATAACTCCTTTTGAGTTGATTCTCGTATGCAACCAGGTGACCATATGCGTGTTGCCTCTTTTCATCTAATAGGTCCAGCTATGTGAGGTGCATCATGCAGTAGTCTTCATCTATAGTATAGTTTTTCATGGAGACATGTAATGATGGGAGCTCGACCTCGATGGGTAGAATGACTTCAACACCATATACCAGGGAATATGGGGTGGTACATGTGGGAGTGCGATAAGAAGTTTGGTAGGCCCAGAGGGTGGGATTTATTTGGAGGTGCCAGTCATGACTAGAATCATTGACAACCTTCTAGAGGATTTTGAGGATAGTTTTATTGGTTTCCTCAGCTTGGCCATCTCCTTAAGGGAAATATGGACTGGAGAAATAGTGATGGATGTGGAGTTTGGCACACAGATCATCCACATGTTGGTTTTCAAAAGGTGTGCCATGGTCTATGAATATGGTAGATGGTATGCCGAAGTGGTAAACAATGTGGTATAAGATAAACTTGGACATTTTGATGCTAGTAATGAGGATGGGTGGAATTGCTTCAACCCATTTTGTGAATTACTATGTGGAAGTTATGATTTATTTATTTCCATCTGAGGAAAGGGGGGTGATTAACCCAATTAGGTTGAAGCCCCAACATGAAAATGGCCATGGTGGCGCAATGGGCTGCAAGTCTTCTGCAAGTGCATTAATTAGATTTGCATGTTACTGACATGGTAGACATTTCCTAAAAAATTCACAAGTGTCATGTTCCATTGTGGGCCAATAATACCTGACTCAAAGAAACTACTTTTCTAGAACCATGCCACTCATGTGGGCACCACAAATTCTAGTGTGCACCTCTTGTAAAGCTAGGATGGCCTCATTTGAATCTAAACACCTAGAGAAGATGTTATGATATCCTTGATGATAAAGGGTCTTGGCTACAAGAGTGTAGTGGGAAGCTTTATGAAATAAGTTATGGCATTCGGTGTTGGTGAGATGGGGAGATATGATACAAATTTTTAGATATTTATGGATGTCATGGTACCATGGGGACTGTAGACCAACCAAGACACACACCATTTCTCCATTGGCATTCTCATAAGCAGGTGTGTGTAGCTTCTCGACTAAGAATTTGTACTGTGATACATCATGAGGGATTTCCAATAAGGATCCAATGGTCACCTTTACATCGGCCACTTTTTTCTAAAGCCTTGGTATCTATGTGAACTATAGATTTAGGAAATTCTCTTTTAGTCTATCCACTAGTTTTCTGTAAGGTAGCACCTTGTCATCCTTTGTCTAAAATTCATCTAGGACCTTCTTGATAATCAACTATGAATCTCCAAACACTTGTAGTTCTATGATATTCCATTGGATATTTGTTTTGAGACCTAAGATGAGTGGCTCATATTCTAAAATGTTATTAGTACATGGGAATCACAATTTGAATGATTTTGGAATATAGTCACCTTGAGGTGTGATGAATAGGATTCCTACTCCTAATCCATGTGATGTGTAGGATCCATCAAAGTATAACTTCCAAATAAAGTACCCCTTAGGATTGGAATTACAGAGTTCTTGAGGCAATTAGGAGATATTGAGGAGTGTGCCCTCACTGGGAAAGGCAAGGGAACTTTATTCCCAAATGTTACCATTGCCCATCAATTCATAATTACCAAGGGTGGATGGGTCTACATGGATAAAATTCTGGCTCCATACCATATGGCTACTGCAATTGCTAGAATAGCAGATCCAGAAGGTTTCTATAATGAAATGTTTAAAAAGAGAGCCAAGTGTGCCATGATCAACCATATTTTTAATTTCCCTGAAGATATCATCAGGAACGTAGAAAAGATACAGGAACAAGAGGTTATGAAAGAAAAATGGTTGGTATACAGGAAGACACTAGATTTTATCCGGCAATTTGATTCGGGATGGGATCCCCTGAAAAGCATAACTCCAATGGGGAAGAAAATAGACACTCTCATGAATTATTTTCAAGATATTTTTCAGACTTTAAATCAGAAGAAGGAAAAGGTTATGAAGGATGATCTAGAAAAGGCTAGACAATTGTTGAGCAAGCCTGTGTTTGCAAAAGGGTTACCCCGGGGGAGGTATATGGTACAAAAGAAGACTAGTTACAATGTGGTGATACCAGAATAGAGCCAGCAAAAGTAGATGGATAAAAGGGATATCCCATCAACCTCACAATAGGTTGGAAAACAAAAGGAGATTATGGAGATCCCTGTTTCTCCTCATCCTCAGACTTCTAAAGATGTAATTGATTCTCCACCCCCAGGCTGGAAGAGAGACCTGCTCATGTGCAAAAGGAGTACTCCCCATCACAGTCTCCTATAAGAATTTTTTATTACCAAGAGATTGTAGAACAAGTACAGCAAGTAGATGCTCTAGGTCACATCTTTATGACTTATGAAGAAGTAAATGAGGGAGTGCCAGAGCTACCAGAAGAACCTAAGTTCGATCTAGCAGTAGGAGAGTTAGCAGGTACTGAATTGGACCCTATAATCAAGCAAGCTTGTGAAGAATTTTTGGTTGATGACACTTTTGTTAAAACTAGGGCCTTTATGCAATTTTTTTGGAAATTAAACATCAAAAAATTTCAAGAAATCTATGAGAAGAGACATGAAGAGAATCCAGAGAAGGATTTACAAGTTATAGAGGAAGAAGTGAAAATAGAGATGACTGCAAAGTTTAAACAAATCACTCCAGAACATGGAAGAGATATGGTAAAGATGTCAGGAGTACTGATCCTCCCAGAATAGGATATAGCTAATGCAGTAGTGTTTGATGCAGTCAGAAAACAAACCACTCCTCTCCATAGGACTCTAGAAGAAGCAGAACAAGTTGTTAAAGGAGACACTTTCAGTGATAATCATCAAGCATTGGTAATGTGGTCTTTGAGGAAGAATGAAAGTGATAAAGGAAAGCAAATTGTCAAAGATGACCTCTCAGGGAGTTTAATTGTAAGAAGAGTTACTGATACATCTTTGGTGGAAGCATCAGGTATGGTAATGGCCATGGCATAATTAATAGCAAAGGTGGTAGAAAAGGAAGCTAAAGAGAAGGATGAGCTCACTGCAAAATTGGAAACAGTTTTGAAGGTTTATGGTGAGATGAAACAGGGGATTCTTGAGAGAGATATTCTGATTGTAGATTTAAGAAAGAAATTGGGAGAATAGGGCCCAATACAATTATCAGAGAAAATTCAGATAGCTTCCTCCTTTCTAGGGCCTTCCTCATCAAGCCCTATTATTGAACTTCCCCCTTCCCCTTTTCCTCCTTCCATAGATGAAGAGGATATTGATCAAAAGCTAAAGAATAGGTTAGGTGAGAAGATAAAAGATGTTGTGTCACATTTTGTTACAAAGGTGAGACCTAAAGAAATATACAAATCTACAAAACAATTGGCAGATGTCTTTGTGATTTTTTAGAAAGAGGTGGCAACTGTGGACAAAATTTTGGAAAGATGGACTGCAAGGAAAGATACTCTGAGGTCATGGTTTGATCAAAATAAGGATAAGTGTATTGTAAATATTGAGCTAGCAAGTACTTACAGGGTTATCAAGGATCTTTTTGACTTTGAGGTAAACAAGGAGAGTATAAGAACAAGGTTAGAAATCTTAAGGACAAGATATTTCCAGGATGATTTCCAAATTTTCCTTGGTCTTATTAAGGCAGATGGGGTAATCAAGGATAAAGGTCGATGGATGGAGCAAATAGATAGATGAGTACTTACTAAAATAAATGACATTCTATGTACAGATGATAATACCCCATTCATACACTTTATTGAACTCCTTCAGGATGCTAGGTTATACTTTGCTAATGTGAGAATAGAGATTCATCAGTTGGTTGCTGAGTGGGAAAAGTTGTCCCCAAAGAAAGATGAGGTCCTTGCCTTTCATTGGCCAAGTGAAGAAACCTACATGACTTGGGAATCCACATATCTATCAGGAGATTCAGAAGAAAGGGCAATCAGGTGAAGAAGGGGTAGGTGTTAGTATTCCAAACCTTTGAAGGTCAAGGTAAAAAGGGACAAAGATGTCAAACAAGTTATCATAGACACGAATGTGACACCTAGCCAAATTTGAATTACGCATGGAACCTAACATAGAATTGGAGGAAGAGTTGTTTCAAACAAAGGATGATGTAAATTAGCTGGATGGAGGTCATCATTCATGCAACAAATTTAGCAACTGCTCTAAAATATCTTTAGACAAAGATGCCACCTGTGGGATTGTTGGAAATAGATATTTGTAATCTGTTGTTGCAAACAACTTTCTCTATTTGTAATCTTGTTTTTAGTGCAAGATCTTTTAAAAGCCATCTGAAGCTTGTTGCATCCTTTCAAGGATTCCAAGACGGCTGATTGGTATAAGTAGTAAGTCCTTGTTCATTTCAAACGAGGCTAAAAAATATATTGTAGAGGCTTGGCTCCATTGTTGAAATCTTAGAATATTTTATCAGATTTTGAAATGTATTGATATAGTGAAATTTTATTGGAATACAATAGAATTCCCTTGCATGATTTCAATTGTCTTCTTGTTTGAATTATGTGGCTTTTGTATATTGAATCTATAAGGTAGTTTTGATATACCATTTACAAGGTATCTATGATTTTGGTCTATAGCTCCTTTCAAGGAAAGGGTAATGTCTTTAGGTTCATCTCTGAGAGCTTAGGAATTTGGCAGAATTTGATGATCAAATTTGTTAAGAGAGGATGAATTGTAAGATGTTTCATCTAGGATTTGTTTGTGTTTCATTTAGAAGATTTCTGTAAGTATATGTTTTACTGTTTGACTCTATACCTGAAGGTAAGGCACTGGTCTATCCTCGATTTTGCAGAGATCTCACCCTCAACAAAACTTAAATAATATTTTACTTTCGTGTATGTTGAACAATTGAGAAGGTAAAGTTTGTATCAAGGATATAAACTAGTGTTGTGATCCTTTCAAGAAGTAGATCTAAAAGGGGTTAACCTGCCTGAGTTCAAATCTCGAAAAGAAGAAGTTTATCCTTGTCACACTTGCCATTTTTTTGCAATGAATGTTTACTTTCGTTAATATCATTATGGAGCATTGAGTCTGAAGATAGGTACACCCACCTGGGTCTATGGAGCTCAAAGTAGAAGGACTTGGTCCTTATCAATTAGCCTTTTCCCTGTAAGAATCCAGAGTTGAGAACCCGAGAGTCAAGTTTGAAAACTATATTGGCGATTCTACATGAAGAAGAGCTAACATAGTGAAAGCCATTTCTTCACCTTCTGTTAAAGATATTGTGATGTAGGTGATTCCTGGGCATTCTTCTATGCCCAAGTTGACTGGCTTGGTTTCCTTAATGATGATAGGTGTTTGCTTGGGTCTGTAATCTTGGATGGGAGGAAGAGGCAAGTCTCCATCTTCTAGCACCTTAGAAAGGTTTTCACTAGAAGATATGCCCTTCATTTTCTCTTTTTTAGAGTCAGAATGCGCCCCAGAGGGGTTTTCACATAAGGACTCATTCTTTTCTTTTTATGTTTTAATTTTGCATCTAAATCTTGCCTCTTCCTAGAAATATCCTTTAGGGTCAAGCTTGCAGACATGAACTGATTCCTAATTTTGATCTATTTGTTGGCCTAACGCTCCCATGAACCTTAGGAGTGCTTGTGTTGTTTGGAACTCATTGATGTGTTTGACACTTGGTTAGGCCTTGTCTATGAGTTCAAGGTGGATGAGAGGAAGTTCTATGATATTGGTGGTGATTTAATGGAGGATGGACATGTCTAGGAGGGTATCATCATCGAAGATGTCATCATATGATCTCTTTTCTTCCTCTTTAAGGATGTCTTCAATCTCTCTGAGGTCATCCTGGCTATTTGAGAAGGGAACGGTGGTCATGTTGGTGCCCCTAGTTGTGGTATTAGGCTCTTCTATATGTAGACAAGGGGTATTAAAGCCAAGACCTTGATGCTTTGATTGGATCTTTGCTTCTACCTTCTTGTGGTCCTAGACCACCACCTTGGTATTTCCATTGTTTTGTGGCATACTTGTGTGATTGTGGATATTTGTCTTTGAAGTAGCCAAGAAGTTGAGTGTATTGAAAGTATGATATTGCTGAAAATTATGTGCAAATGCTATGAAAGAGGCTAGATTAATCAATTATACTATGCTAATGTGAGTTAGAAAAGCATAAAAAATGAAGTAATCTAACAAAGTATGCTAAATGCTTAAGCTCTAGAATGAAACTAACATTATAACACTACTCAATGTAAAAGATGTGAATTGTTATTTCTCAATTGGAAGAGGAGGGTATTTATAGGATTTGAGGAAGGTCTTGGATTAGTAAGGAGAGTTAAGGTCAGAAGTAAGGTTTGGGGTAGAGTCTGGGGTAAGGTTTGGGGTATGGTAAGGTTTAACTTTGGTCAAGGTTGCTCACACATGTGTGAGAAACACTAGGGAAGTGTGCAAGGGGAACAAGAGTGGAAGAGGAGACATGGGCTTCATTAATGGCTTGTAAGTGTCATTGATGAGGATGTAAGAAGCATTTATGAGGGGTTTTGACCCAAAGTCAAAGTTTGGACGGTTTAGGCTAAAAAGGGTAGGAATCACTTTTTAATTAGGTTTAGAGAGAGATTAGGAAATTCTAGAAGAGGTTAGGGATTTCTAGAAGATTCTAAGGTTTTAGGATTTAAATCAATATTTTATTTAGTTAAAGGATTTTTGGTCAATTTATTAATTAATAAATAATAAATAGGAGGAAATCACTCAAACTTGATTTAAATGATTTGGGGAGTGATTTTTTAATTAAATATGTTTAATTAGAATAGGAGGATTTAATGGCATAAAAATTAATTAATTAATTAATGATGATGTCATTAGGGGTTTTCAGAAAATAAAAATACTTTTATTTTCCAATGGATTTTTAGGTGTCTATAGTTTTCAAGCTGGAGAATGATTACACCAGATTCATAGCTGATGCCAAGGCCATAACAGATTCTAGGTGGGACAAGAAAGTGAAGTTGTTGCAGAGTTTGAAAGAGTACACCTGGCCTACTGAGGAGGAAGTTGCCTCATGGGATAGAAGCACTAAGCCCAAGAAGAAGAAGCCGATAGCCATTTCTTTAGAGGTAATGGAGGAGGACTAGGAAACATCTAGCACCTGATCATTGAGTACAGGGAGGGTAGTTATCATGAAGAAGATGGTGTATGTTAGCCGGATGGTGGAAACTATCCATATAAAAAAATTCGAAGCTACCTTGAACACATGCCGACAAAGGTGCCACCTGTTGAAGATTTGGAATGATTGGAAAGATATTCCTCTATATTTCTCTCCTTGTTTTGTAATAATTGTAAATGTTTTTATCTTCTAGTACTTTTTGTTCTCCTAGGCATCTGAAGCTTGTTGCATCATGATTATTCCAAGATTCCAAGATGGCTAGTGAGTGCTATATATAGTTAGTTGTAATATTTTGTTAAGGATGGTGAATTTTGTAACTGAATAGAAAAGAGAATTTTCATCTACAACTTTTGTTCTGGCATTCTACCATTGTCAATGTACTGATACTCAAAATTTTAATGAAAATACACTAGAATTCCATCTCAAATTTGTGTATGTCTTCTTGTTATAATATTAAATTCTTATATGTTAATGTTTCAAAGAAATTTAATATATGGTTTACAAAGTATATTGTGAGGTTATTTTTTAGTTCCTTTCAAGGCAGGGTTAATCCTTCGGAATAATTTTGAGAGAATTCTTTTTCCTTATGAGAATTTGATTTCTAAGTGTGAGAGTGAGAGGAATAATCTGCAAAGAAATCATTATGGGTTCTGGGTGTGTTTGAGTTAAATTTTTTGTTGATAAATGTTGTATATGACTCTATGCCCTAGAATAAGACATTGATCTATTCTTAGGAAGTAGTTGTTCATCATCAATCAAATTATAAATGATAAAATCTTTGAGTCAATGTGTTAAGGACATTAATGCCTAATATTTGTGTTGGATAATGCAAATAAGTTTTACTGATTCCTTTTAGAAGTGAATTCATAGGTATACCTGCCTGAGCATTTAGGCTCAAACTGTAGGAGGATCATATCTCTTGATCCTTGTTAATTGGTCCTTTTTCTCAAATAGATTTGGAGTGGGTTTTTAAGAGTCAAAGATAATTAAGTTGTCATAAAAATTGTAAATTTGTTTGGATTAGAAAAAGGAGCCAACAGATGTTACATTCTGAAAAATGATAGAAATGGTAAATTTAACTCTAAAGGCGAGGAAGGAATATTTATAGGATATTCAACTAAGAGAAAAGCATACAAATGTTTGAACAAGACTACTAACAAAATGATTAAAAGTGCTAATGTGAAAGTTGATGAGTATGCTGAGAAAAATGATGAAGAAAGCAGGAAGGAACCAAAAGACTATGGTAGATTTACATATATTGAGCATCTAGACTATCTACCTAAGCCTTAGGCTGAGTCTACCAAGCGACAGGAAAATTCTACCAAGAATTAGAAAATGCAAACTGTGAACCTGGAGGATGCTACTGAGGAAGAAATTGAACCTGAACCATGTCATGAACAAATAAGAGAACAAGTACTGGTGAGATTTGTGAGAAGACACCATCCTTAGAACCAGATTATTAGAGACTAGCAAGCTAACATGATGACATGAAGTAAGTTAAGATAGAACACATGTTTAGTTTGTGAATTTGAGCCTAAAAATGTCAAACATGCACTTGAGAATGAAGCATGGAATAAGGCCATGAATGAAGAAATTCAGCAAATAGATAGAAACAAAACATGGACATTGGTATCGAGACCGAGTGATAAAAATGTGATTGGTACTGAGTGGTCTAGAAACCTAAAATGCCTTTGTCAAAATAAAATATTTTATTTTGCAAAAACCCCTGATGACATCATCATTTATTAAATAATTAATTGATTGATTGATAATTATGCCATTAATCCCTTCTATCTTAATTAAAAACATTTAATTAAGAAATCCCTCCCAAAAATGTTTAAATCTAGTTTAAACATCATTCCCTCCTAAATTTATTAATTATTTAATAAATTCACCAAAAATCCTTTAAATAAATAAATTATTTATTTAAATCCCTCAAAACCTTAGAATCTTCTAGAGATTCCTAAACCCTTCTAAAATTTCCTAAACTTTCCTAAACCTTTCCTAAACTTGTTTAGAAGGTGTTTCCTAACTTTCTTAGCCTAATCCAGTCTCCTTTGACTTTTGGTCAACACCCCTCATTAATGGACTCTTACACACTCATTAAGGCTCTTACAGCCTCATAAATGAAGCCCATGTCTTCTCTTTTACCCTTTTTCCCTAGGCACACTTCCCTAGTGTTTCTCACATGTGTGAACAAATTTAACCCTCATCCATCTAACCTTACCCCTAACTCAACCCTAGACTCTACTCCAAACCCCAACTCTAAAAACTCCACTTCCTAACCCAATCCATTCCACAAATCCTATAAATACCCTCACTTCCAAGAGAAAAATATCAATTCACATCCTTCATACTAAGTAATGTTTAATGCTAGTTTACTTCTAAATCATCTTAGCTTCGATCATAATTGTTAGATTAACTCATTTTCACGCTTTCAAACTCACATATTAACTTAGATAACATGGATTAATCTAATTTCTTTCATTATTTTTTCATTTCATTTCATCATCTCACACTTCATTTTGTCTACAATCAATCTAGTTTAATCATTTGTAGCTTAATCTGCATTTGAGCATCATTAGGCTCCTTGAGGCTCTAGGGGAAAATTGGGTATTCTATACTTGATATTGTGACATTATGGGGTTCTCATAGTCGCTAATCCATCCTAATCCTTCCTAAATTGCATTAGGGACATGCTCCATGTGTTTTGAGAGCACACCCACATCCCTAAATCGAGAGCAAATCGAATGATGACAGGGTGCTCTTGTTGAAGCTCTATCTGAATGTCTTTGCAAATTTATTTACTATATTCTAGGAATAGAATGATTGACTAACATTTGAATATATACGCCTAATTTGAACAGGTTAGGTTTTCTCTGATAACCATTTGGCATGCCCGGTGGGACCCCAAAAGCCTTCAAAATTGCATTTTTTAGGGTTTTTTTTTCCAAAAACTCACTTTTTAACAACTATTGGAAAAAAATTTCTATAGTGTCATACGAAAATTGATCACTATCAGAAATATTTGTATGGAAAACCCCTATATGTCATATGACAATTGATCACCATCAACAATTGTCATATGGGCCATTTCTGCTTGTATTTTGAGCTATTTTTCACTTTTTGGCTCAAGTGTCATATGGGTAACAATGTATTGTCCTATGGGAATTCATGAAGTTTTGTATGACACTGTAGCATAAAAAAATCTCTGGTCCCAAGTGTCGTATCGGAGGGAGAGGGCTTTTTTGAGGCCCTAAACTTGTTTTTTATTAACTTTTTGGGCCTATTTGGGGATCCTAGTGACCCTAGGCTTCAAGCTTGTAATTTATGACATCATACTCCTACACATACTTCATGGAGGCCAAGATAAATACTAAAACATAAAATCCTTAAGGCTCCATAACCTCCTTGCATGTTTTGGAACTCAAAACACTTCATTTATTTAGGTTAAAATGAACTTCTAGTCATTTTTAATGCCCCTAATGGACGAAACTGCATGTTGTTCCTAAACATTTCGTAATAATTCCTTAAAAATCATAATCATTCCTAATTGGTCCTAAAAAAAATCAAAAACACTTCTAATGTCTTTCATTTGGCTAAAAAGAACCGTATTCATGCAAATCTAGGGTTTTAGGGTTCATTCATGCAAGCTAGGAACACTTCAAGTTTTGGAAGCTTAAAAAAAACTACAAATCTAAATTTCATTCCTATTTCATTCCTAATAAATCCTAATTCATTTGAAGTGTTGCTAAACCAATCTTGAAACATTATTATTAGCTAAGGTGAACTTCACTTGCATTATCTTAAGTGTTTTCCAAATCTCATGCAATCTAGGAACAAAATCTACAAATCTTTCCTAATCGATTCCTAAATAGTTCTAATCTTTCCTAAAATTTTCTAATTCAAGCCTAATGCTTTGTTCTTGGTAAAAATAATGTCTTGCTGCAAAATCTTGAATGTTTTCCAAATTTTTCATGCATAAAATCAATCTAGCAATCTCCTTTTTGGGTCTAAAAAAGATATTCTAGGAACACCAAATCTTGAGTGAAATCTAAGTGAACCAAAGTCCAAAAAGTCATTTATTTTCAAAATCCTAAAGAAAAAACACAATCTTGAATGCCCTAAAGTGAAAACAAAGCAAGCTCATTTTATTTCAAAAGTTCAAATCAGGTTCCTAAAGAAGCCAAAACTCAATCTTGAATGCCAAAGTAAACAAACTTGAAATTTCTTCAAAATCTTTCTTGTCTTCCAGAAATGAACAAAACAAAAACCTAAGCACATGTTTTTGCAAGTCTTCATTTGAATCACTAAATCAATTTAGGAAAGAACTCCTTTTTGATATGATTTTAGGAGTTTCTTTTAAATTTTGCAAATCCTTGTAAGCATAAGCAACGTAAAAAGAAGTTGAACTTGGACAAGTTAACTTCTTTTACTTCTAGAGAAGCATGTCCAGTTAGAAAAGTGCTTCCTTTTTGTAGAATGACTTCAAATCAGTACTTCCCTGGCAGGTATAGAAATAAAGCATTGAGAAAACTCTCGCTTCATCCCCTCAAACTTGGATGATGTGTGTTGATGGTAGCCTAATGTAGTTGAATATTTATACTATTTCGGCATGGTCAACTAGGTTGTTAAGTGAGTCACACACATACAAACTGATTGGGAGGACGCCATAAATCAAACTAAACACTTGTTAAATAGTGTTGGAGATTTTCCAACAGGCTAGTACTGACTATATGTTTGTCATTGATGAAAACATATGGAAAGTAGCATGTGTAGAAGTCTTATCAAGTAAGCTTTCAATATATGAGGCATGGACATGATATCAGCATGATATCATGGTGTAGAGGTTAACTATTAGTACAGATAGTTATATAGCAGTTTTTGTCAGCAGTGTTCTTGATAGAGTAATAGACAGTGTTCTATGTATGGTTGTCCATACAGTTATCATGGAGCCTTACACACATGGATATATGTTGAAGACATGTTAGTGATGTTTTAGTTATGGACGCATAGTCTGTTGATGAGTAGAAGTGAAGTTATGCAGTCATTATTCGCCAGCAGTAGTTTCCTATGTTTATTTAGAAGAGTCGACCTAGATTTTATTAGTTTTGTAGGTGTGCCTATCTTTAGGGTATGTTCCCTTTGAATTAAGCTTAGAGGAGAGTTATTGATGTTTGATTAAGAGTGCATGAGTTAATTTAGCTTACAAAGAAAGATCCAGGTTTTTTGGTAGAGCTCATAGTGTGTAGCGTGTGTCTACAATGATCTTATTGGACAGGTCCCAAAATGTGTTGCATGCATAGTAAAGCTGATAGAATGTTTATTGGAGTTTGTTATGGTTTCAATAATATGATTTCAAGGTGGTTCTAATAGGCTGACTTGATTATATCATTTAGAGGAAAGATATTTATAGGCAGTCATTTGTGATTGCTTGAGTGTGGTTCATAATTGTATAAGCAAAGTGGAGCAGAGTGTGTGAAGTGTTGATCCATCAAAAGAAGGTCTACATGACTAAGTAAAGTACTTTTTCTATTCATTCGAACTGATCCATATAGCAGCTCAAACCCCAAATCACCAAGATCCAGATATAGTGTGTATCTATTAAAGAGAAGGTTGTAGCCTTCACCCCTTTGAGCAGTGTGCTCTCGGAGAGTGCATCATCTCCCCTAACAGGGACAATTTTAAAAGACTCCTAATAGGGTCAAACCCTTTACCAGGTCTACTATAATTAATATATTGTAAAGCAACTCCTAACAAGGTTAAGGATCTAACAAGGATCATTATACAATAGTATAGAATATTAGTGGGTATCAAGTCCCACCGAGGTTCTTACCTATTTGAGTTTCCCCATAACCAAAATGTTGGTGTTGTGTTCATGTGTTCCTTCATTGTGTTTATGCTTTATGTTTAAACATACCTAATTGGATAAATAATTGAATCTTGTTGATAACTAATTCACCCCCCCCCCCCCCCCTCTCAGTTATCTCTTGGGACTATTCCACACAATTGGTATCAGAGCTAAGTGCCTTGGAAAGAAATTTTAACAGCTTGAGGTTGATTATATGGTGTACTTCAAGAAAGAAAGTCCTAAGTTTGATGGAGAGAATTATCTTGATTGGAAGAACAACATGGTGACCCATTTGCCGTGCATTGGTTTTGAAGTTTTTGATGTAACTATCAAAGGAGAAAAGATACCTACCCTAGATGACCTTGCACAGGATGATGCTACTGATAAGCAAAAGGAATTGTTTCATTAGAATTATATTGCTAGAGAAGCCCTTATTAGCGCCCCATCTGATGGTGAGTTTCTAAAAATAAAAAAGGTAGATACAGCTCACAAAATATGGAAGCACCTAGAGGACATATTTGAAGGAGACAAACAAGCAAAGGATGTGCATAGAAAGACATGGAAGAAAAGATACAATGCATTAGAGATGTTGCCTAAGGAAAATATCAGAGCTTACAATCAAAGAATAAATGAAGTAGTTGCTAGAATCAGAAACAATGATGGAGACATTTCAGAGGAGGACATCATGGACAAGTTAATGACTACTCTCACTCCTAAATATGAAAGCAAGATCAACATCCTTGATGAGACCATGCAGCTTACATCCAACTTCAAAAGAGAGACCTTGATCAGCAAAATCTCATCTTTTGAGATCTCAAGATTGAAGAAAGAACCAAAGAGTGAGACAGCCTTCAAACCAACAATTCATGGTAAGAAATCTGTAAACACTTCTAGTAATTTTGACGATGATGATGAAGAGAAAAATTTAGATGATTTCATTGCTATGATTACCAAAAGAGAAAAGAAAGGAAAAGGAAAATATGAAGTTCAATTACCATTTAAGTGGTTTTCATGTAATAAGATCAATCACTTTGCATCTAAGTGTCCTACTAGAGCTAGAAAGTTCAAAAAGGATTACAAGCCTAAGTATTCAAAGGAATGCTACCATACTGGAGATGGAGTTTCAGATGAAGAATCTGGTGAAGAAGAAATTAGATTCATTGCTATTATAGAAAAAATGAATAACAAGATAGTTCATGAAGATAAGAAAGAGAATCAAGAGCTAGCATTGATTTCACAAGCTGACATAAGGACATACTGGATTATAGACAGTGGTTTTTCACATCACATGATAGGTGATAAAGGTAGGTTTGTTCATTTGGACAAATACAATGGCGGTATGGTTAGATTTGGAGACAACACTCCTAAACCAATACTTGGTAGAGGTGCCATCACCTTGGATGGAAAGAATAGTACTGATGATGTTCTTTATGTTGATGGTTTGAAACATAACCTTCTTAGTGTTGGACAGTTACTTGGAAAAGGATATCAGTTGGAGTTCAAAGATGACAAATGCATCATTAAAAACAAAGATGGTGTTATGATTGCATTAGGATCAAAGACAAGAGGTAATGTTTTTCAACTCAATTCAGAAGCAAGTTTTTTTGTTGCTAAAGTTGATGACAGTTGGTTGTGGCATAAAAGACTATGCCATATCAATTTTGATAACATAGTAAAGATAAGAAATGTAAAAGAAGTAAGAGATCTAGCTAGCATAGAAAATCTAGTTGATATTATATGCAAGGAATGTGTGATGGGGAAGCATGTGAGAAATTCTTTTAGGAGTATGTAGAATTCAGTAGAGAACAACTTGGATCTGATTCATACAGACCTATGTGGTCCAACTCAAACAAGATCATACTATGGTGAAAGGTATTTCATTTTTCTTGTTGATGATTATACTAGGATTATGTGGGTTGTGTTCTTGAAAGATAAGTCAGAAGCTTTTGAGAAGTTCAAAATATTCAAAGCTAAGGTTGAGAATGAATCTGGACTAAAGATAAAATGTTTAAGATCGGATAGAGGAGAATTCACCTCTGACAGATTCTATGAGTACCACGAAGAACATGGCATAAAGAGACCACTAAGTGCACCTAGAACCCCTCAATGGAATGGAATTGTAGAAAGAAGGAATAGGATCCTTCTTGATACAGCATGCACCATTATGATAGAAGGAAAACTTGCACACACCTATTGGAGAGATGCGGTCAATACAGTAGTCTATACCATCAATAGAATTCAATTAAGGCCAGGCGCTGACAAAACACCATATGAGCTATGGTTTGGTAATGTTCCCATAGTAAAATACTTTAGAATATTTGGAAGCAAGTGCTACATCAAGAGGGATGAAGCAGTAGGAAAGTTTGATGCAAGAAGTGCTGAATGTATTTTTCTTGGTTACTCTACTAAAAGTAAAGCTTATAAATGTTTCAATTTAAGATTGAAAAAGATCATTGAAAGTGCTCATGTAAATATTGATGAAAATTTTATGGTTCAAGAAAGACATCATGACTACTCACCCATGCTTGAAGAAGAACGTAGACCCTCCACTAGTGAGACAGTCATTGAAGAAATGTTTGACAGTATTGATGTGTTATTCAATGATCCTGAGACAAGTGAAGAAAGTACTCCTAAGGCTGATGAGTCAGCATCACCTAAAGTTCCAAAGTTTACATCTATAAATCACTCCAAGAAAGACATCATTGGAGATCAAAGTGGCAAAGTCTTAACAAGATCACAAGCAAAGAACACAACTAGCAGTGAAGTGGTATGTCTACTATCTCAGATTGAACCTTTAAGTGTTGAAGATGCTTGTAATGATTTAGATTGGCATGATGCTATGAAAGAAGAACTTGATCAGATTATTAAGAATGACACTTGGGAATTGGTCCCAAGACCTAGTGACAAGAATGTGATTGGAACAAAGTGGATATTCAGAAATAAGATGAATGAAGATGGAATAGTAGTAAGAAATAAAGCAATATTAGTATGTAAGGGATATGCGCAAAGAGAAGGCATTGATTATTCAGACACATTTGCACCTCTGAGAAGATTAGAAGATATTAAGTTATTTCTAGCCTATGCTACAGTCAAAAACTTCAAAGTTTATCAGATGGATGTCAAGTCAACATTCCTAAATGGAGATTTGAAAGAAGAAGTATAAATTGAGCAACTAGAAGGATTCACCTTATCAGATAGACTTGATATGGTATGCAGATTGAAGAAGGCCCACTATGAACTTAATGAATCCCCTAGAGCATGGTATGAGAGACTAGATGGATACTTAACAAAGATTGGATTCAAGAAAGGAGTAGTAGATTGTAATCTATTCATTACAGAGACATCGGAAGGTTTACTACTTGTAGCTATATTTGTTGATGACATTATCTTTGGAGGTAATGATAGGCTTAGTGTTGAATTTTCCAAAGAAATGTAGAATGAGTTTGAGATGAGTATGATTGGTCCTATCAAATACTTTTTGGGACTAAATGTGCACTAGACAGAAAAAGGAGTTTTTATTAATCAATTAAAATATGTGAAAGAGATACTGAAAAAATTCAAGATGGATGATTACAAGCTAGTAGGAACCCCTATGATCACTGGATGCAAGCTTACAAAATAAGATGACTCACTAGAAGTAGATATAACATTGTATAAGTCTATAATTGGTAAACTCATATATCTTACTCAAACTAGACCTGATATTTCCAATGCATTTAGCATAGTTGGAAGATTTGCAGTAGAACCTAAACAAAGTCATCTCATGGAAGTAAAGAGAATATTCAGATACTTGTAGGGCACTATAGATTATGGTCTATGGTATCCTAGTTCAAAAAATATTGAACTTCATGTGTACACTGATACAGATTGGGCAAGATGTGTTGATAACAGAAAGAGTACATCAGGTGGAGTAGTGTTTCTTGGTGATAGACTTGTCACTTGGACAAGCAATTAGCAAAATTGTATTTCTCAGTCAATAGCAGAAGTGGAGTATGTTGCAGCATCCTTGAATTGTTCTACAATTGTTTGGATCAAGCAGATGATAAAGGATTTTGGAATTCAAATTGATTATCCTATTGTTATTCACTATGATACCACTAGCACTATCAATATGTCAAAGAACCCTATGATGCATGCAAAGACAAAGCACATTGAGATCAAGTATCACTTCCTAAGAGAGAAATTGGAAGAGAAAGAAGTCAAGTTGGACTATGTGGGTACTAAAGATCAGTTCGTAGATATATTCACAAATCCCTTACCTAAGGATACTTTTGAGTATCTCACGGAGAAGTTAGGAGTAATTCCCTTCCCTGATTCTACTTAGAAGAAAGTATGGAAGGCATCAATCGTAAGGGACCAATGGAAGGTTGACTAATTAACCTCAAGAGTAGTACTAGTGCTTAAAATGAATGGAGACCCTTTCCATTGATGTCAAAGGGGGAGTAATATATAGAGTCATGAAAAATAGAAGTAAAAAGAGGAGTGATATACTAAGGGGGAGCAACATTCAGATATGATAGCAGTTCAGTTGAGGAAATGGAGAATATTAGAAAATATTGCAGCAGATGGAGGATTCATCTTTGGGGGAGTTTTAAAGAGGAAATCGAGAATTTTATAAAAGAAATGTTCATTTGGGTTGGTGGTGGTTTTTCATTCTACATATTGCCATTAATGCCAAAGGGGGAGATTGTTGGGGATTGCCAGTAGGCCAGTACTGACTATATGTCTGTCATTGATGACAACATAAGCAAAGTAGCATGTGTGGAAGTCTTATGTAGTAAGCTTTTAGTATGTGAATCATGGACATGATATCACCATGATATCATGGGTGTAGAGGTTAATTGTTAGTACAGACAGTTATATAGCAACTTGTGTCAGCAGTGTTCCTGATAGAGTAACAAGAAGTGTTCTATGTATGGTTGTCCGTATAGTTATAATGGAGCCTTCCATGCTTGGATATATGTTCAAGACATGTTAGTGATGTTTTAGTTATGGATGCATAGTCTATTGATGAGTAGAAGTTAAGTTATGTAGTCATTATTCGCTAGTAGTAGTTTCCTATGTTTATTTAGAAGAGCTGACAAAGATTTTATTGGTTCTATAGTTGTGCCTATCTTTAGGGTATGTGCCCTTGGATTTAAGCTTAGAGGAGATTTATTGATGTTCGATTAAGAGTGCATGAGTTTATTTAGCTTACAAAGAAAGATCCAATTGTTTTGGTAGAGCCAACAATGTGTAGCGTGTGTCTACAATTATCTTATTAGATAGGTCCCAGAATGTGTTGTGTGTACAGTAAAGCTGATAGAATGTTTATTGGATTTTTTTATGGTTTCTCTAATATGATTTCAAGGTGGTTGTAATAGGCTGACTTGATTATATCATTTAGAGGAAAGATATTTATAGGCAGCCATTTGTGATTGCTTGAGTGTGGTTCACAATTTTATAAGCAGAGAAGAGTAGAGTGTGTGAAGTGTTGATCCATCAGAAGAAGGTCTATGTGACCAAGTAAAGAACTTGTGCTATTCATTGGAACTAATCCAAACAACAGGTCAAAGTGTAGTTCACCAAGATCCAAATATAGTATGTATTTGTTAAATAGAAGGTTGTAGCCTTCACCCCTTTGAGCAGTGTGCTCTCAGATAGTGCATCCTCTCCCCTAATAGGGACAATTGTAAAAGACTCCTAACAGGGTCAGACCCTTAATGAGGTCTACTATACTTAATATATTGTAAAGAAGCTCCTAAAAGGGTTAAGGATCTTCTAACAAGGATCATTATACACTAGTACAAAATATTAGTGGGTATCAAGTCCCACTGGGGTTTTTACCTATTTGGGTTTCCCCATAACCAAAATATTGGTGTTGTGTTCCTATGTTCTTTCATTGTGTTTATGCTTTATTTTTAAGTATACTTAATTGGATAAATAATTGAATCTTGTAGATAACTGATTCACCCCCCCACCCCTCTTAGTTATCTCTTGGGACTACTCCTTACAAATAGAAGCTACTCGATCTACTCCCAAATGTATCAAAATATTTGTACAAGGATCCATCCAAGTGGTTTCCTAGATCACCTTAAGACACTCACCATATGTATCCCTTTTTAGGGATATCAAGCTATGGGAAAATATTTTGATACTAGCCTTCATTTAGGTAGTTCTATTTGAAGTGTTTTTGAAGTTACAAACTCAGGGAAAACATCTGTTAAAACATACACTCTTTTTAGAAACTCTATCAGAATCAGTGGTCAATCATTTGCTTGTATTCCATAAAGTTTCTATGTCCTTTGTTAGGATTTCTTTCAGAGTGTCTTTGTTGAGTTTTTCCTTTTCTATTAGAGATAGCAAAATTGAGCTATAAATTTACCAAAATATTTCAAGCATCCTAGAAGAAAAGATCTTTCAAAATTAGGTACCCAAAGCTTTGTTTCAATCCAATTGCCAAAAATTTCCAAGATATGTCTGATTTAATCAAACACAAGAAATCCAAGCTGCCTAATTCCTGAGTGCGTCAAGAGAAAAAGGTTGCAGGAAGGAACCTAAAAAATCATCAACCTGCCCTAAAGGCAATCCAAGTAGTCCAAGTAGAAAAGAATTATCAAGAGAAACTAGACAACGTGGGCTATAATACCAGAGTGAAGAAGTTTGCATACTGGTTCCAAGTTAATCATCACTATATAAACCTTGAGAGGAAAGACTATTTTGGCCCATTATATATCCACCATTCCTTTAGAATCCCACAATCCTATCTTGGGATCCTTTGCATCCTATATCATCCTTAGATTCATCATTCTATCACCATCCATCCTTAAGAGCATTTTTTATCATCTTCCTAGTTGCATCATAAGTCATCCCTTTTTAACTACATCTAGGTCACCTCTTAGAATAACATGATTTCAGTCATCTCTCATCATCCTTCCATCTACAAACTCCAATCAGAGTCCTTGTCATTGTCCTTCACCCTGATCCAAAATCTAAATCCACCATCCAAGTTAGAAACCATCATCCTTGAACCAAATCTAGTAAACCAAATCCCAAATACTTAGTCTTATATCCTTTGACTTGCTTCAAATCCTTATCCCAAATTAGAAATCTCCACCCTTTGACATAGCATTGTCTAGGGCATCCATACTTGTCCTTGTAAGCCTCATCATCTCGAGCAAGAGATTGGCCTACATTCACAAGAATCCTCTCAGCTAAAGATCATTAGTCTATCCTAGGTTAACAATCCAATCCTATTTGATCCTACATCAAGAGAAAGCAATTGATTTGACCGATACGTATTAATCTTCCACCACTTCCACCATCTTCCACCATCTTCCACCATCCTCCACCATCCTCCACCAATCTTCCATCATCTCCTTGATCCAAATCTAGCATCCCACCATCCTTCAACCTCCAATCATCCTTAAGTTGATCTAAGTCCTTGCATCACATCCTAGCAATCCACCATCTTTATAGTCCCTTTTAGATCTACATCCATCAATCCTTATATTTTTTATAAGCATCTTGCATCCATGCCTACAGAGACACGATCCAAGAGGAGAAGGAATATGTATCCTAATCTAGCCACTAGCTCATTTGATCCTAACAATCCTACCAATGTGATGGTAACCTACAATCCATAAATCCCACAAGTTGAGAATGTATGGGATGATTCCAATGGACCCCCACTTCATTTTCCATGGAAACATTCATGAGTAATCTAGGGTATGCACAAATAGTGAGTGCAATCATTGATCAAAATTGACATGATATAATGGAAAAATTTGTGCAAGAGGGTACTTCCATTCCAACGCATCTCCAACCTCTCATCCCCATTAACACCATCTGCATCCTAGCTGAAACCTACACCCCCATCATCCAACAAATCCATGATCCTAACTTGCACATATCTCAGGAAACCTCACCCATCCCCCATCTCTAGAAAAGAAGCTTCGTGAGTCCTACAATACAAGAAACAACATAATCCACTCCCTTTTCCATCATGGGGACACCATCATCTTCTATATCATCCCAAGCCACCACTCAAGCCCAAAGTGTCTTGCAAAACCAATCACCACCTCCCACACAAACCATTACACAAATAGTTCCTCCACCATCCATGAGCCAAGCAACATCACCCTTTCCAAGGACAATGAAATCATTTCCCTCTTTTACTCAGCAAGCTTCCACATCAACACCTCCCTTTTCATGGCCAACACAAGCATTTTCTTCCACTCTCCAATAAGCATTCACCCAAGCATATGTTCCACTTCCAACTTTCATTTCCAATACACAAGAATAGAAAACTACCTTCACAATAGGGATTCCCTCCATGGGATCTCAAAATCTTCCATTCACATCTCAAAATCCCACCATCACATCTACATCCTATGTATCGCAGCTCCCACCAAGAACTGGCTCTTGTTGGGGCCTCACCCAAGAAAAAAAGAAAACCTTAGGTATCCCAACCCAATCTCACATATCCATGCTTGCAAAACAACAAACCACTTTCCCTTAAGAAGCACAACAACAACAATAATCACAACCTCCTCCAGCTTCATCCTTTCCTTCATATGCTAACTATCTATCTATACCACCTTCCACTTCTCAAATAGTTCCACCACCCTAACATCAAAGTTCATCTTATCTCGCCAGCTAGCTTGTGCAACCACCTCCCATCACCAGCTTCCCAACACCTATTCTACCCCTAAGCAATGCAGGAATGCATCTGACCTACATCAGCCAAGCCCAATGCCAAGTGCACCAAGGTCAATCCTATCAGCAAACTGCACCATTCCATCAACCTCCTCCACCACAAAAATACAACCCAGTGCAACAACAGCAACATCCCATTATCCCCGAGTAGCAACAAGCATCCTCTTATCCAGCACTAAAACAATATCCCATCATCTCTTAGCAATAGAATCTTGTCATACCCTAGAAACAACAATCCACTTCATATCCTCCATAATAGTATGCTCCCGCACCTTGGGAGCAATATCCTCCCCAGCAACCATCACCTCAACATCCATTCTAATCCACCTATCTTGCTGGGTAGTCTCCATATCCCACTCCATAATATCCACCACAAAATCATCCTTATTCACCACCACCATCAGATCCTTTCCCAATGGGAGTACCCACTCCAACACCAATCAATCCTGAGTGGGAAGAGCTGAAGAATAATCTTAAGGAGCTTAAGGCTAGAACATTAAGCAAGGCCTTCAAGATTGATGAGGTTTTTCCCTATCCTCTTGATCGATCAATCATAGCTATGCCCTTTCCCAAGCACTTCGAGGCACCAAAGTTTGAGAAATGTCAAGGGAAAGGAGACCCTGCCAATCATGTAAAGGAGTTCTATATGGCATGTCAAGAAGTGGCCTATAATGATAACTTCCTTATGCACTTATTCCCCAAAAGCTTGGGAGGAACTTCTATTGAGTGGTTCTATAAGATACCCTATGGAATAGTCACAACCTTCACTAAACTCTCTAAGAATTTCATTTCCTAATATGCCCACAATATCGAGAATGAGTTGTCTTTATTAGACCTTTGCAACTCAAAGAAGGAAGAAGGAGAAAGCCTAGCTGATTACTTGAAATGATGGTAGAACCTCAATAACCAAGTTATCATATCAACCCCTTGAGAAACATCTTATGAAGATCTTTATTGATAACCGGCATCCCAAACTCTCCCACTTCATGAGGATGAACTTCATCCAAACATATCAGGAGATCAAAGGAAAAGGGATAGACATTGAAAGAGGCCTCTTAGATGAAGGCAAAATCTAGCATTACAAGGATGATTCCCATAGCAAGACCAATAATGAAAAACCCCACTACTAGAATAGAAACAAGAATGATGTTACTGATGGAGCAACTGACACCAAGCATGTCCAAATCATTATGGCCAGTCCTACACCAACTCCTACATATCAATAGCAACAACCAAAACTAAATCAGCAGCCTATGCAGAATTACCAAAAGTAAGCAAATGAAGCCAACCAAGAAAATCAAGTCAATGCCATATCCACTACTCCAAATTAGAACATGCATTGAGTCCATACTCACCAAAAGAGATCCTTAACCCCTCTTGGTGAACCACTAGATGTCATCTTTCATCGAATGGGCAAGTCCAACCTAATCACTTACCCACCAACTTAGCAGTTCGATGATGCCACTTCCAAGCCTAACTGGTACAAAGATCACAAGTAATGTGATTATCATCATGTCAAGGGACACGTAACCCTAAGGTGCATGAAGATAAAGCACTATATTAAATATCTCATCAATAGAAAGGAAATCCAAGTTGACAAACCAGCACAAACCTTACCTAATTCCAATTTGTAGATATATTAGAATGTGTTCCCTCAACACAATGCTAGGAACAACCATGTCAATACCAATCCCCCACCCTAGAACCAAGGCAAAGGGAACCAAGGAGACCATGCTGACCATAAAGACTATACTACTACCCATATCGACTACAATAAATTTTTTGGATGTATAACCCAAGTGAAACCCAGAGTCAATGTCATCCATGTCAAAGGAGTCAATAGTTAGTGTGCATTCACCACACATACAGGCTAGATATCTCTCACTAGTGCCACTCTAAGGCTAGCACACAATGCACAATATAACCTTATAGAACATCTTGAGAATACACCTACCCAAATCTCCATCCTCAACCTTCTCCATAATTCACCCATCCATCAAGAGATCCTCAACCAAGGCCTCCAAGAAGGAGATGTCCCCACAAACATTAATACCATCTAGTTTGAGAACCTTGTGGGAAATTTATCATCATCCTGTGCTCTTTCCTTCAAGCCATTAGATATACCAATTTTTGAGCCTAACCATAATCTCCCTCTCAGCATCACCATCATGATCAAAGACTTTTCCATTAAAAGGGTCATGATAGATAATGGCTCAGCCCTAGACTTATGTACTTTGAAATTCATTTGGCAAATAGGGCTCATAGAGGATAACATATCACATGATGTCATCACCATTGAGGCATACAATAACTTGGAGCATACCTCTAAAGGTACCATTATTTTTCCTATCAAGCTAGGCCCTACAACTCAAAACACCATCTCCCATGTTGTTGATCTTCCTCTGCTGTATAACCTCCTCCTCATCCAACCATGGATCCATTCCATCAAAGCTATACTATCTACCTATCACCAATACATCAAATTTATACATCAAGGTATTGAGGTCACCATCCATGTAGACCCCCAACCCTTTGCATATTTTCATGTGATAGAAGCATCATTCCCTCATTCCACCCATTAACCTGGAATCAAAATTGGCACCTTTTTTGCCAACTCATCCCTATCCCATAGTGATCCAGAGGCTATCCTCACCTCCACACTCTCTTCCATCATGATCAATAACAAGGGTTTTGGTGAGTATAGTCTAATTGATGCATTTTCAGTAGGGGCCCTACCTCTTGATCCACATATAAAAGGGTGCCCAAGCCACCAAAGCAAGCCTACTCAAGACAATCATGAAATCAAGCAATTGGGACCATTGACATTTTTTTCCTATGGAAATATAGATGGCCTTGAGATGGAACTTGACATCAATCGGTGGTTGTACAAAGATCCCCCACCTCCTGACACTGAGCTTCTTAGTTACTTTAAAGATAAAAATCTAGCATCATGTAAGTACACCATGGAGAAATGGAAATATCAAGGTGGTGTTCTAGGACAACAAGAAGGTGGAAGAAAAGATCCGATCACAGCCTCAAAGAATCCAAAACATCAAGGTCTTGGCATTAATACCTCTCTCTTGCATATACAAGAGCCCAATCCTGCAACTGGGAGCACCAACCTGACCAATGTTCCCCTCTTAAACATCTAGGATGAACTTGTAGAGATCAAAGACATCCCTGAAAAGGAAGAAAAGAAATCCTATGATGACATCTTTGATGATCATACCCTCCTGGGCACTTCTATCCTCCATCAACTCACCATTAACATCATAGAACTCTCCCTCATCCATCCAAAACTCATAGATTGGGATCAACCAAGTATCACACATATCAATGAGTTCCAAAGCACAAAAGTGCTCCTAAGATTCATGGGAACATTAGGTGAAAAATCAAAACAACATCAAGAATCAGCTCATGTCTACAAGCTTGACCCTAAAGGATATTTTAGGGAAGAGGAAAGCTTTAGCCACAAAATTGAAATAGAAAAAGAAAAGGAGTTCTTATGTGAAAACCCTACTAGGGCGCATTCTGACTCTAAAAAGGATAAAGTAAAGGGTGTATCTTCTAGTGAAAACCACTCTAAGGTGCTAGAAGATGGACACTTGCCTCTTCCTCCCATCCAAGATTATAGACCCAAGCATTCATCCATCATCATTGAGGAAACAAAGCCAGTCAACTTGATCATAGAAGAATACCTAAGAATCACTTACATTGAAACATCTCTAATAGAGGGTGAAGAAATGGCTCTCACTGTACTTCTCAAAGAAGCCACCACCAATTTTTCATTGTCATATGCACACATCCATGGGCTTGATCCTAATCTAACTTTGCACAATGTTGTAGTGGACCCTAACGTCAAGCTAGTAAAGTAGAAGCTATGCAAAATGCATCCTAAAGTAGCCCTATTGGTAAAGAAAAAATTAGAAAAGATCATCAGAGCTATAGACTATTCAGAGTGGATCTCCAACATGGTGCTTGTCACTAAGCCTTTAGGGGAGATAAGAATCTACATAGACTTCAGGGACTTGAACAAATCATGCCTCAAAGATGACTTCCTGCTACCCAACACTGACATGATAGTAGACCTTATAGTGGGCCATGATATGTTGTCACTCATGGATGGCTTGTCAATGTACAATCAGATTCAAATAGTAGAAGAAGATCAATACAAAACAACATTCACTACACCATGGGGAACCTTCTGCTACAACACGATGTCATTTTGGATAAAGAAAGCAAGAGCCACCTATCAACAAGAAATGACATCCATCTTCCATGATATGATACACAAAATCCTAGAAGACTATGTGGATGATATTCTTGCTAAATGTAAGACATGAGGTGAATACCTAGACATCATTGAAAGCATGTTCAACCATCTCCATCATTATGGCTTGAAGCTAAATCCAAAGAAGTGTGTCTTTCATGTAACATCTGGAAAGCATTTAGGCTTCATCATATCATGGAGAGACATAGAGATTGACCCCAAAAAGGTCAAATCCATTATAGAAATATCTCCTCCTTGAACACTCAAGCACCTCAGAAGATTGCAAGGAAAGTTGCAATCTATGAGTCAATTTATATCACAGCTAGTAGACAAGTTTCAACCCTTCACTCATCTACTCTGTGAGGACACCAACTTCAAATGGGATCCTATTTATTAGAGAAGCTTTGAGAAACTAAAAGAATATTTAGCTAACTCTCCCATCCTTGTACCACCAGTCTCATGACACCCTCTCATACTCTAAATCTTGGTAACCACTACAGTACTAGGGGCACTCTTAGCATAGTGTGATGAAAACAACAAAGACATAACCATTTACTATATCAGTCAAACTCTTGTTGGCTATGAGCTCAGTTACTCACCAATGGAGAAAGAATGCCTTGTAGTGGTCTTTTCCACTCAAAATTTTAGACATTACATGCTTAGCCATAGAATCAAGCTCATCTCAAAGTGATGCAGGGGCATTCTAGGGTACTCAGTGAAT
Source organism: Chamaecyparis obtusa (assembly GCA_027943335.1). Lineage (NCBI taxonomy): Eukaryota > Viridiplantae > Streptophyta > Pinopsida > Cupressales > Cupressaceae > Chamaecyparis > Chamaecyparis obtusa. The sequence goes on from BSBK01001592.1 coordinate 481,574, forward strand.
CTACATGGTGGTGTGTTGTTTTAGTTATGTGTTACTCGGTTGCAACATTAACCAATCGTCTCAGTTATTGAAGGAAGCTTGGTCACTAAAGGAACTCAGTGAAACCTCTTGTGCTCAGTGTAACTTGTACTCACCAATGTCTGTGGTGCTCAGTCAACATGATTTCTTTGAGATTCTTGATGTGGTCGGTTGTTTCATTGGTGCTCAGTTGTTTTCTCTAGAGCTTGGTAGTTTTGGTTTACCAACTAGAATTTTTGAGGATTTGATTGGCTGACTTGGTGCATTTATTGTTGTTAGCTTTTGTTGTATTCTCCTATGTAGATCTTCAGGCCAACATGTAGAATTAAATGTTTGTAAGGCTAATTATAAGCCAATTGTTGTTGCATTTAATATTTGTTTGTAATAGGAGCTGATTTGGCATAGGAGTTAATTGTTTCTTCCATCCGGCTTATCGCTGAATATTAGTATTAAAGGAGTGTTTTTTAGAGAGCAGATGAGAGGAGTAAAAAGTTAGTGATTAGATCTAGATCTTGAAAGATCTTGAAGATCAAACTGTAATTTGATAGTTTGTAATAGCAGAGCTAGTGGTTTTCATGCATGGAGACAAGGAGATTGTTTGGTCGCTTGTGAGCTCAAGTTTAGATCTACCTTAGGGTTTCCATCAATTAATGTGTTGTTTTAGAGCTAGACTCGCTAGAGAGATTGCATAAATATTTTTTATCGTATTTGGCCCTAACCTAGAAGACCTTATAGTTGGGCATGTTAATGAAAATTTAGTTGAAAACATTGTGTTGTTGTGTTATTCTGCATTGTGGTGTTTGGTTGCTTGTTTGGACTTTCCTTAATGTTAGGAATAATAGTCCATGATATAATTGAGAGGGAGGTGAATTAGTTGTATAACAGATTATTAAACTTTAAACTTTAAGCATCACAATATCAAATCCAATGAACACAATGAATGCCAATGTAATAACACAATAGTATGGTCTCGGGGAAACCCTGTTAAAGGTAAAAACCCCGATGGGAATTAGCACCCACAAATGATGTAATGAGAGTATAGTTATCCTTTTTAGAAGACATAGCCCTGTTAGGAGCGTATTGAAACATTACATTACATAGTCCTTGTTAGAGGATAGACCTTGTTAGGAGTCAAGAAGAAAAGGGAGGGCTCACTGCCCAAAGAAGATTAAGTCCACCTTCATAACTCATTGTTTGCAACACAAGTGTATGTGAAGAAATAGACAATATTTTGAACTATTCATCATCAACTTTCTTTTTTTGATTAGTTCCAATGAAATCCACCAATAAACCTATGCTCTACATACAATAGACACAAGCTCATAGCTTTCACAACCTCTCTATATCATCTTCTTCTCACACATCTCTTTTCCAAAGAAAATACCTTTCATTTATATCTTATCACAATTATTATAAACGTGTCGATGCATAAGGCTTTCCTAATTACAAAAAATTACATAAACCCTTGCTAAGATACACAAGGTATCTAGAACAAGTCTACAATGATTATATTATAGAAATTAAGGACTGACATCCTTAATTCAAGTTCTCCATCCATTATACATGCTACATCTCTATAGTCGGCTTCCAAATAGATCACTTTCTAGAGTACAAACCATAGCAAATGTCATCCTACATTCTATACCTTGTGCAGTTCATAGAAAACTTTTCAATACTCTATCTTTTATCTCTGAAGTTTGCATGCACTGATTCCATATCTCGTGTAAGCTATACAAAAAACACAGAGACTAACTCTGTCATTTCTCACTGTCATAGTCAGTGACTAGTCTTCACCAAAATATATCTAACTCATCCAATATGAAGCAATAAATGATGCGATCTTGGATATAAGATCACAACATCCTCCTAAACTCTCATCTATCTTCGTAGCATCTGAAACATCTGTACAGTGTTTGTACACTGTGATAACCAGTCTGATTCCCTCACAAAAACATATGTTGAAATCAATGACAAAACATAAATGACAACAGTATGAGTGCCCATTCAGTAACATAGTGATTAATCATATTAAATGTCTCAATCACCTCCCCATGCATTAGCAACATCCAACAATCTCCCCCTTTGGCATTGATGTCAACATATGGGAAAATATTATCCCAAAGTTATATCAATCCAAAGTCCTACAACCAAGCAATCTCCCCATACAGTAGGGTTTTTCTCAAATAAACACTCCCCCTTTGACAACAATGGAAAAGGGTGCCATGATTCATCAACTAATTTTCAACATCTTTCTTCCATGATCACTCCCCCTGAGGAGAAAATCCCTACATCCAGTCTAGATTATGATAAGGCTCTGAAAAGCCCTGGACTAATGCATCTCTACATCATTTAATTCTAACTAGGAGGGGCCTGAACCCCTAGCATACCTCTAAGATATCTAAATGTATCTTTTAGCAGTGGATTTTTGAAGATGTCTACAATCTACTCCTTTGTACTGATATATTCTAATTTGATTTCCTTTTCTAACACCTTTTCTCTCAAGAAGTGATACTTGATAGAAATATGTATAGTTTTGGAGTGCATCATCAGATTCTTTGACATAGTCACTATACTGGTGTTATCACACTGATAGCCACATGCTCATCAAAAGTTATTCCAATGTCTGTTAGCATTTTTTTCATCCAAACAATCTGAGTGCAGTTTATAGTAGCAGCAACATACTCTGATTAAGCAGTAGATTGTGCTATACAATCTTGTTTCTTACTTAGCCAAGAAACCAACATTTTCCCAAGGAAAAATGCACCACCACTGGTCCTTTTTCTGTCATCAATATTCCCTGCTTAATAAGCATCAATATAAGCATGAAGTTCAAAGATATTTTTTCTATCATGCCATAAGCCATAGTCTATGGTTCCTCTTAGATACCTCAGTATCCTTTTCATAACAGCTAGATTTATTTCTTTAGGTTCTACCTGATATCTAGCCATAATTCCAACAACATTAGCAATATCTAGTCTGGTGTGGGTCAGATATTGTAGTCTTCCAACCATTGATCTATACAAGGTTTGAAAAACACATTTTGATTCATCATCAATTGTTAGCTTGCTACCATTCACGATAGGTGTTCCTACTAGTTTACAATCTTCCATTCCAAATTTCTTAAGTAATTCTTTAAGATACTTGGTCTAAGAAATAAAAATACCATTCTCATTCTAAGTTATTTGCAATCCAAGAAAGAAAGAATTTCACCTATCATGGACATCTCAAATTCACTTTCTATTTCTTTAGCAAATTTCTTACATGGATCATCATTATCTCCAAAGATAATATCATGAATAAAGACTTCTATTATTAGGATTCCATCTTCACTAGTTCTTAAATACAAATTACTATTTGCATTACCTTTTCTAAATCCAAGCCAAAGTAGATATTTGTACACCACGTCTTTATCTATGCATAGAGGAAATCAATCTGGTTGTTCTATAGAGGAAATCAATCTGGTTGTTCTATACAAATTACTATTTGCATTACCTTTTTTGAATCCAAGCTAAAGTAGATACTTGTCTAACCTTTCATACCAAGCCCTAGGAGCTTGCTTTAGCCCATACAAAGCTTTCTTCAATTTGTACACCACGTCTTTATCTACACCTAGAGGAAATCAATCTGGTTGTTCTATATAAACTTCTTCTTCAAGATATCCATTTGAAAATGCAAATTTCACATCCATCTGATACACCTTGAAGTTCTTATGTGCAGAATAAGCCAAGAATAATCTTATTGCCTCTATTCTAGCAACAAGAGAAAAATTTTCTTCAAATTCTATGCATTCTTGCTATGAGTATCCCTTACACACTAGTCTTGCTTTGTTCCTTACAACAGTTCCTTCTTCATCCTTCTTGTTTCTAAAAACCCATTTTGTTCCTATTACATTTTTGTTTTTAGGTCTAGGAACTAGTTCCCAAGTATTATTATTCTTTATTTGATCTAACTCTTCTTTGATAGCATTTATCCAAGATTCATCTCTAAATGCTTCATCTGTAGTTTTTGGTTCAACTTGAGAAATCAAAAAAATTTCTTCTCTAGCCTTTGATCTAGTTAGCACTCCCTGACTGGTATTGCCAATAATTTGATTTTTTTGAAGGTTATTCTTTACATACCTTGGAGTTTTAGGAGTCTTAGTAGCCTTACTTGTGCTAGCATCACAAACCTCTTTTTCACTTTCTACCTCAACAAGTTCTTCTCCTTCTATAGCAATAGTAGTTTCTTTTATCTCTGCAATCTGATTACTCTCATACATTCTTTCTTGTATCTGAAACTTCGCATCTATTCTTAAATTGTTACTTTCAATCATCTTCCTTAATCTCATATTGAAACATTTGTAAGCCTTTCTTTTAATAGAGTAACCAAGGAAAATTCCTTCATCACTTCTAGCATCAAACTTCCCTATCTCATCATCTCTCTTGATATAACACTTACTACCAAATATTATAAAATACTTTATAGTAGGAGTATGATCAAACCATAATTCATAGGGAGTCTTACTTGTACCTTCTCTGATTTGAATTCTATTCAATGTATACACTAATGTTCCAATAGCCTCTCTCCAATGTAAATTAGATACATTTCCTTCAATCAACATTATCCTAGCAGCATCAAGTATAGTCATGTTCCTTCGCTCTACTATCCCATTATGTTGTGGAGTCCTAGGAGTAGATGCCTATCTCTTTATTCCATGCTCTTCGTAGTATGAATTGAATAAATCTAAAGTAAATTCTCCACCTCTATCTGACCTTAGACACTTAATCTTTAAACCTGATTCATTCTCTACTTTTTCCTTGAACAACTTGAATTTTTCAAATGCTTCCAATTTTTCCTTCAAGTAAGTGACCCACATCATTCAATAAAAGTCATCAACAAAGACTATAAAATACCTTTCACCATAGTATGATTTTTTTCTTGTAGGTCCACACAGATCTGTATGTACCAAATCCAACATTCCTTTTGATGTATATGCTTTTCTTTTGTAACTTCTTCTAGTTTATTTTCCCATAACACATTCTCTACATACAGTGTTAGATGGTTTCACAATCTTTGGTAGATCTCTTACTGCATTATCCATACTTGCCTTCACAATGTTATCAAAATTAACATGACAATATCTCTGATGCCATAACCAACTGTCATTTACCTTCGCAAAAATACAAGAGGCTCCATATGTGTTTAATTCAAATACATTACCTCTAGATTTTGTACCAGTTGCAATCATCTTTCCTTCCTTACTTCTAATAAAACATTTACCATTAACAAAACTTAACTGAAACTCTTTATCCATTAACTGTGTTAGCACCTTGAAAAAATTTCATGGCTCTAGCCCTTTTCTTCTGGTCTCTGCAATTATTTTTAGGTCTTTGGCATAAACCCTTAGTTCAAATTTTTTAAAAACTAGCCATTGGTGTGAAAAGCCCTATTTTATGCCCTGGCCTTGTTCTAATTTTGTTATACTTTATTTAGGCCACTTAAGTCTCTAAAACACATGTGCTAAATTGTTAACCTCTTTGTCACATGATCGCATGAACCTTTTTCATGTTATGCGATCATGCGACTAGGGTTTTATGTCCGACCCCTTTGTTTTATTTCTCTAAGTCTTGGCCAAATATTTTTCCTAAGTCAGTGCCTTAATATTTCCTATGTTTTTGGCTTAATGTTTCCCAGGCCCAGTCTTTTTGACAGCTTTTCAATCCTACAATTTTTTTAAGTTCGTGAGGGTTTTGTCAGAGGCTTGCAATCTTACGACAATCATTGATTCTCTTTGTGACACGGTGCTTGAAACTGTGGGTCCAAGGTGACACGTAGGTACAAATGGTGGTCTTTGTTTGGTCCATGATATAATACAGTGGCAGCTGTCAATGGGACCTAGTTTCCTAGTTGTTAGAGCGTCCTAACATTGTCAAAAAATCAATGACGGGTACATGATCTTATGGGATGTGTTAGAGGTTTAAGATCATGTGACATCCATCAATTCTACTTTTTTCAGAGGGGATAAGTGCAGTGGGTCCACATGCCAGGTGTGCTTATTTTCCATTATCTGATTGGTCCATGTTGTGTGACTAGACATGTTGTCAGTGGGGCCAAGTTTTTTGAGGTTCAGTGGGTTCTGACACTTACAGAGCATCAACCGTCGGCGTGTAATCTGATGGGTTTTTTTTGACACATGCAAACTTAAGACAGTCATTGATCTCTTTCGGTGTTAGAGGGTTGTCAGAGCAGGGTAAGATTCTTCATCTGATGGTTGTCTTATGATCTGAAGGAATCTTGGAGGTCTATGCAAAGATGAGACAACCATCGATTTTCTTGATGCGAGCCTAGTAAAGTTTCTCAGTCTTTTTGGTAGTTTACACAAGGTTTTTAGTGGTCCAACAAAATTTCAAAAGTTCCACTTATTCGTGAAGAAGAATAGCAGAGTTTTAAAAAGCTAGCAATTTAGCGAACAAGTGTTCGCATAACCGCTAAACTATTTGGTGATGTGTTAAGGTATTTTGCAACTTTGAGATGGTCTTTAGTCGCCAAATCACTAAATGTGACTATGGTCATATTAAAAGGTTAAGATGTAAAGCTCATGAAATGGAAAGATCTGATGGTTGCAATATAAAGTTGACCTAATTTCAAATGTCGAACACCGATTTGCTGCTGGCGCTGGGAAATAACCATTGAAATTCAAGTTCAAATTTTTTGAGGGCTTCTAGTGATAGAAAGGACCAAAATTGAATGCTTTCATGGTAGGATCTGGTAGAATTGGTTTTGCCAACTGTTGCAGTGTGGTCCAAGGTGTTCCATGATCATTTGTAGGGATCTATATTATGTTCTTTGTGCTTGAGGCATGTTGCAGGTGGCCGAATTGGTTGACAATTTGGGCATTTTTGTGGTTCTTAGTACTTTCTCGGTGGTATTGTCATGATTGAGGATCACTCTGGGATTTGTCTTCTCTTGGTTGCCTAGGTTTATTCCCCTGCATTTAATTTTTGGCTGATTTGGTTGTTTCAATGGGTAAAACCCTAACCCTAGTCATCTGAAGCTTGTTGCATCCTATTTTGGGGATTCCAAGATGACTAGGGGGTATATATGGTAGCATTTTTGACTTAGTGAGGGTTCCAAAACTTTCTTTTTGGTCCCTGGTTGTTGATGGTATTATACTAAATAGCGAGAGCTTGGATTTAGGGTTTGTCTCCTTACATTTTGTTATTTGATAATGTATTGATCATACTAATTTTAATGAGAATACATTCGAATTCCAATCTCATGTTTATGTATGTCTTCTTATTTTGTTCTTGAGCTCATATATGTTAATTTCACAAGGTGGGTTATCATATGGTAAATAAAGAGTATTTTGAAATTATCTTTGAGTTCCTAAAAAAGTTAGGATTAAAGTCTTTCAGTTAGTTTCAGTGAGTTCATGGCTAGATAAGGATTTGATGTCCTAATATGTGAGTGAGAAGGATAATAGGCAAAGCACTTATCCTAAATTCAAGTGTATTTAAGTTAGGGTTTAGTTGATATATATTATTAGGTGACTCTTTTCCCTTGGTTAAGGAACTGGTCCATTCTCTGGAGGTTGTCCATCATCAATCACACAAACAAATTAAATGATAAAATCTTTCAATCAGTTAGTAAAGGGGTAAAGTTGTATAATATTTTGGATTCCTTTGAAGAAGTGAATCAAGGGTACACCTACCTAAGCATCTTGGCTCAAAGTGTAGGAGGATCTCATTGTTGATCCTTGTTAATTGGCCCTCTTCCTTTTAGACTTTGGAGTGGTGATAGAGTCAAAGTTATATTAAAGTTATCCATCAAAGTATAAATCTACAAGCTAAAGATCAAAGGGAACTACCAATGAACTATCCAACACTCAACAAATTATATTTCAATCCTTCAACAAGCAGTACATTGTCTATATTAGTCTTTCCATCTAGAGTAATGGATCCCACTCCTATGATAGATTTAGGGAGATTGTCCCCAAACCTCACAACACCTCCATCATACTTTACTAATTTAACAAACTTTTTCTTATCACCAGTCATATGATGAGAACAACCACTGTCAATTATCCATTCAGTTTTCTTATCAACATGAGATACTAAAGCTTTTTCTTCATGTATTGGTTCATCTCTAATAGAAACAAATTTGATCTCTTCACAATCTAAATCATCATCATTAGTGGTTCCTTCAGTACCATAATAAAATTCTCTATCCTTTTTAATCTTTTCATAATTAGGTTTGTACTTAAAAACTCTTGTAGGACATCTAGATGCAAAATGACCTACCTTATTGCATGAAAAACATTTTAAGGGTAACTTGCCTTCAAACTTTCCCTTACCTCTTCTTTCTCTGCTAGAAATAAGTGCAACAGGTTCATCCATATTTCTTTCTTCTATCATTATCTATTCTCATTCCTCAGCATACTCACCAAGCTCTTCTTTTAGGTCTTCTTTGCTAGTGCTCAGAAGTGCAAAAAATTTCTTGTGTACGGATGCCATAAATGCATATTCAACTTTAGGTACAACTTCTGGTGCAAGATAACCCTTCAATAGGGCTCCCACCTTTAAATTTTTGTTTTGATTTTCTTCTTAAAGAAGCCATGTAATTATGATAAGAGCCATGAGCTCAGTGTGTGTGTTTGAGATCCTAGTTTGGATCCTAGGTGGTCACAGGTTAGCTTGGTTTATCCTTTGCTCAGGGACTCAGTGGATGATGTCATCTTGATGTCACCTAGTCCTAGGTTTTCAAAAAGTCTAAAAATGAGGGTCTGAGTTTATTTAGCACATTTGTGCATTGGATTTGGCCTATGTGAGGTCTAGAAGTTTGAAGAGAGCAAAAAGTTGCTCAAAAGTTGCATAGAAACTTTTCAAAGTTGCTTAGCCACTTTTCTCATAAAGAATTAGAACCCTATCTAGGTAGCGAGAAGCCCTAACCTAACTTATACCCTGATGGTAAGACCATATATGCTTGGAAAACCCCTAAACTAAGGGTTGGCTATCAGATTGTATGGTAGTGTGGATAGTAATCTAGATTGTGATTGTGTTTAGTGTACCAGTTTGCACAAATTGAGTGAAGAATGAAAAATAATGGATAGTTTTTTATTACTATTGTGTTTTGAATCTTTCATTGTGTATAAAATTTCATTTTGAGTTCTTAGTTTAGATTTCCTTGTAGGTTTGAGTGTGCTTTTGTAAATAGTTTGGAATTCAAGGTTCACTGTCCATTTTTTACTGGTTTGAGAAGATGGGCCTGTACCTCCTATCCCCACCATGAAAAATCCATGGAACCATGGGATATGGAAGTAAAGACCCTATAAATTGTATATTATCAAGAAAGGACATGGGAAGTTTGTGTAATCATTTATGAGACCAAGCCCTAGGCGAGCCTCAACTGTGCCCAACTAGGTAAGGTCATGATTGCAGAGGTTATAGAGAGCAAGGGTGGACATTGCAGGAAGAATCCTTTGGAGGATTTTAAGAAGGGTTAATAAAGTATCATTAGTGAGAAGGAGGATCTTCTACCAATCTAAACAATGTGGTGAAGCTATAAAACTAGTCATGTGACCTTGTGAAGCCTAAAATCACCTAAAAAACCCTCAAATTGGATTAGGGCATTGTACCGACACTTGGAGTCCCAAAACCTAGAAAATCCTTGAGACCTAGGGGATTGAATAGGTCTCTTTAGGAAGCTAAAAAAAATTTGGTGAAGGTTGTAGGTGATAGCCATATAAATTTGGAATGGAGGCCTAATTGGGGCTCATTCCTTGTAGCCTAGTTTTGAGGGTAAATGATGAAATTGGGTAAGAAGATGGATTTCCCTAGCCAATGTGGTCACATGGAAGGTTCTAAAAATACCTTAGGATTCATCTTCTTGCTTGCTAGGACCTAAGAAGGTATTAAAGGAGTTGTGCCCTTATAAGAACATATAAGGGAATGAAGCAAAGCTAACCTAAGGAGAGTCTAGGAGTTGAAGAATTGGTTCTTAGTGCTCAGATTGGGAAAGGTTGGGGGATCCCACAAGAAAAGGGAGTCCTAGAGACCACAGGGTGTGAGGATAAAACTTGTTGATACAAGGAAGAGATCAAAGAGAATAGACTAGGCTAGTCTATCCCAATCTCCCCATCAAATTTGTATCAGAGCTATTGAAGATTTGGGAATAGTTTGAGAAGGGTGAATGTTTCAACCTCTAGAATCAGTATGGTCATCTCAAAAGAAGAAGATGGTGACTAATGTAGAGTTAGAAAAGAAGGTAGAAGAGTAGGAGGAAGACAATAGACTCCTAAAAGAAAGGTTGGCTCAGTTAGAGAAAATCTTGGATGATGTCCAAGCTAAAGTAGAGAAGGTCAATGACAAGATGGAGGAGTAGGAGGCCAAGGAAAAAGAAAAGACCATAGATGATGAAGTTCCTACACCTAATACTCAAACACAAGATGAAAAATTCTTGAAGGTAATTAAAGCCATCACTGGGAAAGCCCTTGACGGTGTCTCATTACTCACTGGCGAAATTGACACTTAATTGGTAATGCAGTGGATTAAGGGTATGGAGAACCATTTTGAGTGTGAAGAGATCTCTAAAGCACAAAAGGTCAAAGTGGCCAAATCTAGGTTGAGGGGCCAAGCTCTGACTTGGTGGAACTATCTCCAAGAAGAAAGGGAGAAAGGAGGGAAAAATCAAATTGCTAATTGGAAGGCCATGGTGAACAAAGGTAGGGAAGCTTACCTACCTATAGATTTTGAGATACAACTACATAGGAGAAGACTAAATCTCAAACAGAAAGAGATGGATGTAGCCACCTATACGGAGGAGTTCCACAAATTGAGCCTTAGGTCCAAGGTGAAAGAAGAAGAGAGCATCAAGGTTGCAAGGTATTTGAGTGGGTTGAAGTGGAGTATAGCAGAGGAGATGAATTTTTTCACTCCTAACATAGTTCTTGGGTGTCAACATATGGCACAAAATATCAAAGAAAAAAAGAGAAGGAAGCAAGAACCTAACTAGAAAAACAAAAGGTAGAGGTAGAGACTCTAGAGGGGGTCAAAGAGGAGGTTCTAGTGGTAGAGGAGGTGACTCAAGAAGCCAAGGAGAGAACAAAATCCTTGACAAGATTGTAGAGACCAGTACAATAGGTACTTTTAGCAGAGGAAGAGGATCCCATGGAGGGTCAAGTATAGGAAGGAGTGCAGGAAGAAGCAGCTCCTATTTTGCTACCATGAAATGTTACCAATGTGGTCAACTTGGAAATCCTACTTATAGGTGTCCTGATAAATCTTCTAGCTCTAATACTAAGAAGAGGGTAGCTTATGCCCAAGAAGATGGAGCTAGCTCATGCACTAATGAGGTTAGAAAGTTGGAATCAGAGATGGGGGAAAACCTTATGTTTAGAAGGGTACTTAATAGACAACCTACTCAAGGTGAACCCAAGCAAAGAAGAGCTCTTTTCAGAGTTAGGTGCAAGATCTTAGGAAAAGTTTGCAAAGTGATAGTTCATTCAGGATCAACTAATAACATCATATCAAATGAGGCAGTAAAGAAGCTAAAACTCAAAAATATTCCCCACACTAACACATACAAGGTAACTTGGTTGAATCAAGAGCAAAGTGTTTTGGTCAATGATCAAACTTGGGTGGAGTTTTCCATTGAAGGGTATAAGGACAAGATCCTTTTTGATGTCCTACCCATTGATGCCTATTATGTGTGTGAATTGTGTACCTAGTTGTAGACACAACACTTTAGTAAAACATTAGAGGTTAGCAAAAACCAAAATCTACAAGTAATTGAAACTATGCTAACCAAGCGAAAAACTACCTTCTAGTAGGTGCGAGTATGGTGTTCTCAAATTGAAATTGAGATTAGTGACAATGCAACACCTAAATGAAGGATTTAAAATGATGACAGCAATGAAATATGAATGCAAATTAATCTCTTTTTTTTGGATTTTTTATACAATAGGATGAAAAACTGTATGAAATTAATCTAGAATGAAATTGAAATGATATGCAAATTAACCTAATAAATATATGAGTTGATATGAAAAACTATGAATTGATCTCACAAAATTGCCTATCACAAAATCTGTGTTCTTCAATTGTAAATTCGCCAGAGTAATTGTGAAAATTTGAGAGATGTGAGATTGAAAGCTTGAGGGATTTAGAGAGCTTGAAAGCTTGAGAGATTTTTTTTAGAGTGATATGAGATATTGAAAGCTTGAGGGATAAGAGAGAGATTTGTGAAGAGTTGAGCCTTGTTTTTATAGAAATCCAGGGTTTGAGGATGCATTGATAAAAGCCATAAATCACTCTTGATAAACTCAGGTTGACTTTTGAGTTAACAAGAAATTAAGAATAAATAAACTCATAAAATCATGCAAAAGCAGTTTTTATCTCAAAATAGAGTTTTAGTTCTCTTTCTCAACTTATTATCAGATGTTGAGTTTAGAAAGTTAACAAATTGAAATTGAAAGTTGATTTAAAGTTGTTTTAAAGTTGACTACTTTTTTTGATTGTGCATGTTTTAATATGAATTAATTTTATAATAAAGTGATTTATTCTCAACTTAACTAATTTTAAAATTAAAACAATTGATTTATGGGTTAATCAATTATTAAATCAAACTTTTATTCCAAAAACTATATTATTAAATATTGACAACTGACTTTAATTAATTAAATAGGAATTAAATCAATTAGTCATAAGATTTTTTATTTATTGTCAAAATTAAATAATATAATTTAGGAATAAATTTAATCAAATTTAATTAAATAATTAAGTGGCAGTATTAAATCTAATTAATTAAATATTCAAAATATTCAATTAATCAAACTTTAGGATAAGTAAGATTTATCACCAAATAATTATTAAATTAAGAATAATTATGATAAATTAGGAATATTTCTAAGAATATTCCCCAATGCAGAATTTAGGATAATCAATTAAATTTGATAATGTGCAGATGTGCCTTAGGTTGGAAATTTTGTATCGATTTCATTCAGTTTGAAGATGTAGGAGGTTAATGAACCTATAGGCCATTTTTGGGGTATTACATTTTGCCCCTCTTTCAATCACTATGCGAAGTGTAGTGGTTCAAAGATAGTCTGTGTATGATAAAGATGTTTGAGATTCAAACTGATTTGAAAGATGAACTGCTTCCAAGATAGAAATTGATTGAAAGATTTAAAGATGCAAGATTTAGGTCCTGCATGACCAAAGATAATGTTAACTATAACAAAAATGAACCGGTGATTACGAAAAAAGTGTCAAAATGGCTAATTCTAAAGAAGTGAGTGACCGATTCCAGACCTGATTGTCCAAAGAGAATCATATTGGTATCACATCCTAAACCCATCAGTTACAAAGAACCAAGGAAATAACACTAATGAACCGATGGTTATGAAAAGTTGATACAGTTTACAACATAGATTAGGATACTAGATTGATATGGATCTTGATGAATCTGATATGCCCCAAGTGATGATAGATTTGACCCTAGCGACAAGGACTTTTGATGAGTCAGCAACTAGACGTGGTTGTTGTCTTGATTACTGAGGAAAGATTGATTATAGATTTAGATTTACAAACTTGAATGATGTGCAATACCATGCCCCCTTCGGGATTAAAATTAAAATCTGACAAGAAAAGTCAATGTTATAGTTTAGAAGCATGTTAATTGATTTGAGAAGTGGTTATACACATTCGAGAACATGTTCTACATCATTTAGAGGTCCTAGAGACCAAGTTTGACTAGGCTAAACCATGAGTTGACCATTGTTGACCAAGTTGAAATTTCAATAGTTTGATGTAAGATAATCAGTTAAGTTGAATTCTAAATTTATGTGATGATTGAAGGTCGATTATGCAAGTAGTTAATAATATGAATGATCTCAAATTTCAATTTTGATCCTAAAAAAGGATTCTACTTGCTATTTCGTCAGAGGAATCTTCATACAATGCTCAGTCCTTGTGTTATGTTTAGAATTTTTGGTTTTGAAGAATCGTTTAAGTGTTCAAGAAATTTGTGAGATCATGCAAAGTGCAAAATAAAATGCATAATGAAATGCAAACCTAGGACCTAGGACCTAGTCACTGATCATGTGTTGATTTGTTGTCATCATTGAACTTTTAGGTAATTGAATAAATCAATACAATGCCCACTAGTTATGAAACCATAGACATATGAATATCAATCTGTATGTGTAGGAATCAATACAACACCCACTGGTTAGGCAAAGATAGACATATGAATATTGATTTTATTTTCAGAATGTTGAATTAGATATAAGCACCAAGGCACAAATGCCAAGATAACCTGAATATCATGTCCATTTTGATATAGAGACATCTGATAAAATTGGAATGATATAAAGAAGATTAGCATGGCCCCTGCGTAAGGATGACACTTGGTATCAGAGCCTAGGTTTCAACATTGGAACCTAAAACCCATTGTGTTTCTTAGCTAACACTTAACCCTTTTGAATTGTTAGGATGCCTCCCCTTACATGTCAAGCTCAGAGACATATTAGAGGATGAGGGGCTAGGTAAGCTCCCTCAAGTTGCAAGCAAGCTGAACAAAGGGCCAAGGTATCGACCATTAATTAGCCACCACCACCACCACCAAACCCTAATCAGGTAGTCCTATTAGCCTTATAGAACCTCATTGGGGTTATACAAGAGAGGTTGCCTCCAGTTAATCCTTAGCTAGAGAACCAACTATCTGGGGGACAAAGATCACAAGTTAGAGAGAGTACTAGGACTCCTCCATGAGATCGAGAGGAAGGGTAGGCGGCACATGAGGCAGATTCGGTTCACATGCCGGAACCACCACCTGCTATTGTTTAAAGGGCACCTTGTGATGCTAGGGATCATATTAGAGATCTCTTATGGTTACAGCCACCTTTGTATCATGGTTCTATAGAGGGTAAAAATGCCGAGGCATTTCTTTCAAGCTTAGAGAGGTGCTTTGGGTTATGTCAGTATGATAGCACTGTCAAGGCTCATTTTGTAGTACTCCTTTTGAGAGGAGGTGCTTCCACATGGTGGAAATAAGAAGAATATAAGAATAACACCACTATGGACACCATGTCTTGGGAGACCTTCTTAGAAAGGTTTAGAGATAGATACCTATCATAGCACTATAGACAGAGGTGTATTGATGAGTTCCATGAGCTCCAGTAGAGGGGACTCATAGTGCTATAGTATGAGACCTAATTCTTTGAGTTGCTACCCTATGTAGACTACATGAAGGATGAAAAGCTATGAATCAACTATTTTGTTAAGGGACTCAATGATTGAATAGAGGGATAGGTTCGCATGACCTCACCAAAGACCTTTCGTGCGGCCATAGAAATGGCCTTGGTTGTAGAAGAGATTTGGAGTAGGTCTAGAGATGCTCGTGACAGGTCTCAGAACTATAACTCTGCATCACAGTCATAGGGGCACCAAAAGAGTCATTAGAAGAATAATAATAGACATTCCTCAAGATATTTTAACAAGAACTCATAGTAGCAGACTCAGCAAAACCATAAATAGAAGGCACCATATGGACAACAAGGCTCTAAGCCTAAATAGTGGCATGCACAGGGACAAAGAAAGGATCAGCGATAGCAGTATAAAGATGCACCCCCAGCACAGACTCAGTAGTCCTCTCAAAGGGGTTCCAGTGGTTCTAGTAGTACCAGTGGTCAGCAGTTCTCTAGGCCACATGGAGTATAGACTTTCACATGAGGTCCTTGCTATGCATGTGGTGCCATGGGGCACTTAGCTCATGATTTTCCATAGGGTTAGATGTCAGGCAGTTAGCGTGTGGTAGTTTCTAAGCCTACCATTGGAGACTTTGGAAAGTCTCATAGAGTATTTGTAGCGGTTGATAACTGCCAGGCCAAGCACCAAGCCATAGTGATAGAGGTTGTAGGTATGATCAGCAGTATTAGTGTTACTATATTGTTTGATTTAGGTTCTACTAGTTCTTTTATATCTCCATTTGTTGTGGAGCATTATGAGCTTGTGGTAGCAAGATAGGAAGTTATTTGGGAAGTGGAGTTAGCATCAGGGTCTAGACTGTCAGTCAACTCTTTAGTGAAGGATAGCCAAGTGCAAATTGGTGATTTCATCACTACAATGGCTTTTCATATCACACCTCTTGGTTCTTATGACATAGTGCTTGGCATGGATTGGCTTTATGCCCACAGAGCTAAGTTACATTGTTGATAGAAGAGGATTGAGTGACTTGATGATAATGGTACACCTATTGTGATTTATGGGATTCAGAGAGGCATCTCTCCTCGTATGATCTCTGCCTTACAGCTTAAGCAGAGCATGCGGAAGGGATGTCAGATTTTTGCCATTACCATCAGTGATAGAGAGGATGAGGAGGAAAGGGAAACATCTCTTGATGATTATCCTATACTTTAGGAGTATGCAAATGTGTTTCCTACTGAGCTTCCAAGCATGCCTCCTCATAGAGCAGTAGACTTCCATATTGATCTTGTTCTAGGAGCTGCTCTAGTTTCGAGGGCACCTTATAGGATGACCACTAATGAGTTCAAGATTTAGATAGAGGAACTTTTGGAGAAGGGTCACATTCATCCTAGTGTTTCACCTTGGGGCACACCTATTATCTTCGTTAAGAAGACGGATGGATCATTGTGGTTATGCATGGATTACCGAAAACTTAATAAGCTTACCATCAAGAATCGATATCCACTCCCTAGGATTGATGATTTGTTTGATCAGCTTAAGGGTGCTAAAGTATTTTCAAAGATTGATCTCAAGTTGGGATACCACCAGCTATGGATTGTTGACAGTGACATTCCTAAGACTGCATTCTGTACTAGATATGGACATTATGAGTTCACAATTGTACCTTTCGGACTCACTAATGCTCCAACAATTTTCATGAACCTTATGAATGGGGTTTTTCGCACTTTCCTAGATAATTTTTTAGTTGTATTCCTTGATGATATCCTAATATATTCATGGGATGAAGACGAGCATGAAGAGCACTTGAGACAGGTTTTGCAGTGTCTTAGAGACAATTAGTTATATGGTAGTTTGTCCAAATGTCCTTTATATAGGATAGATATTCATTACCTTGGGCATGTTATTTAAGGAGATGGAATCTTAGTAGATCCATCTAAGATTTGAGCCATCATGGATTGGCATGCACCTACTTCAGTGACCGAGGTCAAGAGCTTTATGGGATTGGTAGGATATTATAGACATTTTTTAGAGGGATTTTCTAGAGTGGCTCATCCCATCACTTCTCTTCAGAGTAAGGGAAAGAAATTTGAGTGGACTGAGAAGTGTGAGAGGGCCTTCCAAGAACTCAAGAAGGCACTTACCAGTGCACCTATTCTAGCAGTGCCTGATCCATCAATAGATTTTTTTGTTTGCACAGATGCTTCCTTAGATGGTTTGGGAGTAGTTCTTATGCAGAATGGGTGAGCCATTGCATATGAGTCTAGGAAACTTAAGACTCATGAGATCAATTATCCCCCTCATGACCTTGAGTTAGCTACAGTGGTACATGCTTTAGTGACATGGAGGCATTTTCTTTTGAGTCATCAGTTTGAGCTCCATTCAGATCATCAAAGCTTACAGTATATCTTCTCTCAGCCGAACCTAAATGCACGACAATGTAGGTGGATGGAATTCCTTTGTGAGTATGATTTTGATGTCCACTACATCAAGGGGAAAGAGAATTTGGTTGCCGGTGATTTGAGTAGGAGACACCATGGGGCCTACTCTATGATAGTAGGTACTAATTTGAGGGATTAGATATTGCATTATTTACATGAGGATGCTTGGTATGCAGAGGTTAGTCAGGTCATTTGGTCTAAGAGTACCCTTGAGGGTAAATATTCAGACTATTCCCTAGATTTAGATGGGCTTTTACACCATAGAGGACACATCTATGTTCCATCCTCTGGTGACTTGTGAGTATTCATCATGCTAGAGGCTGATAGGGTACCTTATCCAGCACATCTCGTAGTTAAGAAGATGCATGCAAAATTGAGGCAATTATATCATTGGCCAGGGATGAGATAAAATATAGCTGAGATAGTGGCACAATGTCTTGAGTGTTAGAGGGTTACGGCAGAGCATCATCACCCTAGTGGTTTGCTTCAGCCTTATGAGATACCAGAGTGGAAGTGGGATGTTATTTCCATAGACTTCATCATTGGTCTCCCTATGTCATCTTGATGCCATCATTCCATCATGGTGATAGTTGACAAGCTTACCAAAGTAGCCCACTTTTCACCCATTCAAACCACTTTCACAGCCCCAGTAGTAGCATAGGTCTTCTTGTGGGATATTCTCAGACTTCATGGCATAACCCATAAGATTATTTTAGATCAGGATTCTCTCTTCACATTATCTTTTTGGAGAGGACTACAAACAGCTTTGGGCACTAAGCTCAATTTTAGCACCACTTATCACCCAGAGACCGATGCATAGATAGAGAGGGTAAATCAGGTGTTCAAGGATATGCTCCGCATGTATGTCATGGATCATTAGACTAGGTGGGAGGAGTACCTTCATTTGGTGAAGTTTGCCTACAATAATGGGCATCACACTTCTCTAGGTATGCCTCCCTATCAGGCATTATATGGCAAACCATGCAGGACACCATTGAGTTGGGACTATATTGAGGATAGAGTTTCTTTAGGTCCTGAATTAGTGCAAGAGTTAGAGCAGTAGATGACATTGATCAGACAGCATCTGGAGGAGGTACAAGATAGGTAGAACAAGTGTGTAGATGCCAAGAGGGAAGACCGTAGTCATCAAGTTGGAGATAGGGTCTTTCTGAGAGTGTGACCTCATAAGAGTCCAATCCAATTTGGAAAGGGCTCTAAGCTTGCACCTAGATTTGTTAGCCCTTTTGAGATTCTTGAGCAGATAGGTCATGTCGCCTATTGTCTTGCTTTGCCACTAAACCTGTCATGCATCCACGATGTTTTTCATGTGTCAGTGTTGAGAAAGTATATTTTTTATGAGACTCATATCATAGATTGGGATGCCTTGCAGGTGGATTCAGATGGTCAGTTGGCTTTGGAGCCAATCTATATTTTGGCTAGTTGGACGCTAGCACTTTGAGGCTGAGAGCTAGACCAAGTTAGGGTCTAGTGGGATTGCTATGATAAGGTTATGACATCATGGGAGGACGCAGCGTAGATGAGAGCATAGTATCCCCATCTTTTTGATGAACTCTAGGAGGAAGTTCATGCCTAGGGGGGGAGGATGTGAGGCCTCACCTTGAGCCTATCATAGCCATTCAGTTTTTCATTTGAGATAGACATATTTTATGATTATATTTTGATGCTCTATGGATTTTACTGATAGTTTATGTTATGGTTTGATGCACATTATGTTACGATGATTAGTGAGACATTAGTGTGGAACCTACATGTGTGTTTTAATTCTATTTAATGAATGAATTATGATGTCACGAGGATATTTCATTTATAAATTAAATTATATATGTATGCAACGGTTATGTTTCAAATTTAATTCAGTGATGAATTGTACATTTCATGATGAGATTTATGTTAGTTATAAATGAATGATTATGCTATGAGAAACTGACTTAATAATGATTAATTTCTTGAGAATTATTTGATTATGAAAGTTATGGAATTTACATGTTTTATTTCCTTGGACTACTGATATTGGACTTGAGTGTGTAGGGGAATAGGCCTAGGTAAATTCGGGGAACCATCATAGACACTAATGTGAATATCCATTTGAACCAAGGTTGCTTCTAGTGAGAAGCCAAAAATCTCATTGTAATGTATTTAATTTGTGAAAGTATGGAGCATGAATGTAATTGATTTATTTGTTATTGTAAATGTTATTTAAGAATGCCCAAGTGGATATGCCACATGGCTTGTGATGTGTCTTTTTGTTTGTGTCACTTGACACATGTGTGTGTACTTGTGGCCATGATATGTCCACTTGGGGATTGGTTGAACACCAACCTAGGAAGGTACCCTTTAGGATCCCCATGTAAATCACTTGGATAGGGAGCTTGAGGTGTTGTCATATCTTTGAATTTCGAATTTGAACTTATCATGCACTTTTGGAGGGTTAAAAAGGTGCCTAGGAGAGTGTTTAGGCCATTTTTAGTTACCCCACTTGATATACCATAGGGTAAGGGTCATTTTTCACCATAGGATAACCCTTGGTTGACCAAATGACCCATCCAAAAGTTGGTTTACCAAGATGGACGAAAATCAACTTTTGGGACCAAGTTTTAGAAAGATCACCACCCACTAAAAAGGTAATCCTTATCTCACCTTTTTAGCTTACCTTTGTAAGAGACCAAATTGGGAAACCATGTAAGGGTCTTAGAGAAGATAACCCAATAAGAATGAAATCTTATCCATAAGAGTTTGTATGGAGGCCTTTTTAGAGGGGACTCTTCTTTTGGAAGAGTTTGACACCCACTCTCTAGATTTAGACATTTGCCAATTTGGAGAGGACTTTGGAAAGTGGAAAAGCTCTTCATCAACTTTCTTCCATAGCTTGGATCAAGGTTGGTGGTTTTCTTCTTTTTCCTTATTCTTGTTTTCATGTTGAGAGAAAGAGGTCTCTTGTATGCCATTTTCTTGCATGCAAAATTTAGTTATTATTTCTCTTGTAGTGTATGTGTTGAGAGCTTGCTATTTTCTGATAATGGAGGATTTGTGATTCTTAAGTTTGTTGTAGTGTTATTTTCTTGTGTTTTGAAAGTGTAGTTATTTTGGATGTTATGAGAATCATGAGCTTGTTGCTGTTCATGAATTATTAGCATTGTAAATGTGTAGTTTCATTTGTGATTTTTTTTGAAGATTTCTTGTATGTGTTGTAGTGTTTTGTTGAGGGAGTTCTCAAGGCCATACTCACCCTTGGGAGGGAAGAGTAGCCTTGGGGGTGAAGGGATTTGTTGGGACATTCAAGGGTGTAGAGTATCTCCTTGGATAGGAGAGGGATGAAACATGGAAGTATGGGCTCCATGTAGCCATCTCCTTTATTGTTTTGTATATTGGGGGGCATAAGGAGTTATTGAGATTGTGTTGTGGTGAAAGATACATTATGAGGAAGCCAAGTGATGGCTTAGCTCTTATCATGAGATGTGCTTTCTCCTCTTGCATTTGGTTCCACCTTCACCCTATATTGGGTCATTTTGTGACTCTTGTGTTAGCCTTGGAAGGGAGATTTCATTTGTGTTTATGTTGTATGTTGTTATTGTGGGTTTTCTTGTTTGTCTCTTTGTCTTTGTGATGGTTCCCCAAGCTCGGGGGTGGCTTCTTAGAAACCTACGTTGGGAGGTGACTACTCCTTGGCCTATGTATTTTTGTATTGTGAGATTTTGGAGCCATTGAAGACTTCATAGTTGGAGTTCAAATCTTGAAGTGTTGATAATATTTTCATATTAAGTGGGGTCACTCTTATTTCATGTTTATAGTTATTGTAAGGGAATCTTGTGAATCCCATAAGTTCATTGTATTTTTGTAATGGAGTAATCACTCGAAGCCTTGAATTTGTTTTAAGTGTGTTGTATCAAAATTATGAAGAAATGTTTAGTTTTCTCTTTTGATAGTTTTATGTTCTTATGATTAATAAGAATCGATGCTCAAGTTGATGCATATTGTTGTTATTGTAATGGTTTTTCAAAGTATGAAATAGTAAAAGTGCATTTTCAGTTTCATAAATTTCCCCTTGAAATATTTATTGTAAATTTGATAATGATATTGTTAAAGGAATACAGTGTTAATAAATGGAATCATGTGTAGAATGTATGCTTGGAAATTGTATAGTTGAGCATTCAAAATTTATTCAAGAAATCACTTTAAAAATCTGAATATTATTATGGACAATAGTTTATCCTGTTAAATAGGTGAAAGGAGAAGGAGGAATTAAAATTTTCAAAAAAAATTTAGATGTTTGTGATAATAGTTTTTGTTAAATCCATTGTTGAATCTAAAGTTTTGTAGGAGAAATTCCATCCTACCATATGTCCACAAAAACAAGACTTGAACTATTTAATTTCTTAGGCACTTAACCAAAAAATAAATAAAGAGGAAATGAAGTCAAAACAAGTGCAAAGAAAAAAAAAAGTTGTAAAATGACCACCTACAGGTCTCTCAAAAATGTATGGGAGCCCTTTTAGGAGCCAACCCGGTTTAAAGTTACAAAACACACTGTTATGTGTGACCTTGTTAGAGGATTTAATCACCCTATTAGGAGTGGCCTTGTAAGAGGTCTTTGAAACAATTCAATAGAACTATCACCTTGTTAAAGGATTTACAAAATGGTTGTTCAACCAACTCTATTAAGAGATTTTGAAATCACTGCTACAATGGTAAGAAAGTAACAATGAAATGACTTGAATAATGATGCAACTGAATTGCTGATTACAGATCTCTGTTCTACTTCACTAGATCCTTCCTAATCAAATATATCTCTGTTGCTCCTCAAGGATATCTAACCATCCTTCAAAATTCACTCACACTTTCCTTCAAAATGATTTGCATGTTCGCTCATCCACACACTCTTCCTCCTTCAAACTTGTCCACACTTTCACACTCTTTTTCACACACACTCTTTTAATTCACAACTTGACCTTCTATATATACCATTCAGGTTGTCCATTGACATTGTCAAGTCAGCACTAATAATCATTACAAACATTAACACTCATTACAATAGTCGGCTTGAATAAAAAAACTTTATTCCTAAAATTAACAAAATTATTTACTGGGCCGACCTTGCTCGCTAAACACTAATGAGAAAAGAATTCCTTTGGTGACCAAGTGAACTCAGTTACCACTACAAATTCTACAACATCCTTTGAAGACCGAGAAATCTTAGTAAACACAAAAAACTACCTTGCTGACCGACTAAGCTCAGTAGACACTGGGAACTGCTTAGCTGACCGACTGAGCTCGGTAGACACTGGGAACTGCTTAGCTGACCGACTAAGCTCGGTAGACACTGGGAACTACTTTGCTGACTAACTGAGCATGATAAGTGATATGATATTTGTGTGACATCAAAGACAACACACAATTAATCTAACAATCTCCTTCAGAGAATTGTATCCAACAGGGAAAATGTAAGATTCACTCCAAAATCCAAATTCCCAAAAGAGAGATCCAATTTGATCAACCAAGAGGTTAATACACAATCGAATCAATCTATGAAGAATATGAAAGAAATAATAAATCCTATACTTCCCTATAGTTGGATTAAGCTTGAAATCTGAAATAATTGAAGTGCAAATACTAACCTTGAATTAGGGCAGATCTGGAAAATGCTGAATTATGGCTTCTGTATGAACTTTTTGAAGATTTTGTCACTTGTTCTAAACTAGAAATGCTGAGGCGGACAAAACCCAGAAATCTTTTCTCCAAATTCACACAGGTTGACTTTGACCTCTTAAAAGGTCAAAGACCACATTATTTATTTAAAGTCTGATTCTGATTCTGTTCCCATATCCTAAAAGATTGCCGAAAAGGGTATCCAAATTTGCTCTTAGATCTAAGATTCCACACCTGTGCCTCCAATAAAAATGGTTTTGTTTTTTGTTTGGGGGCTTTGCCTTGGTCAAACCCCAGTTTGAAATCAACCTTAATATTGAAATTGAAATAGGAGAATGCTAGCAAGTAGTAGAAATGAATCTAACAATGAAGCTATGCAATTCAATAGATATGCTAATTTATTTGGAATGTAATCGAATATATTGATATGAAAGCTTGAACATAACATAATCAAACCTCCATGATTGTATGCTTGAAATCCACCTTGAGGAAACAATGATATGGATCTTGAAGATGAACAAAGGATCTTGAAGGAAGATCACACCACCATGGTGGCTAGATCTAGGGTTTGAATGATAGATCTTGAATGCTTGAGCCAAATCCCTTCAATAGCTTGAATGCTTAAATCCTTGATCTTCAATGGAGAACTTCGATGAAGAAGAAGACTTGAATACTTGAATGAATGCTTGTTTGATCACATTGAGAACTTGAGAGCTTGATTGCTTGAGATGAGATGTGAATGAGATATGAAAATGAGAGAGGAAGGCCTCCTTGCAATGATGTGATGAAGGACTATGAGGTCTCATTTTTTAATCCTACCTAGAAAATGGAGCCATGGAAGAGAGAAAATTAGGAAAGTCCTTAAGACCTTAACCCTAATTTCACCTAGAATGAAGAAATCAAGTGCGGAGAAGTGCAAGACAAGGGAGAATGCAAAGATTTCAATCATGACCCTAAACCACTTACTCAGAGGGATAAATGCTCTTAACATGGAAGTGCTTCCATTTTAAGATGATACATTAAGCCCCCACTTTAGCAAGAGTATGGATTCAATGCAAACTCTTGGCAAAGGAGAAGAGAGAAGAGATCCTAGTGGATTCAAAATGAGATAAAATAACACTTAGCTAAAGACACAAGCCCCCAGACCAAGGATTCAAACTCAACATACATACATGAGAGTATACAAAAGAACAAGGGTTAGTACTAGACAACCTAAATCAATTAGCATAAGAAACCTTGCTAAGAAATATTTCTCATACCAATATCATATTTGGAAAGCTATCATAAAAGCATAAATGATTACATAAGAAAGACAAGAGAAACACTATAGACAACATAGCTTCATGATCCAGTCCTACTAGCATGAAAGAGAAAAGAGAGAAAAGAGAAAGTGATTACCTCACCCGGTAAGATGCCCACCTTACCGTGAATCACCCTGGAGGGAGAGCCCAACAAGTTCACCCATAAACTGTGCTTGCAATTGTAATGCATCTTTTGATGGCTTCTAGAATATCCATAGATCCACCTTCTCGTATCACTATGAATATGAAATGCGTGTCTTCTCAGGATTTAGCAACTTATGTCCATTACCTTCGAAAGATTTAGTATATAGGTGCATGTCTTTTCAAGATTTAACAACTTATGTGCGTTACCTTCAGAGGATTTAGCATATTGAAATTTTTTTAAAAATGCGTGTCTCCTCAGGATTTAGCAACTTATGTGTGTTACCTTTGGAAGATTTAGCATATCAATGCATGTCTTTTCAGGATTTAGCAACTTATGTGCATTACCTTCCAATATTTAGCATATAAAAAAAAACTATAGTACAAGGGAGCCCCTGCATATGCCCCCCTCCTTAATATGGCAAAAAACATACTATTTTGTCATGTTAAGGAAAGAAAGAACAAGGATAAAGCCTTCTTTAGCATCAAGACAATATCCATAGACAACACCTAGTCCAAGCCAAGAAGGTCATAGCTCCTATGAGGCCATGGAAGAGAGGAATGTAAAAGATATCATGCAAGAAGTGAAAAGAAAGTAACCCTTAATGAGGGATAGCACACTATTCAATTTCCAAGGTGAGAGATGTATCAACCATGGAAACCCAATGTCAAACAACAAATAAGGTTTTCATAAAGGACATAGGTCAACAAATGCAAACCATAATTTTCATGTATGATTGGATATGACATAGTAGATAGATACTGCTTAACCAAGGAAAGAGGTGAATCCATAGAAAAGAAGAGAATACCGGATGAAATAACAATGCATAGATTTGAATAAGATAGAAAAGCATACCAAGCCTCCAAGGCTTAAGTACTTCTACCAAACTTGCAAATCATATTTGTGACTCCATGTGTGAATGTTTGAAGATAGAAAAGAAGGATAAGGCATCTTTTCCCCCCAAGTGTAGGAACAAAGATGGAAGAGGATACCTACCTCACAAAGCAAAGAGATATCATGTTTACAACAATGTATAGTATATCCTTAGCGAGAGATATTGACCTCTACATCCAAGAATATAGATAATTGTGAAAAGGATATGTCTCTTATGGAAAAGGATCCTCAAGGAAAGAGATCTTATCACCAAGACCTCTACCAAAGAAGAGTGCATTTAGATAAGATATCATCTTTCAAAAGGCGGGAACAAAGATTCAATCATCAAGCCCCCTATGAAGAAGAGCAAGAGGAATCTTGGGAATGAGGGAAACAAATCTAACACTAAAGCAAGGGTGAGAGTTTATAAAGAACATAATTTGCAACATAGAGAAGAAGTGATGACGTAGGACAACAACTTCTCATGTAAGAAGGTTATCCATAGTCAAAATATCTATCACTATGAGGAAATAATATTGCAATATAAACAAATACCATTAAGCTAAGGAAACAAGTTCCCCTAGAAAAATAGAAAGAAGGAAGAACCTTGCCCCCCGAGGGATGAAAGACAAGGAATATTTTTACAAAACACATATCCTAGAAAATATTTTCTAGGAAGAAAATATAATTTCTAGGAATGGATAAAAACATCATGCAAGACTATGGAAGAAGGAAACAAAAAGAATACCAATTAAATCTTAATAAAAAGACCTAATGGATCCTAAAAGACTAGATAAAATGATGCCTCTTGCCCCCCAATCATGAGACAAGAGGATACGAACATTTACTCCAACTCTAATGGAGGGGAATCCCCTATATCAAAATTATGAAGAAGTTGTAAGAGGGCATGAGAAAAAGGTATAATACTGCACACAGACCTATCCCTAACATATAATTTGAAGTTGTTACAATTGGCAAGAAAATGAGTATCATGATAGTGGAAAGGACATTTAAATTTGTACAAAGCATCAATAGGTATAGGTCTAAATCTTTCCTTCTTAGAATTCATTAGCTCCACATATACTGTTTTAGCAATTTCTTGACAAGTGTTAGGATTATCTATTAGAGATGTAGAAAGATGAGCATTAAGGGGAGGATGAAGATCCACACCACTTAACTTAACTTGAGATTTAGAAGTTCTGAGACCACTCATATCCAGTTTAGGAGGTATATTATTGGGAAATTTAATACCATGTTCATTAACTCCTAACCCTAAACCTGTATAGCCTTGTTTATTCACCATATTATATCCAA
Organism: Chamaecyparis obtusa; assembly: GCA_027943335.1. Lineage (NCBI taxonomy): Eukaryota > Viridiplantae > Streptophyta > Pinopsida > Cupressales > Cupressaceae > Chamaecyparis > Chamaecyparis obtusa. The sequence goes on from BSBK01001592.1 coordinate 508,506, forward strand.
TAGTGTACATATCATGCAAAGCTTCTACAGGAGGTGATTGTTTATCATGTTCATGAGTAAAGGTCATATAAGGTGGGATAATAGGTTTGGAAGAAGTTTGTATAACCTATCCTTGAATATCATCCTAAACAAGAGGAGGAGGTAAATCAAAGAAATCTTGCACATCCGCATCCTACACTATAGCTTGACTCCCATCATAAGTACGTGAAGAGCAAGGATTAATAGATGGAGAATCAGGTATCAAAATAGGAAGATTAGGATGAAGAGTAGGATGAAGATTAGGAATATTAGGAGATGGTGTATCATCTACCAAATTCTTCACATAATCCAAAAGATGAATAAGGCTACCACATAAATCCCTAAGAAAAGTTTTAAATGTAGGTAGACTAGTATTAGTCAACTTCACAAAAGCATAAGCAAGAGCAAAGTGAAGGGTCATCAATGTTATGAAATAAATAATACCCTCATAAAAATCATATGCATTATAAATAGATGCTAGAAGAAGAGTAATAACAAACATGATTATGCACCAAAACATCTTAACAATCTTCATGATAAACAAAAATGCAAGAAATATGTTTTTGTATTTAATTCAATATATAGATTTTTTTAATTTTTGAAGTATAGATGCAAGAGAAAAATGTAAATCTAACACCAAAAAGAAAGAGAGTAAGCTAGTCGGGTTCACCAAAATGAATAGTGGTCATTTGGAATCACCATTATTTGTGTATGTGTGTGGTTAAAATGTAAGATTAACTCCAAAATCCAAATTCCCAAAAGAGAGATCCAATTTGATCAACCAAGAGGTTAATACACAATTGAATCAATATATGAAGAATATGAAATAAATAATAAATCCTATACTTCCCTATAGTTGGATTAAGCTTGAAATCTAAAATATTTGAAGTGCAAATACTAACCTTGAATTAGGGCAGATCTGGAAAATGCTGAATTATGGCTTCTGTATGAACTTTTTGAAGATTTTGTCACCTGTTCTAAACTAGAAATGCTGAGGCAGACAAAACCCAGAAATCTTTTCTCCAAATTCACACAGGTCAACTTTGACCTTTTAAAAGGTCAAAGACCACATTATTTATTTGAAGTCTGATTCCAATTCTATTCGCAAATCCTGAAAGATTGTCGAAAAGGGTATCCAAATTCACTCTCAGATCTAAGATTTCACACCTATGCCTACAAGAAAAATGGTTTTGTTGTTTGTTTGGGGGGTTTGCCTTGGTCAAACCCCAGTTTGGAATCAACCTTAATATTGAAATTGAAATAGGAGAATGCTAGCAAGTAGTAGAAATGAATCTAACAATGAAGCTATGCAATTCAATAGATATGCTAATTTATTTGGAATGTAATCGAATATATTGATATGAAAGCTTGAACATAACATAATCAAACCTCCATGATTGTATGCTTGAAATCCACCTTGAGGAAACAATGGTATGGATCCTGAAGATGAACAAAGGGTCTTGAAGGAAGATCACACCACCATGGTGGCTAGATCTAGGGTTTGAATGATAGATTTTGAATGCTTGAGCCAAATCCCTTCAATAGCTTGAATGCTTAAATCCTTGATCTTCAATGGAGAACTTTGATGAAGAAGAAGACTTGAATACTTGAATGAATGCTTGTTTGATCACCTTGAGAACTTGAGAGCTTGATTGCTTGAGATGAGATGTGAATGAGATATGAAAATGAGAGAGGAAGGCCTCCTTTTATAGTGATCTAGGGCACACTCCTCTAGATGGGCCACCTTGAAGAATTAAATCTCAATTAGGTCCTCACCTTTATAAAATATACCTTGATTAAATATCATTAAAGGATTTACCATTTTGGAGCCTGAAATAGTCGACCCGAAAGCGGGAAATAATTACCCCGAAAGATAAATTATCGAAAAATGAAACTTTGAAATCCTAGCGGGAAGAGGTCAAGGTTGAGGTCGACCCTGACCTAGTTAGGGTCAATGTCAACTTTGACCTCAAACCCTAACTTTGTTAGGTTCTACAACAAAGATCCCAGAGATGCTAGAAACTTAGAAATTAATGTCAGATCAGGACCCAGTGTCTAGAATAGATAGAAAATCCTTGCAATGATGTGATGAAGGACTAGGAGGTCTCATTTCTGAATCCTACCTAGAAAATGGAGCCATGGAAGAGAGAAAATCAGGAAAGTACTTAAGACCTTAACCCTTATTTCACCTAGAATGAAGAAATCAAGTGCGGAGAAGAAGTGGAAGACAAGGGAGAATGCAAACATGTCAATCATGACCCTAAACCACTTACTTGGAGGCCTAAACACTCTTAACATGGAAGTGCTTCCATTTTAAGATGATACACCTCCCTACCTACAAGGGGATCCTTTCTCAAGAAGAGCTTCACATGTAAACAAGGGAAAGAATCCCACTCTCTCAAGATTATCCACAAATAGTGTTCATATGGCCTAATTACTATGTGTAATAGATATGCAAAAAGTAAATCTGTGTTCATTTTAGAGCCCAAAACTGAAGTGTGAATTATGAAAGCTATAAAGGCACTCAAGATTGACACAAGAGAGCTTTTTTTATGTCCCAAAATGAAGTGTTACCGGATGTAACAAAATACTTGAGTTCCTCACAATGTGCTTAGTAGATTTTACCTATTTTAGCAATTTTTGAGCATTTGTCTTCTATGTTTTGTACCCACAGGATGTACCTGCACCTACACTTGCAAACCACTATTGTGAAAAGCTTACCTATTCTTGTACATTTAACCCACTATTATAAAAATCCATCAAAAAGGAAACACAACTTTTCAACCCCACGTGGTAGAAAATCAGGTTAGTCAAAGATAATATGTCATTTGATAATCGAAAAACCTGTTGTCATAAAAAATTAGATTCTGACCAGTCTACACTAAATCAATCATAAATTTTGCAAACCAAAACTAAATTAATCCAAACCAATGGAAAATTAAAGATAACTCAAATACCTTTCCATAAATATAAATGTTGGATCTTTATCATTTCATAAGTGCATGTACCAATAAAAACATCAGTCGAATTTCATAAAATTAGGTTCTGACCAGTCTTCACTAAAATGATCATAACTTTTTCAAATCAAAATGAAATTAACCCAAAATAATCAAAAATGAAATTTAACTCAAATAAATTTCCAAAAATATAAATTTTGGATCTGTATCATGTCATATGTGCATGTACCAATAAAAACATCAGTCAAATTTTTGAAAAATAGCCAGAAAATTTATCACAAAACTCACAAAAATTAACCTTGTGATCGTAGGTTCAAGAAAAATGATAGAACTTTGATAGAATAGAATGGAAACCCATTTCGGGGCCCCACGGTGGGTGCCAAAAATGTGTGTGTGAATTTTGTACCTAGCTGTAGACACAACACTTCAGTAAAACATTAGAGGTTAGCAAAAACCAAAATCTACAAGTAATTGAAACTATGCTAACCAGGCGATTTACTACCTTCTAGTAGGTGTGAGTATGATGTTCTCAGATTGAAATTGAGATCAATGACAATGCAACACCTAAACAAAGGATTTAAAATGATGAAAGAAATGAAATATGAATGCAAATTAATCTATTTCTTTTTGGATTTTTGATGCAATAGGATGAAAAACTGTATGAAATTAATCTAAAATGAAATTGAAATGATATGCAAATTAATCTAAGAATTATATGAATTGATATGCAAAGCTATGAAAAACTATGAATTTATCTCACAAAATTGCTTGTCGCAAAATCTTTGTTCTTCAATTGTAAATTCGCCAGAGTAATTGGGCAAATTCGAGAGATGTGAGATTGAAAGCTTGAGCGATTTAGAGAGCTTGAAAGCTTGAGAGATTTTTTTGAGAGTGATATGAGATATTTAAAGCATGAGGGATTTAGAGAGAGATTGAAAGCTTGAGGGATTAGAGAGCGATTTGTGAAGAGTTGAGCCTTATTTTTATAGAAATCTAGGGTTTGAGGATTCATTGATAAAAGCCATAAATCACTCTTGATAAACTCTGGTTGATTTTTGAGTTAACAAGACATTAAGAATAAATAAACTCATAAAATCATGCAAAAGCAGTTTTTATCTCAAAATAGAGTTTTAGTTCTCTTTTTCAACTCATCATCACATTTTGAGTTTAGAAAGTTAGCAAATTGAAATTGAAAGTTGATTTAAAGTTGTTTTAAAGTTGACTGCTTTTTTTGATTGTGCATGTTTTTATATGAATTAACTTAATAATAAAGTGATTTATTCTCAACTTAACTGATTTTAAAATTAAAAAAATTGATTTATGGGTTAATCAATTATTAAATCAAACTTTTATTCCAAAAACTATATTATTAAATATTGACAACTGACTTTAATTAATTAAATAGGAATTTAATCAATTAGTCATAAGATTTTTTATTTATTGTCAACATTAAATAATATAATTTAGGAATAAATATAATTAAATTTAATTAAATAATTAAGTGGCAGTATTAAATCTAATTAATTAAATATCCAAAATATTCAATTAATCAAACTTTAGGATAAATAAGATTTATCACCAAATAATTATTAAATTAAGAATAATTATGATAAATTAGGAATATTTCTAAGAATATTCCCTGATGCAGAATTTAGGATAATCAATTAAATTTGATAATGTGCAGATGTGCCTTAGGTTAGGACTTTTGTATTGATTTCATTCGATTTAAAGATGTAGGAGGTTAATGAACCTATAGCCCATTTTTGGGGTATTACACCTATCATCTTCTATTAGGGAGACCCTGGCAGTTTGACAGGAAGGTGATCTATGATGGAGAGGAGAACTCAATTTCCTTTAAGAAGGATAACAGAACCTTTAAGATTCAATCTCTAACAAAGAGTGATGAAGGAGCCTCAAGGACACCTAGTGTCTTGCTTAGTGTTGGTAAGGAGTTCTTACATCTAATGCAAGAGGATGAAATAGTAGGATATGCCATTGTTGTGAAACCTAAGGAGGAGGATACAAAGTTGCAGACAGAGACACCTAATGAGGTGAAGCACATGTTGGAAGAATACAAGGATATAGTGAGTGATGGAGCACCTGCAACACTTCCTCCAAGAAGGGTTATAAGCCATCAAATAGACTTTGTACCTGGTGCTTCCTTACCAAATAAAGCAGCATACAAACTCACACCTAATCAAAACAAGGAGGTGGCAAGACAAGTGCAAGATTTGTCAGATCAAGAGCTGAATAAGAAGAGCATCAGTCCATCTATAGTCCTGGTGGTGCTAGCATCAAATAAAAGATTCAAGTGGAGACTTTGCACTGATTCAAGGGCAATAAATAGAATCACCATAAGGTACAGATTTCCAATTCCTAGAATAGAAGTATTGATGGATTGATTAAGGGGTGCTATGTATTTCACTAAATTGGATCTTAAAAGTGGTTATCATCAAATAAGAATTAAGGAGGTTGATGAGTGGAAGACAACTTTTAAGACCACAAATGGGTTGTATGAATGGCTTGCGATGCCATTTGGGCTTACCAATACCCCAAGCACCTTCATGAGATTCATGAATTAGGTGTTGAAGGACTTCACTAGCAGGTTTGTGGTAGTATATCTAGATGATATACTCATCTATAGTAGAACCAAATAAGACAACCTTGAGCATGTGAGGCTAGTCCTAAAGAGATTACATGAAGAGAAGTTGGCAATCAACTTAGAAAAGTGTGACTTTTTGAAGCAAGAACTAGTCTACTTGGGGTTTTTGGTTTCTAAGGGTACCTTGAAGATGGACCCAAGCAAAGTTGAGGCAATATTGAATTGGCCTATACCTAAAATAGGGACTAAAGTTAGGATTTTTTATGGCTTGGAACAATTTTATAGAAAGTTTGTGAGAAACTTCAGTGGCATTTGTGCACCAGTTCTTGACACCATTAAAGGAGGAGTGAGGACCAAGTTCAAGTGAACTAAGGAAGCTGATAAAGAATTCCAATAGCTGAAGCAAGAAGTGGCCACAAAATCTATCCTACTCTTACCTACCTTTGACAAGTTGTTTACATTGGAGTGTGACGCAAGTGGCATTGTCGTAGGGGGTCTGTTGAGCCAAGAGGGAAGGCATGTGGCATTTTTCAAAGAGAAACTCAATGAGGCAAAGAAAAAGTATTCAGCATATGATCTTTAGTTTTATGAACTAGCTCATTGTCTCAAGGAATGGAGACATTACTTGCTCCCAAAGGAATTTGTGGTGTTCACAGACAATCAGGCTTTGAGTTATATTAACACTCAAGTGAAGATAAGTAATAGAGATTTGAAATTGATGGAGTACCTCCAATCCTTTACCTTTACTATAAAGCATAAAAAGGGATAGCTCAACAAAGTAGCAAATGCTTTGAGCAGGAACTTATTAACTGTCCAAGAAGTGCAATTGCGAAGCATAGGGATAGAAAGTTTTAAGGATCTCTATGAAGAAGATGAAGACTTCTCCATAGCCTAAAAGGTATGTAATGAGTTTGAAAATCATTTTCATAGTGAGTATCCAGACTATACTCTTCAAAATGGCCTCTTGTTTAAAGGCAATGAGTTATGTGTGCCTAGAGTATCCATGAGAGAAAATATTATACAGGAGAAGCACAATGGGAGCCTAAGTGGACATTTTGGCATTAACAAGACTATGGAGCTAGTATAGAGGTACTACTATTGGCCTAAGTTTCCAAGGGATGTCAGGAAGTATGTGGAATAGTGTGGAGTGTGCCAAAGGGCTAAAGGAGGCTCAAGCAATGCAGGACTCTACCAACCTCTACCAGTACCAAATATGCCTTGGCAGTTTGTAAGCATGGACTTTGTGGTGGGACTCCCTAAGACAAAAATAGGTATGGATAGCATATATGTGGTAGTAGATAGGTTTTCTAAAATGATCCATTTTATTCCATGTAGAACTACCCATGATGCTAGTTATATTGCACATCTCTTCTTTAAGGAGGTTGTAAGGATTCATTGACTCCCATTGAGCATTGTCTTAGACAAGGATAGCAAGTTCATGAGCCATTTTTCACAAACCTTATGTAAAAGACTAGGAATTAACCTATCATTCAGCTTAGCCTGCCATCCACAAACTGATGGTCAAGCTAAAGTTATCAACAGGGTATTAGGCAATTTGCTGAGGTGTCTAACCAAAGAGTATGGGCAGACTTGGGATCTAGTTATTCCACAAGCTGAGTATGCCTATAATGATAGTGTTAATAGGACCATAGGAAGGAGTCCTTTTAAAATTGTATATGGAAGAAATCCTAGAGGGGTGTGTGAATTAAGAGAACTTATTTCAATGGACATGAAGAGTGTTCATGCAGAGGATTTCACTCAAACCATCAAGGAAGTGCAAGATCAGGTCAAGAAAGCCATCCTAGAGTCTACTCAAAAACTAAAAGCTAAAGTGGATGAGAGAAGGAGAGGGGTTTGGTTCAAAGTGGGAGACTATGTGATGGTCCATTTGAGAAAAGCTATAATGCAAAGAGGTATGCCTACCAAGTTTCAGATGAAGAAGGTAGGGCCTTGTAAAATTCTGGCCAAATATGGTGAGAATGCCTATAAGGTGGATCTTCCATCAGACATAGCCATATCACCAGTCTTCAATGTAGCTGATCTAGTCCTATACAAAGGAGAAATAGTAGAGAAGACTATGAATCAAGCCAAGGTACTACAGGACCTAGATGTGAATGTCATGCCTCAAGTGAAGCAGCCCATAGCAAAGCAGATCTTGGAATCTAGAGTGAAGAAATATGCAAGGCACCAAGTCTACATGGAGCACTTTGTGAAGTGGGAAAGAAAGCCTGAGTTAGAATACACTTGGGTTGAAGAGAGTGGATTTAAGGAGTTAGGCATTGACCTAGCTCTTATCTCTCCAAAAATTCCTTAATTCTGTGTCGAGGAGGAGTATGGTGTAGGAGCACCCTTCAATAGGGCTCCCACCTTTATAAAAAAAATTGATTTGATTCTTAAAGAATCCATGTAATTATAATAAGAGCCATGAGCTCAGTTTGTGTGTGTTTGAGATCCTAGATTGGATCCTTGGTGGTCACAGGTTAGCTTGGTTTAGCCTTTGCTCAGGGACTTAGTGGATGATGTCATCCTTATGTCACCTAGTCCTAGGTTTGCAAAAAGTCTAAAAATGAGGGTCTGAGTTTATTTAGCACATGTGTGCATTGGATTTGGCCTATGTGAGGTCTAGAAGTTTGAAGAGAACAAAAAGTGCTCAAGCAACAAAAGTTGCTCAAAACTTGCATAGCAACTTTTCAAAGTTGCTTAGCAACTTTTCTAATAAATGGTTAGAACCCTAACCAAGTGGCTAGAATCCCTAATCTAACTCATACCCTAATGGTAAGACCATATATTTGTGGAAAAACCCTAAACTAAGGGTTGGCTATCAGATTGTATGGCAGTGTGGAGGGTAATCTAGACTGTGACTATGTTTAGTGTGTCAGTCTGCATAAATTAAGTGAAGAATGAAAACTAATGTATAGTTTTTTATTACTATTATGTTTTGAATCTTTCATTATGTATAAAATTTCATTTTGAGTTCTTAGTTTAGATTTCCTTGTAGGTTTGAGTGTGCTTTTGTAAATAGTTTGGAATTCAAGGTTCACTGTCCATTTTTGACTAGTTTGAGAAGATGGGTCTGTAGCTCTTATCCCCACCATGGAAATTCCATGGAACCATGGGATATAGAAGTATAGACCCTGTACATTGTATATTATCAAGCATGGACCTAGGAATTTTGTGCAAGCATTTATGAGACTAAGCCCTAGGCGAGCCTGGACTGTGCCCAGCTAGGTAAGGTCGTGATTGGAGAGGTTATAGAAAGAAAGGGTGGACATTTCAGGAAGAATCCTTTGGAGGATTTTAAGAAGGGTTAATGAAGTGTCATTGGTGAGAAGGAGGAGATTCTACCAATCCAAACAAGGTGGTGAAGCTATCAAACTAGTCCTGTGACCCTGTGAAGCCTAAAAGCAACTAAAAAAACCCTCATATTGGATTAGGGCATTGTACGGACACTTGGATTCCTAAAACCTAGAAAATACTTGATACTTAGGGGTTTGAATAGGAGTCTCTTTAGGAAGCTAACTAATTTTTGGTGAAGGTTGCAGGTGATAGCCCTATAAATCCAGCATGGAGGCCTAATTGGGGCTCATTCCTTGTAGCCCTATTTTGAGGTTAAATGATGAAATTGGGCAAGAGGATTGATTTCCATTTCCAATGTGGTCACATGGAAGGTTGTGAAAACACCTTAGGATTCATCTCCACCCTTTCTAGGACCTGAGAAGGTATTGAAGGATTTGTACCCTTATAAGCACATATAAGGGAATGAAGCAAAGCTAAGCTAAGGAGAATCTAGGAGTTGAAGTATTGGTTCTTGGTGGTCAGATTGGGAAAGGTTAGGGGATCCCACAACAAAAGGGAGTCCTAGAGACCACAGGGTGTAAGGAGAACACTTGTTCATCCAAGGAAGAGATCAAAGAGCATAGACTAGGCTAGCCTATCCCAATCTCCCCATCAGCTTCTCCTAATTCCGAAGCCTCAAAAGTAGTTAGCTTTGCAATCAAAATCTCTCTGCTAAAGTTTGGAGTCAGAGGTATAGTTATTTGAATAGACATAGCCTTGAACTTGTAAGTAGGTGTTAGTGATCTAAGGATCTTCACAATAACTTCTTCTTCGTCATAAGTGCCTCCACAATTTCTGATTGCAACTATAGCTTCTGTAACCCTTTGAACATAGGCCCTAATGCTTTCATCCTCATTCATTTTCAGCTTCTCCATTTTTGTCTTCCAATTTTGCAACTTTTCTTGTTTGGTATACTTATCTCCTTCATATAGTGCCTCTCATATTTCCTAAATTTGGAATGTCAAATCCAAGTCTTTAACTTTGGTAAACTCTCCTTCAGAGAGTAAGTTGATTAGTACTTCTCTTGTGATCATGTTCAATGAAAATATCTTCTTTTCATCCTTAGTAATAGTTGTCAATTCATCTTTTGTCTTTATAGCTATGTTGTTCCTTGTAATCAACCAATAGTCGATCCCAAAAAAAATAGGTGAGTTTGCATCTTGTTCTTCCAATTGTCAAAATTCTCAGGATCAAATTTAGGACTATCCTTCATATAAAATGCCATCTCCAAGATCACTTCAAGATGTTAAGGTTTCTCTATAAGGACCACTTGCTTTGATACCAATTGTTAGGAATAACAGTCCACAATACAACTGAGATGGGGAGTGAATTAGTTGTATAATAGATTATTAAACTTTAAACTTTAAGTAGCATAATATCAGATCCAATGAACACAATGCATACCAACATAATAACACAATATTTTGGTCTCGGGGAAACCTTGTTAAAGGTAAAAACCCCGGTGGGAATTAGCAACCACAAATGATGTACTAAGAGTATAGTTATCCTTGTTAGAAGACATAGCCCTATTAGGAGCTGATTGAAACATTACAATACATAGTCCTTGTTAGAGGACAAACCCTGTTAGGAGTCAAGAATAAAATGGAGGTCCCATTGCCCAAGGCTTACTACCAAAAGAAGGTTAAGTCCACCTTCAGAACTCATTGTTCACAACACAAGTGTATATGAAGAAATACACAATCTTTTGAACTATTTGGCAGCAACTATCTTTCCTTGATTAGTTCCAATGAAGTCCACCAATAAACCTTTCCTCTACATATAGCACACACAAGATCATAGCTCTCACAACCTCTCTATATCATCTTCTTCTCACACATCTCTTTTCCAAAGAAAAGACCTTTCATTTATACCTTATTACAATTCTTATAAATAGATCGGTCCATAACGCTTTCCTCATTACAAACAATTACATAAACCCTTGCTAAGATACACATGGTATCTAGAACAAGTCTAAAATGATTATATTACAATAATTAAGGATCAACATCCTTAATTCAAGTTCATCATCTTTTATACATGCTACATCTCTGTATTCGGCTTCCAAATAGATCACTTTCTAGAGTACACACCACAGCTAATGTCATCCTACATTTTGTACCTTATGTAGTTCATAGAAAACTCTTCAATACTCTATCTTTCATCTCTAAATTTCGCATGCACTGATTCCATATCTCATGTAAGCTATACACAAAACACAAAGACTAACTCTGTCATTTCTCACTATCATAATCAATGACCAATCTTTGCCAAAACATATGTAACTCATCCAATGTGAAGTAATAAATGATGAGATCTTGGATATAAGATCACAACATCCTCCTAAAATCTCATCTATCTTCATAGCATCTAAAATATGCATACAGTGTTCATACACTATGATAACCAGTCTGATTCCCTCATAGAAACATATGTTGACATTAATGACAAAATACAAATGACAATAGTATGAGTGCCCATTTAGTAACGTAGTGATTACACATATTAAATGTCTCAATCACCTACCCATGCATTATCAATATCCAACACTTAATTGGATCCTCATACCTATCTTGTGTCAGGTCATATCAGAGCATGAAGATCTTGAGTGTGTAAACCGATCTCCAGTTGAGGCTGTTTGCACTAGGACCTTGTCGGTGACTTATTGCTTTCAGTTTTCAAAAAGTCTTGAAGGATGCCTCAGAGAATATTGGACCCTAGAGTGATTGCTGATCTTTATGATGCTATGGAATTGAAGATTATAGAGAAAGTTAAAGTTGATTTTAGATCTAAGATGGAATTGATGAAGAATGACATGATCATTGAGGTCGTGAGAGCTATTGTTGGTATGCTGAGGAATCTTGGTACTAAATATGGTTATGAGGAAGCTATTGAAGACTTTGAAGCTGCTATCTCTAGTGGTGATGACTGGAGAGATAGCTCTAGTGAAGAAAAAATTGGTTGGTTATATAGATCTGGAGTTCGGTTAAGTACTAGTTACCAAATGGAAGTTTCTACTTTCTCTGGTACTTTGAGAACTGAGGAATTGATTGATTGGATTGGTGAATTAGAATACTTCTTTGAGCTTGAATAAATTCAAGATCCTCTTAGAGTAAGATTGGCACAGACTAAGTTGAAAGGACATGTTGCTCTTTGGTGGAAAGAATTACAAAGAGATAGAGAAGATGAAGGTGAAATGAAGATCAATTGGTGGAGGTTGATGGTGACTAAATTGAAAGCTAAGTTCATATATGCTGACTATGACCTTGAATTGTTTAATAAGTTGCAAAATATAAAGCAAAAATATTTGACTAATGAAGACTATACCAAGGAGTTCTATAAGTTGACTATTCGGTCTGGACATAGAGAACTTGGTTAAGAAAAAGTAGCTCGGTATGTGAATGGTTTGAGATTTAATATTCAGGATGAGCTTGGTATGTTGAAGATTGATTTGGTTGAAGATGCTTATCATTATGCTCTGAAGGTAGAAGATGAGTTAAAAAGGAGACAACATAATAATCTCTGAGGGAAGGAAAATATTAATCACTCGGTGAAGGATAAACTGACTATTGAAGATGAACCAAAACCTATGGAATTAAAGAAGAAGACAAGTAAAGTTATCTTTAAGGGTACTTGTTATAACTGTGGTGAAGAAGGACATCAATCTTTTGACTATACGCAGAAGAAGTTTGGTGACCGATGGACTGCTATGGTAAATGAGAATGAACCCGAATCCAATAACTTTCTAGTTCAGAGAACATTAATCGGTGCAAAGGAGGAACTTTTTTGGAGGAGTAACTTGTTTAGAACTAGGTGCAAGTCTAGAGGTAAACTTTTTGATGTAATTGTTGATAGTGGTAGTACTAATAACCTTGTTGATGAGGACATGGTTTAGAAACTTACTTTGAATAGAATTAAACATCCTCATCCTTATAGGATTGGTTGGTTACAAGATGTTCATGCTCTGGAAGTGAGGGAGCTGTGCTTTGTTGATTTTCAGATTAGCCAATATAAGGATCTACTGATGTGGGATATTTTGGAGATGAATAGTTGTCATATATTACTCGGTATTGGCAATATGATTGTAGAGCTATGTATGATTGTGTCAAGAATGTGTTTACTTTTGAGAAGGATGATAGGAAGCTTTCCCTGATGCCTTTTCTCACTACAACACTTGGTAGAAGAAACCTGAGCTTTGGTAGCTAAGATAAGTTTGGAAATTTTGAAAGGATGGATTAGTATAGAGAACAAGTATGTGTGTTATCTAGAAAAGATTTGAAAAGGTAGAGGAAACTGAAGTAGAAGAGTATGCAAGGTGAAAACTTAGAGGACTTGTATGTGAAGAACTAGTTCAGGGTTTATGTGCTAAATCCCAGAAGATGTTCTTCCAGCCTATGAGAACATCTTTTCAAACCTAGGGTATCTGATGCAAGGGCATTCTAGGGTACTTAGTGAATCTGCATGGTGGTGTATTGTTTTGGTTCTGTGTTACTCAGTTGTAGCTTTAACTGATGTTCTTGGTTATTGAAGGAAGCTCGATCACTAAAGGAATTTAGTGAAAGCTCTTGTGCTCAGTGGAACATGTACTCAGCGATGTCTGTGGTGCTTGGTTGACATGCTTTCTTAGTGATGCTTGACATGGTCGGTTGTTTCACTGGTGCTTAGTTATTTTCACTGGCACTCGATAGTTTTAGTTTACCGACAGGAATTCTTGAGGATTTGGTTGGCCGACTTGGTGCATTTATTGTTGGTAGCTTTTGTTGTATTCTCCTATGTAGATCTTGAGGCTTACATGGAGAATTAAATTTTTGTAAGGCTATTTATGAGCCGATTGTTGTTGCATTTAATATTTTTTTGTAATAGGAGCCGACTTGGCTTAGGAGTTAATTATTTCTTCCAGCCAACTTGTGGTTGAAGATTAGTATTTAAGGAGTGTTTAGATAGAAGATGAGAGGAGTAAAAAGTCAATGATTAGATCTAGATCCTACGAGATCTTGAAGATCAAATTGTTATCTGATAGTTAGTAATAGTAGAGCTAGTGGTTTGCATGCTTGGAGACAAGGAGATTTCTTGGTGGCTTGGGAGCTCAAGTTCAGATCTACCTTAGGGTTTCCATCAATTACTATTTTGTTTCAGAGTGGAGTAGCTAGAGAGATTGCAGAAATAATTTTGATTGTATGTGGCCCTAACTCAGAAGGCCTTATAGTCAGGCATGTTAATAAAAATTTAGTTTAAAACATTATCTTGTTGTGTTATTCCGCATTGTGGTGTTTGGCTACTTGTTTGGACTATCCTTAATTGGATCCACCTTACCTGTCCTGCATCATAAAGGTGGACCCACTGAAGTATCTACTATCTAGGACAACTCTCACTAGTCATATGGAAAAATGGGTGATTCTACTCATTATGTTTGACATCCAATACATAGATCAGAAAGCAATAAAAGGGAAAGTAATTTCTGATCAGGTAGTAGAAGAACCTTTGGTGGATGCATATCCACTAATCATGGAATTCCCTAATGAGCATCTATGTATGATCGAAGAACAACCAATATGGAAGCTATACTTTTATGGCTCCTACATGTCACATGGATCAGGGGAAGGAATCCTATTCATCACACATCAAGGTGACAATATTCCAAAATCATTCAAATTGGGATTCCCATGTGCTAACAATATTGCAAAATATGAGGCCCTCATCTCAGGTCTCAAAATGGCTATCCAGTGGAACATAATAGAATTGCAAGTGTTTGGAGATTCACATTTGATTATCAAGAAAGTCCTAGATGAATTTCAGAAAAAGGATGATAAGCTTTTACCATACAAGGAACTCCTAGAAAGATTGAAAGAGCACTTCTTGAGTTTATAGTTAACATAGATACCAAGGCTTCATAACAAAGAGGTAGATGTAATGGAAACCATCTGATCCTTATTGGAAATCTGATGCAAGGGCTAGACCGAGGGGCCAAATGATGGCACACCCTACAAATCCAACCTTCTCAACAACATGCAGAAGAAACAACAACCATACAATGAGAGAGAGAAAGCAGGATTATTCATATATTAACTTCCTTCAAATTGATTCATACATGTCGGGCTGTAAGGCCTTCCTAGTTAGGGCCATAGATTACAATGAATTACAAAAGTCCTCAAACATGTGAGGATTTGTCAAAAATCTTAATTCTAATATCTTCTATCTTCTCTCAGAACTCCTTTCTAAACTCTAACCAAACAACTATACTTATACAAGAGGCTACCAAATTGGGTTGGCCTTTAGATCCATAATCAATGGAATGAACTATCAAATCTGGGACCACAAACTTCCCAATGATGGATACCAACATTAAATATGTGACCCATAATTAATGCACAAGTCGGCCTCAATAGAAACTCAAAATAAACTACTCAGGAAGAAAGGATGACCGAGCAACAAACAAGCATCGCCGAGCGCCAGAGAAATAATTGACCATCCAGGAGATAACTGACCATCCTCGGTAACCAAAGGAAACTGACCAACTACCAACCAACTTGGTCAAAGTAGGAACAGAGCAACATAGACAAACTTCAAAATATTTTTGGTGACACAGGATTTCCAAGGACCAGAGATGCTCCTGCATCAAAATCCATCATGAGTCATCACAATATGAGTTCTTAGTTGATCAGCTACACATGCCTACTTATGAGAATGCTGATTCAAAAATGGTGTATGTCTTGGTTGGTCCCCAGTCCCCATGGTACCCTGACATCCATGCATATCTTTAAAATGGTATCATATCTCCCCATCTCACCAACACCCATTGCAAAAAGCTAATTCATAGAGCTTCCTACTACACTCTTGTATCCAAAACCCTTTATCATCGAGGATATCACAACATCCTCTCTAGGTGTTTAGATTCAAATGAGGTTGTCCTATCTTTACAAGAGGTCCATGCTACAATTTGTGGTGTCCAAATGAGTGGCATGGTTCTAGAAAAGTAGTTGCTTCAAGTCAGGTATTATTGGCCTACAATAGAATATGATGCCTATGAATTTGTCAATAAATGTCTACCATGTCAGCAGCATGCAAATTTGATTCATGCTCCAGCACAAGACTTGCAGCCCATTGTGCTAGCTTGGCCATTTTCATGTTGAGGATTCAACCTTGTTGGGTTAATCACTCCCCTTTCTTCAGATGGACATAAATATATCATAACAGCCACAAAATAATTCAAAAAGTGGGTTGAATAAATTCTACTCACCCTCGCTACTAGCATCTAGATATCCAAGTTCATCTTATACCACATCATTTTCTGCTTTGTCATACCATTTACCATCTTCACAGACCATGGCACACCTTTTGAAAACTAGCATGTAGATGATCTATGTGCCATACTCCACATCCACCATCACTTCTCTAGTCCATACTTCACTCAAGGAAATGGCCAAGCTAAGGCAACCAACAAAACCATCCTAAAAATCCTCAAGAAGGTTGTCAATGATTCTAGTCGTGATTGGCACCTCCAAATAAATCCCACCCTTTGGGCCTATCATACTTCTTATCATAGTCCCACAAGCACCACCTCATCTTCCCTTGTATACAATTTCAAATCTATTCTACCCATCAAGGTCAAGCTCCCATCATTGTGTGTCTCGATGAAGAATTACACCACTAATGAAGACTATTGCATGGCATGCCTCACATAGCTGAACCTATTAGATTAAAAGAGATAGCAAGCATATGAGCAACTGGTTGCATACCATAATTGACTCAAAGGGAGTTATAACAAGAAGCTCCATCCAAGACAACTCCAAGTGGGTGACATGGTCCTAAGGAAAATCAGAAAGTGCAAGCACACTGAGAGAAAAAGGGCAATCTTGAGCCTACTTGGTTAGGTCCTTACATTGTCACTTCATACTTTGGCTTTGAAGCCTATCAGTTATTAGCACCAGAAGGTGAGCCCTTGAATGATCCTATCAACATCATACATCTAAAGAGGTTTTATGCCTGAACTAGATCCTATCTATTCCAGAAAATCCATAAAAATTGGAAAATCTAGAAAAATACAAAAAAAGAAAAAAAGAAAAGAAAAATAATCATCCAATGGTGAAAACTTGGCAATTCAAGTGCCTTGGACAAGTATGTTAGTGAAAACATAGAAAAAGGTGCCATACATAGTGGACCGAGCTATTATCTATCAAACTTCCATTCCCCCACATTCCAAATCCCAATCCTCTTTATCCAATCCACATCCCCACCACCAGCCCATCACTACCCAGTTGTTCTATCCTCAAGCCTATCCATTGCAGCAATCCAGTTCCTATCCCCAATCTTGAACTTCCTGTATATATTCTTTAAAGCGAGATCTTCCCATTCCAAATCCTTGAGCTTCTACACATATCCATTGTAAATCTCTTCTCATTCATTGTACATATCATTGCATCTTGTTGTAGATATCCTTGTCCATCCTACAACAACATTTGATCTAATAACTTGTCCCACCTAGCCTCATACTTCAGCAATATCTTTTGTTGACTATTCTTGATCATAGTGATTATCCTTGATCCATCATTTTCTAGCAACAACATGCATTCTCCTCATCAATCAATGGGTCCTTGAGGATGTATCCTTCCTCTTGTCTAACCTAATCTTCCACCAATCAAACTAGTGTTGACTATACTAAATTATATAACTATATTTATAGTTATCATTATGGCAACAAAGTCATATGAAGTTTTGGAGTCAGCGCATATTGAAGAAGATCATAAATATGGTTAAGTATGAAAAACTAGACAGATAGCATAGCACCAGGTGATTAGAGCATCAGTGCACATGTGTATGACAAAATTATGACATGCACCCTTAAAGATGATCCTGTTAATATGTATTCGTGCTAATTCTAAGAGCACATGATGATATGAATCAGTATGAGGAAATTATATGCAAATGAAGTGGCCTAGACAATAAGCGGTAGATCAGGACAGAGCATGAGGCTGACTGTTTGTATTTTGGTTAGCGCTTGTAATAATGAGTTGTAAAGGCTATGCACCTATTTTATTTAGGTCATAGATATGCTATTATCATTTCATGTAAACACACTTGAGCCAATTCATTTGGTAGCATTGTATGTAATAGGTTAAAGGGCGGACCTAGTTAATTATTTTGTAAGCGCATATAAATATGACATGGGCCTTTGTAATTTAGTATGAGATAAGAAAGAGTCAAGTAGAGAAGAGAAGAAGTGTGAAAAGAGTATTCAGTATGTTGTAGAGCTTCACAAGAGATTCGAGCATCAGTGCATCAAAGGAATTGATCTGACAAGCAGTGTCACAACAGCAATTCACCTTGTAGATATAGTGTGTATCTGATATCTAGAAGGTTGCAGCCTTCACCATTTGAGTAGTGAGGTCTAGGATAGTGTGTCCCCATCCCTAATAGGGTTATTATAAAATACTCCTAACAGGGTCTGACCTTTGACCAGGTCACTGTACTAAAAGCTTTGTAGAGTACAACTCCTAATAGGGTTGCAAGATCTTCTAATAGGGATCACAAAACACTAGTGCAGTTCTTAGTAGGTGTCAATTCCCACTGGGATTTTTACCTATTTGGGTTTCCCCCTTAATCATATCTTTATCATGTATTATGAATTTTTATCTTACTTCCATTAATGTTCATTTCAGTATCTAAGCAATTGAGTTCAGTTTCAAGATTGAAGAAAAAATAGTTAAGTATAGAACACTGATTCACCCCCCCTCTCAGTGTTCCCATTCCTAACAATTGGTAGCATAGCACTGGTCCTCTGAAGAAAATTTTAACCACTTGAAGAGATCATGGACAAGGGAGAAATGAAACATTTGAAAAATAATCTTGAAGCAGCTCTTGAAGACCTTGACAAATTTGAAAAAGAAATTGAAGAACTAAAAGAAAAGGTTAGTGGTTCTCAAGTAATCATCAATAAATTAAGGAAGGACTTAAAAGATTTTTCTAAAAGTGACTTAGGGATAATGATCAAAAACTTGAATGAAGAAAACTCATCTCTAAAGGATCAGATTGAAGAACTAGATGAAAAGCTACTCAACAATCAAGAAGTCTACGAAGAACAGGTCAATGAAAACAAATAGTTAGATGAAGAGCTAAGGCAAGAAAATATAAAAATATTGGAGTTAGAGAACATCAAGAAATAGATAGAATCTAAATTGACTGAGGCAAAGAATCATATTAATAAGTTGCACACAAGAAAGGATCTAATAGAATCACAGTTGTATGCACAAAAGGTTAAAGGAGACACTAGTGGTATTGGATTCAATGAAGCAAAAAATAAGATCAATGACATGAGAGCAAGAAAGAAAGCATCAGAACAAGCTACAGAAGCTAAGAAGATAGGAAATCATATTGAAAATGAGGCTAAACCACCCAAGGATGAGCACAAACTAGTAAACAAGACTTGTTATGCTTGTAACAAGCATGGACATATAGCAAGATATTATAAAGAGGTAAGACCTTTCAATGGTTACTGTCACTCATGCAATAAATTTGGACATAGATCTATGAATTGTAGATCAAGAAAAAGAAACCAGAATCAGAAAAATCAAAGAATTCATTGGCAAAAGAATGTAAGAAGTACTCAGAACATTACATGTCAAATATGCAATTATAATGGTCATACAGCTAGACAATGCAAAATAGTGACTCCCATCAATGCACCGAAGAATTTAAGGCCTCCAGACATTTGTCACTCATGTAACAAGGTTTGACACATCTAAAAATTCTATAGATCAAAAGTGCAGAGATAGGAAAGCCCTAAAAATTTAGAAATTTCAATATTAGAAGAAGGAGAAGTCGAGTTTGTGAAAGCTATAGAAGATGTGAGCTTGATTTTGAAGGAGGTAAAGTCACATAGTATTAGTGAAATAGCTGAGGATAAATCTGTAATGGATGTAGCTCCTATTTATGGTTAAATGACCTTCATGGCCATAGGGGGAACTATATTAGCTCTAGACCCCTATGTGGCTGGTATACTCACCATTAGAGTATGCACCTTGGATTACAACTAGTTGGAGACTATATGATGCAGTATGCAAGAGCGCACTACCAGATTGTCAGTGGAGAAGAAGAATAAAATTCACAGTTGAACTATGTGCTTATGCGGCATTCATTAATGGTGAAAAAGTTACTTTATAGCCATCAGAGCTTCATTATTCACAAATTGCATTCTAAGTTGAGCATTTAGAGAGCACTAAAGATCTAGCAGTTGAAGTTGTGAAGCATTGCAGTGAATCTATCAGCAAAGAAATAATTTTGATTGTTGGAAGTCCTAGATCAAAATGACATCTTAGAAACCCTTTGAAACCATTCAGAAGCATCGAAACAAGTAAGTCATGGCTAATCCATTTGTATTTGATTTCGCTAAAAGAAAGAGATACATGTTTAAGAGGCATCCCTTTAACTCAACCTTAGATGACCTAGAAGGTGCATTTTCAAGAACCCCTATGGGTGTCATGCATGTAGAAGATATATGCACCTATATATATTATAAAAAGGAACCAATTGGCTTAGATAGAATTAGGTCACACCTAGATTCCATGATCAATCCAGACAAATCATTCACTGAAGAGTTCGTGCACCTAGAGAATCACCCCATTATTGAATATGTTGTTGGAAAGTTGTCTATACTAAAGTATATGACTCGATATAGTGTTTTCATTATGGAAATAAAGTCATATAGCAGTTTGGAGTCAGTGCACTTAGTGTAAAGATCAGAATTCAATTAAGTGTTGAAGACTGGACAATGTACAAAGTTCCTACAGCTCATAGCATCAGCGCAAATGTGTACAGATGAATTATGGTGTGTGCCCTAGAAGTTAAGTTTGTTAGACTATATTCTTTCTTAGTCTAAGAGTGCATAAGTAAATATGGAAAGATGTGAAAGTTACAGTCAGTTGAAGTTGGACAAGTAGTGTGTGCCAGTAGAGAATAGAGCATAGAGCCGACAGTTAGCATTTTGGTTTGCGATTATAATTTAACATTGTAAAGGCCATGCACCCATTGTATTTAGGTTTCCGACATGTTTATATGTATAATTATAAGAACCCTTAAGCCAATTCATTTGGAAGTGTTGTTTGTAATTAGTTATAGGGCCGACCTAACATTTTTTTTTGTATGAGCATATAAATATAAGATGCACCCATTGTATTCGGCATGGAAGTTGTAAGAGAGTTATGATAAGTATAGAAGAGGCATGCAAAGACAACATAAGATGTATTAGAGCTTTTCTAGAGATCAAAGCATCAGTGCACGAAAGGAATTGATCTAACAATCAGTGTCATAGTGATAGTTCACCCGCAAATATAGTGTGTATCTAAAATCAGAAGGTTGTAGCCTTCACCATTTGAGCAGTGAGCTCTAGGATAGTGAGTCCACTCCCCTAATAGGGATCATTGTAAAAGACTCCTAACAGGGTCTAACCCTTAACAAGGTCTACTATACTTAAAGCATTGTAAAGCTACTCCTAACAGGGTAAAGGATCTTCTAACAAGGATCACAAAACACTAGTACAGAATATTAGTGGGTATCAAGTCCCGTCGAGGTTTTTACCTATTTGGGTTTCCCCGTAACCATATTGGTGTCATGTGTTGATTTCATGTTTCATGTTTATGTGAATGTTTATTTCCGTACTTAAGCAATTAAGTTCAGAATAAAGATTAAAGGGAAAAGTTAAAATATAATGAACATTGATTCACCCCCCCTCCTCTCAGTGTTCCCATTCCTAACAATTGGTATCAGAGCTTTGGTCCTTAGCATAGAAGTTTAACCACTTGAGGAGATCATGGACAAAGAAGAAATGAAACATCTGAAGAAAAATCTTGAAGCCACTCTTGAAGACCTAGACAATTCATAAAGAGAAATTGAAGAACTAAAAGAAAAAGTCAGTGATGCTCAACTAGTTATCAAAAGACTAAGAAAGGATTTGAAAGGATGCTCTAACAGTGAACTTGAAGAAAAGGTCAAGAAGTTGAATGAAGAAAATGCATCCTTATTAAGTCAGCTTGAAGAATTTGATGACAAACTGATGAACAATCAAGATGTCTATAATGAACAAGTCAAGGAGAATCTTCAACTCAATGAAGAACTAATGGAAGCTAACTTAGAAATCTTGGAGCTAAAAAATATCAAAGAAATCTTGGAATCCTAATTGAAAAAGGCAAAGGATCACATTGACAAGCTACAGACCAGTGCTGATTTGGTAGAATCTCAATTGTATGCAAGAAGAATCAAAGGAGACACTAGTTGTTTTGGATACAATGAAGCACAAAATCAAATTGACAATATGTGAGAAAGAAAGGATTCACAAAAGAACTCTACTGATGCTGAAAAGACTGAAGATCAAACCAAAGATAATGGTGGTCCTCCTAAGAATGAGTGCAAGCAAGCAGAACGCACTTGTTTTGCATGTAACAAGCATGGATACATTGCAAGGAACTGTACAGAGGTAAGACATTTTAATGGTTATTGTTATTCATGCAGTAAATTTGGTCATAGAGCTATGAATTGCAAGACTAGTAAGAAGAATAGGATTCAGCAAGATCAAAGAAATTAGAATTAGACAAATGTAAGAAGTTCTCAGAATGTTACATGTTAGATATGTAACTATAATGGTCACTCAGCCAGAACATGTAGAATGGTGACTCATGTCAATGTGCTGAGGAATAATAGACCTCCAGTCATTTGTCACTCTTGTAACAAGGTTGGACATCTCTCAAGGTTCTATAAATCAAGGACGCAAGTTCAGGAAAGCCCTAAAAAGATCGAAGAACCAGTTTTGGATCCTAAAGGACAAGTCAAGTTTGTGAAATCCTCAGAGGATGTGAGCTTGATTTGGTCAGAAGGGAAGAAGGACAAAGTTGATGAGAATGTATTGGATGCATCCCCAGTGGACACACCCTCTACATCTGCATGAATGGCCCTCAAGGTCATAGGGGGAGCTAATTTAGCTCTAGACCCCTGCATAGCTGGTATACTCATCCTCAAAGTATGCACCTTTGGACTTAAGCTTTTGGAGTGTATAGGAACCTTTTTGCAAGAGCGCACATGTTGAATGTTAGCAGAACTCAAGTTACAAATTTTGAAGTGATAGCCTAGTTTACACAACTGACATTAATGGTGAATTTCTCACTTTAAGTATAGAGAAAGTTGTTTGTTTACTCATTGCATTAAAATTCAAAGCAATTTGAGAGAATATTGAGCCTTGGAAGTTGTTGTGAAGTCTTGAAGATTGATCTATCAGTGTTTGCAATACATTTGATCAGTTGCAAAAACCCTAGTTCATTGCACCAATTCGGAAGTCATCAAATCATCTCAGAGTTCAGTTGGAAAGTGATTAACAAGTAAGTCATGGCCACTTCCATTGTTTATGATGTTGCTAAGAAGAAAAGATATGTTTTCAAGAGGCACCCATTTAAATCAACCCTAGATGATTTAGAGGGAGCTTTCTCCCACATGCCTATGGGTGTCATGCATGTGGAAGACATAAGGGCTTACATCTACTATAAGAAAGAACCTATTGGACTAGATAGGTTAAGGGGGCACATGGATACCATGCTAAAATAGGATAAAACATTCATGGATGAATACACCAAATGGAATGATCACCCTATTGTTGAATATGCTACGGCATATGAATTCTATGAGACAGAATGGATAAAGATCTTATTAAGTAGAATCCATGATGATCTATTTTGGATTGGAGATGTTCCAATAAGAATCACAAGTGATCTGATACATGAGATGGCAGGCCTTTCTAAGACAGGCATTGTCCTTCTAGTGGGCAAGGATGTCAAGAAAATGGTAGAGCAAGTATGTAAGTCAAGGAGCAATAGGCACGGCATGACTATTGAGTTGATTGAGCAAACAAACATCAAATTGATGTCAATGATACTAGGTTACAGATTTCATCACACCAGTAGGGTGAATAGTGTGTATGCGGGCACTATTCTAGCTACCATTAGACTAGTAAAGGAATATGGAGAGTTCAACTTGTGTGACATCTTATGCACACAATTGATAGATAACATCAAATCTATCAAACATGACAAAACAAAGACTTTCAGGTTTGGGTCCCTAATCATCTATATGTACCTTCATATAGTTGGAAGAGTTTTAGATTTGTATTTGGACAAGTCCATTCCAAAAATGCCTCAGATATCCAACAAAGCATCCATAGAAAGCACACTAAGAGACTATGTCACATTGGAATTGAAGACCTTTAGAGCTAAGATGTAGATGAGGTATAGGATTCCAAAAAGCATTGTAGAGAAATATAAGGATACAATATGCTATCTGGTGGAGACTGATACTACATGTATGGAAGTTTTTGAGCCTAGAACTAAGTGGATTCATCCACTTAGGTATGAGGTAGAGGAACAAGTTCTTGAAGCTTATGCATAGGTACTTCTGTTAACCCCCAAAGATCCTAATGAACCTAGGTGGGGAACCTATGAGGAGAAGACAAGAGAAGTTCATGCAAAAATAGTGTTGCATCTAAAAGAAAGGTTGCAAAGGTCACTTATGAGATCTTTAGAATCCATTATGTGTCTCAAGCAGACCTTGATAAAGCAAGGGATGAAAATATTTCACTAGAATTGAAGAGTGTAGCAGCAGAGGAAGAACAAGAAGATCCTAAGTTGAAGAAAATGAAAACTGATTTAGATGATAGTCAAAAGGGTAAAGAAGATAATACTCCTTTTGTGCCCATAGATACTATTGATCTTACCACTCCTCCAGAGTATAAGCCTATAGTCAAGAGGAAGAAAGAAGCTAGCACTAGTCATCCATCCTCGCGAGCACTAAGGAGCAAGAAAAATGTTCAAGCACCTCTTAAGGCAGGATTCAGACCAAGCCTTAAATTTTTGAGCACAAGAATTATTGATGAGGGCAGAAATGATCAAGTAGGGAAGTATTATGACATATACAGTGAGATTAACAAATTAGAAATACATAATATGATTGTCAAACATATGATCAAGTTCAAGAAGATAGTCCTTGAGTTGAAAACCTATATTCCAGATAAAGTATGGTATATTTTAGAATACCTAAAGAGACAACCAAATGAAGAGGATCTAAGGATCAGAGAAAAAGTATTAGAAGATACTCTACCAATATGTTCTAAAGAAGAAGAGGCTCTGATATTAAATTTGGTGAAGCCAGACTTAAGGACAAAGATGAGAACTCTTCACATCACGAACAAAGACTCTAAGCTAATAACGAAGGAAATAGAGAAGGCCTTTGAAAAGGTGTTATTAGAACAATAGATAAAACCACCTACTACACCCATCACTCATGCACCTAGTAAGCAAGACAAAGAAGCAAAGACCTTCAATGTACCAATGACAGGTCCTTAGGACTCAGCGCCCATAGGAGAAACTCAAACAAAGGGAGACAAGTTTGTACCCATCTCAGAATCACACGAAGGCAGCACTATTATTATAGATAATGTGGAGAAAGCCATGGTGGCTACTGATAAGGATTTGGACAAGTTTGAGGAAGCATTTGTTAGTATTGAAGAAGCTGAAATCTTATGCAATAATACACCTCCCACTTAGCAAGAAGTACTCATAGAAGATGTCTCTGATAAGAAAGAAGAAGAAGAGATAGAAGATACTTATGTTGATCTTGCAAAAGTAAAACAAGAAGTGATGGATAGCACTACCATCACTCCCTCCTTAGCATTTTTGTCAAGTTTGACACCTGACACAAGCAGTTTGGACTCCTGGAAAGAAGAAGACCTGATTAAGTTCAGCGTCTTAGCTATGAAGAAGGCAAAAGAAAAACAATTTATGAGGAATCCTCTCTTAATAGAATCATTGAATATTTTGAATATTTTGAATTGTTGAATATTTTGAATAGTTTTCTATGAAAGGATAAGAAAGTACTAAAAGTACATTTGGTTGATGATGTGAGTTTAGTCCTCTCATAGTTCAAAATAAATTTTTGTAGCCTAGAAGAATATGCGTCCATAGTAGCAAAAGAGAAGTACTTAAAGAAGAGACTAAATGAGTTGATGAGAAACTTTGCACTAGACTTGAATTCTCTTAAGTCTGGTCAAGAATCCTTGAAAGAATTTGCTAATGAAGGAAGAAGGATCATTGCAGCATGCATGGATCAAGATAAGCTCACTAATGCTCACTCCAAGAAGATAAAAGAGGCAAAAGCAATGATTGAGCAAGTAAAGAATTTAGTAATAGACACATCCACTGATGTGAACATGTGCAACAAATTTTATGAAGGACAGATAGACAAGATTGAGAAGGAAGAAAAAGAGATAACAAGGATAAGGTCTAGATAGACTCAGTTGAGGAATGGTCCTATGCCCTCTTTAGACATCGTCAATTAGAATATAAAGGATATTGATGCCACCATGGTAACTTATGATCATGGTCCCATCAGTGACTTGGAGAAGATGGAGATGCTTCAATATGCAATATGCACCCATCTCCAAATAGTTAACTCTCTGACAACCTTTTGGAAGAAGGAGATCCAGAACCTCAAGATTGCATATCCGGATGTTTTCCCTCAGTGAGTATGTGTATATACAATTTTTTTGATGTGCCTTTGTCATTAATGCCAAAGGGGGAGTTTTATATAGAATATGGAGTATATATATGTATAGGCAGATATAAGATTATGTATAAAAATGTATAGAAGACAAAATGTTTTTGTGTAAAGGAACAATTAGCAACTTGGCCATATTCCTTTGTTGCCATCAATGACAAAGGGGGAGATTATTGGAAAGTTTTCTATACTAAAGTATATGACTTGATATAGTGTTGTCATTATGGCAACAAAGTCATATAGTAGTTTGGAGTCAGTGCACTTAGTGTAAAGATTAGAATTTAGTTAAGTGTTGAAGACTGGACAGTGTACAGAGTTCTTGCAGCTCAGAGCATCAGCGCATGTGTGTACGGATGAATTATGGTGTGCACCCTAGAAGTTAAGTTGGTTACACTATATTATTTCTTAGTCTAAGAGCACATAATTAAATATGGAAAGATTTGAAAGTTACAGTCAATTGAAGTTGCACAGCCAGTGTGTGCCAGCAGAGAATAAAGCATAGACCTGATAGTTAGCATTTTGGTTTGTGATTATAATTTAATGTTGTAAATGCCATGCGCCCATTGTATTTAGGTTGCCAACATGTTTATATGTATAATTGTAAGCATGCTTAAGCCAATTCATTTGGAAGCATTGTTTGTAATTAGTTATAGCACCGACCTAACAATTTTGTTTGTATGAGCATATAAATATAAGATGCACCCATTATATTCAGCATGGAAGTTGTAAGAGAGTTGTGATAAGCAGAGCCGAGGCATGCAAAGACAAAATAAGATGTATTAGAGCTTTTCTAGAGGTCAAAGCATCAGTGCACCAAAGGAATTGATCTGACAAGCAGTGTCACAGTGATAGTTCACCTGCAGATATAGAGTGTATCTGAAATTAGAAGGTTGTAGCCTTCACCTTTTGAGAAGTGAGCTCTAGGATAGTGAGTCCACTCCCCTAACAGGGATCATTGTAAAAGACTCCTAATAGCATCTGACCCTTAACAAGGTCTACTATACTTAAAGCATTGTAAAGCCACTCCTAACAGGGCAAAAGATCTTCTAACAAGGATCACAAAACACTAGTGCAGAATATTAGTGGGTATCAAGTCCCACCAGGGTTTTTACCTATTTGGGTTTCCCCGTAACCATATTGGTGTCATGTGTTGATTGCATGTTTCATGTTTATGTGAAAGTTTATTTCAGTACTTAAGAAATTAAGTTTAGAATAAATATTAAAGGGGAAAGTTAAAATACAGTGAACATTGATTCGCCCCCCCCCCCCCCTCTCAATGTTCCCATTCCTAACATATGCTACTGTGCATGAATTTTATGAATTTGATTGGATCAAGATATTGTTGAGTAGGATCCATGATGACCTATTTTGGATAGTGATGTAGATTCCTACAGCAACCACCTTCTATTATCCTTTTAATGGCTTCAACAATCCGACCTTGGATTATAGGACCTCTATCAAGTCCTCTTACCCACACTAGGTACACTCAACAAATGAGCCCAATGAAGAAACCTCAAACAATGCTTCACCCAATAACTCAAAAACATTGGAGACAATCAATTGACACCTTATCTAACCACAATCCACAATTTGTTTGGTACTACCAAACCCACAACACCAAATTCTTCTTATAGGCTTACAATCCTAGTAGCCCTTCCAACCCTGATTTTTGGGCTTTTCTCCAAATTTTCCTTAACAATAAAGGGACTTCTTCACATTTATAAGTACCCTTTTGGACACTCTAAAGTATTCCAAAAGCATTTTGGAAGAACTTGATGTAGCACCCCCAAACCCCAATTTGGTACCTGGCCTAATTGGCCAAATTGGTCTAGGGCTTCAAAGAGGAATGGTCTAGGTGGGTTCCCAAGACCCCAAAACCTTATGGCTATTCTAAAAAATCTTCAAACACATATAATCCACTCTTCAACAAATTACAAGTGCCATCTATTTAGATTGTCTCCAATTTGGCTTACTAACCTAGTCAAGCACATGGTCTTGCTTGCAAAATCACCTACCCTTACCCAAATGCTCCAACTCCTAGAATCATTAAGGTAGGCCTCCTAACTTGCATATCCCTCAGTTTGAGAGGATTCCACCAATGGATCTACAAGCTAGGTTGACATTTGTGCAAGACCCTAGAAATCAGGGCTATTCAGGACCCCTGATACAAATTTGAAGATAGCTTCTAAACTATAACTCCAAATCAATTCAAACCAAAGAAAATATCTTTTTCATTCACATTTCTAAAAAATTAAATCACTGAGAAATCATTATCAGGTTGTATGGAAATGTACAATTCACTGAAACACACAGATTTTCTAGAAATTAAGGGTTTTTATTCATTATTCTTCAAGCCTCCATACAGTATGATCTCCTCTCCTGTTTGGATCATCTTTGAAATTTTTATACCCATTTTTTACCATTGGAGCCACCAAAATGGTCATCGGTAACCAATTACCCACTTTTTCAACTTACCGAGCAACTTTTCAAAAAGTTGTCATGCAACTTTTACAACTATTGCATTTATGCTTAACCCCTAGTCCTAAGGAGTTCTAAATGACTCAAAACCATTCAAATAGGCCTACACCAACCTAAAACGCCCTTAAAACATTAGAAAACTATATTTATGACTCTTTGGTCTCATTTGGTCACTTGGCTTATAACTACACCATAGTGCAAATGGACCTTACAATGAGTCCTTATTACAAAGTATGGATCAAACCTCTTTTCAAACTTCTCTAACCTATCTAAAACATCTAAAGCATGCCTTGGAGTCTTAGGTGCCCTGAACCAAATAGGTGAAGTACCAGTCAGAATCACAGCAGATTTCATTCATGAGATGACAGGTTTATCTAGGATAGGTTCCATTCTTCTAGTTGGGAAGGATGTTAGGAAATTGGTTGAACAAATCTGCAAATCCTGGAGTGACAAGCATGGGATAACTATTGATCCAATTGAGGAGAATGACATCAAATTGATGTCTATGATTCTTGGTTACAGATTCTAGCATGCCAACAGGGTCAATAGTGTGTCTGTAGCCACTATTCTTGCAGCCATAAGGATAATAAGAGAAAATGGTGAATTGAACTTGTGTGAAATCTTGCATGCATAGTTGATGGATAATATAAGGGCAATCAAGCATAATAAAACCAAAGTATTTAGGTTTGGGTCTTTGATAATCTACATGTTCTCTCATATAGTTGGGAAGGTATCAGACTTATACCTAGATAAAAGTTTACCTACAATGCCTCAGATATCCCTTAAGGCATTAGTTGAGAGCACTATAAGAGACTACATGGAGTTATAATTGAAAACCTTCAAGATAAAGATGCAAGTGAGGTATAGGATACCTAAAAGTATTATTGAGAAATATAAGGACAGCATTTTCTTTATGGTTGAGACTAATAGTACTTGTATGGAGGTTGTTAAGCCTAGAACTAAGTTGATTCATCCACTTGGCTATGAAGTGGAGGAGAAAGTCTAGGAATCCTATGCACAAGTTTTACTATCAGTGCCCAAGGATCCAAATGAGCCTATATGGGGAACTTATGAAGAAAAGACCAGGGAAGTGGACACGGTCTTAAATAGTGTTGTAACCAAGAGGAAAGCCACCAAAATAACCTCTAAGAATTTGAAGATACATGGTGTGACTCAAGATGACTTGGATAAAGCTAGAGAGGCCAAAATAGCTATGCAGATTGAGAGCACATCCTCTGTAGAATCCAAGATAGAGAAAATAGATGACCCTAAGACAAAGAAGATATAAGTTGAGAAAACTCATGATATCAGTCCTGCACCCACAATTACAATTGATGTGGAGTCCACTAAAGCATCTCCTAAGGTGCCTAAGAGGAAGAATAAAACTACCACAAGTCACTTGGTGTAGGAGCACCCAAGGAGCACTCCCCACTCTTCACAACTTTTAGACTGATGGGTTAAGTTTTAACAAGCCAACTTGTAAGACCTAGTCACCCTTGGTATGGATATAAACCATGGCTTTTTGACAATGTCCAAAGGCACATTTAGGTTTCTAGGTTTCCTAGGTGTCTTTTAACTTGTTTCAAATAATGTTTGGGATCACTAGGATCCAAGGATTAGGCCTATAGGCTTATTAGGAGTAAGAATACAACATTTTGTAAAAGTTGGAAAATATAAATGTTGTCGGCAACTTCTTTGAAAAGTTGCTACCGACCTGTGAAATAACCACCCAATGGTCACAACCTTAAAAAAAAATGGTTGGATCCATTGAGGAAAGTCTCCATGTAGCCCTTTCAGGTGGGTGGAAGACCATGGGTGTTGAACTGTAAGGAAACTCTATATAATTTTTGCATTCAATTAATAAAACATCCCTATTTTTCTCTAAATTCTAGATTAAAACATTGTGTGTATGAATTTGTAAGAAAGTGAAAAGGAAAACATTGATCAATCCACACATATCATGAATTAGGACTCCATTTATTTTAGTTTTGAATTAGTTTGAAGATCGGAATCGAAAGTTGGAGGAATTAAGTTTTTTGGGTTTTTTTTAGGAAACCCTCCTAGACCAGGGTTTTGGTTGAAGATGCCCTAACTTGTATTCCCTT
Organism: Chamaecyparis obtusa; assembly: GCA_027943335.1. NCBI lineage: Eukaryota > Viridiplantae > Streptophyta > Pinopsida > Cupressales > Cupressaceae > Chamaecyparis > Chamaecyparis obtusa. The sequence goes on from BSBK01001592.1 coordinate 539,582, forward strand.
TGTGGGATTCCCATGAAAATTTTGGAAATGCAAGCAAGGGAAATGTACTTTAGTTCCTCAAGAGTGCAGGAGAAGGGAGATTGTTTGGAGAAGTTTGTTTTCATATTCTAGACCAAGCATCTCTATGTGCTTGGTTTAGGAAATGAAGAAGTGAAGTGACAGAAGCACTTCGGGGGTGGATATGATTATGGTCACTTTGGGATTCCAAACACCATTTAAATTGATAGTTAACCTTTGAAAACTAACTGGTAAAGTTTTCCTTCATCAACGGAGTCAATTAGCCCTATTAGGACTAATAGACCAAGAGTAGTTAATTGTTGTTCTTTGTGTTTAAGATCTTAGGATCTGTAGGTTTGTCACAAGTCCAAAAAGGGTGTCTAAATATACTTTGTTCCCATAGATTTCTTGTAAGAATCCAGACTAGAACCCTAGAACCTCGCCTGGAAGGCTACAAGCCTGACAAGCCCTAAACCCTTGAACTTGTTATGAAAAACCTGTAGTGTGTGTAGAAATCACTCTCATACTAGAAATTTTATTTGTGTATGGAACCTTTCCATCCCCTTACCAAACTTGTAGGTTCCCATTTGAAAGAAAAGTTAGTAAGGCATTTTGCGGTAAGCATTTCTGACTGTCAGGAAACTACTCGGTAAAGATATCGAGCCTGCTCGGTTAACATAATCACTGACCAAGCATTGACTGAGTATCAACTGAGCATTAGTAGAGCCCGAGGGAGTACAAGATAGTTAAAGACACCTGAATACTCTAGTCAGGGTAGTGGAAGTGTGTTTGGTTTAGGATCTTAAAAAGTTGTAGAGCACTCTCCTATGCCCACTTTGGGTTTAGAGTAACACCGAAGGTCTCACCATTTACCAAGCTACCTAGATAGGGGAGTGCTTTGTGTCAAGTGGTATTAGAGAATCTAAGATCCTTAGGGTAAAGATGTACCAGCACCATGGAAGAAGAAGATGAAGGAGGATTGTCATCAAGGATGACCAATGCAGAGATAGTAAGATATCTGAAGGAGCAAAGGACACAACGTGACGATCAGAGAGACACCAAGATGTAGCAGATGAGGTAAGAAATAGATAGGCTGAGGGAATAACTTCAAAAGATAAGTAGTGGAAACTCTGAAGATGTCAAAGAAGGGAGTGATAAAGAACCCCTTGAGAAAGAGGAAGAAGAATGTCCTGTAGACCAGAGGCTACTTATGAAGACTCTAAAATCTATGGAGAGGAGAACCATGGACACCAAGCTTGAGTTGCCTACATACAATGGGAAGATGGACTTGGATGCTACAATGGATTGGGTGGGTGCCCTAAATAGTTTCTTTGATTGTGAATACATCCCAGAGAATCGAAGGGTGAAGATTGCTAAGTCAAAGCTCAAAGGCTCTGCACTCACATGGTGGAATTTCACTCAAGATGATAGGGTGAAGAATGGAAAGAATCCAGTCACCACTTGGAAGAAGATGGTGACCCTACTTAGGGAAACTTATGTCCCTAAAGATTATGAAGTTAAACTTCATAGAAGAAGAATGAGTCTAAGATAGAAAGAGATGGACATCTCTAGCTATACGAAGGAATTTTAGAGATTGGTAATGAAATCTAAGCTTGCTGAACCAAAATGTGTAAATCTTGCTCGGTATATACAAGACCTAAGGGTATCAATTCAAGATGAACTTATTTTAACAAGCCCTACCACCATGAACCAATTCTATCAATTACCATTAAAAGTTGAAGAGAAGTTCAGAAGGAGGAATGAATAGAGTGGTAGAGGAAAAGCCAAAAATGAAAGAAGCAGAGGAAACTTTGGAGGATGAGGACAGAATAATAGACCACAAGGAGAATCTAATAAGGAGAACATCCACAGATAAAGTAGCTCAAGAGGTGGATGCAAAGGAAGAAGAGGAAATGGTAGAGGTAGAAATGGGGGAAGAAATAATGGACAAATCAGATGTTATAACTGCAACCAGATGGGGCACTATACCAATAGGTGTCTAGACAAAGAGAAGCAGAATAACCAAGGTGAAGGAAGAACCAACCCAGTGCAAGAATATGATGATGAAAGTGTGAGAGACTATACTAGAGAGGATGGAGTAATCCTCATGATGAAGAGGACTTTGATCCAAGCACCAGTACCAGTGTATCCTCCTCAAAGGAAAATTCTTTTCAGAACCAACTACAAGAGCCATGGAAAGGTATGCAAGTTAGTAATTGACTCTAGTTCTACCAAAAATATTGTATCTAAGGAAATGGTAGATAAGTTAAAATTTGAAAAGATACCCAACCCAAATGTATCCCATGTATCTTGGCTAACAAAAGAGCAGCAGACCCTCATAAATGAACAAGCTTGGGTAGATTTCTCTATTCAAGACTATAAGGATAGATTCCTTTGTGATGTTGTGGATATGGATGTATGTCACCTTTTGTTAGGTTGTCCATGGTAGTATGATCTACAGGCTAAACATGATGGAGTCACAAAAAAATACCAAATTATCCAAAATGGTCATAAGTACAACCTACTCCCTCTTCCTAATCCTCCACAAGAAAAACCAAAGGAACAGTTAGTCCTGCCGGTAGGAGAACAAGAAATGATCAACACTATTTAAGATTTTGAGGTAGGATATGCCCTAGTCCTTAAACCAAAGGAGAAAATAGTGCACAATGAAGTACTAAAGGAAGTAGATAGTCTACTACATAAATACAAAGGAATAGTTGTAGGAGACAAACCATATGAACTCCCACCATTGAGGGACATCTATCACCAAATAGATTTCATCCTAGGTGTTTCCCTACCCAATAAGGCTGCTTATAAACTCACTCCTAATCAGAATGTTGAAGTCACCATAAAAATTAGTGAATTGCTTACAAAAGGACTCATACAAAAGAGTCTTAGCCATTGTCCAGTCTCAAGTGTTTTGGTCCCTAGAAAGGATGGAAAATGGAGACTATGCACTGACTCCAAGGCAATAAACAAAATTACAATCAGAGATAGATTCCCTATACCTAGGATTGAAGATCTTCTAGACCAACTTGGAGCAGCATGTTACTTCTCAAAAATTGACCTTAAGTCTACACACCATTATATAAGGATAAGGCCTGGTGATGAGTGGAAGACTATATTCAAAACCACTAAAGGATTGTATGAATGGCTTGTGATGCCATTTGGCCTTAGCAATGCTCCTAGCACCTTCATGAGATTAATGAATGAAGTGCTTCAATATTTCTTAGGAAATTTTGTGGTGGTCTATCTATATGACATCTTAATCTTTAGTGGGAATATCAAGGAACACATGAGACATTTGAATCAAGTTCTCCAAAGACTACATGAGAAGAAATTGTCTATCAACTTGGAAAAGTGTACATTCATGCAACAAGAGTTGATATTTTTGGGGTTTGTTATCTCAACAGGCACATTGAAAATGGATCCTGAAAAGGTAGAGGCTATCATTAATTGTCCCATACCAGAGACTCTAGGAGAATTTAGGATCTTTCATGGATTGGATACCTTCTATAGGAAATTTATCCAAAATTTTAGTCACATTTGTACACCTTTACTTGATACCATCAAGGGTGGTAGAAAAAAAAAGTTCCAGTGGACAACACAAGAAGATGAAGCTTTCAAATATTTGAAGGAGAGAGTAGCACAATATCCCATTTTGGCACTACCTACCTTCGATAAATTATTCACGGTGGAGACTGATGCTAGCAATCTGGCCATAGGCACAGTCCTCAGCTAGGATGGAAGACCAGTGGCTTTCTTCTTTGAAAAAATGAATGAAGCAAAGAAGAAATTTAGTACATATAACTTGGAACTTTATGTGATGGTTCAAGCCCTCAAGAAATTGAGGCACTACTTGCTTCCTAAAGAATTTATTGTCTTTACAGATAATCATGCCTTGATTTTTTTGAATAGTCTGGAAAAGCTAAGTTGCAGGCATATGAAATGGGTTAAACAACTCCAAGCATTCACATTTTTATAAAACATAAGAAAGGAACTTCAAACAAAGTAGTAGATGCTCTCAGTAGAAGAGTAATTTTGGTTGAAGAAGTGTAGGTACAAATCATAGGGATTGATTCCCTCAAACACCTATACAAGGATGATTCATATTTCGGTGATATCTATCAGGTTTGTTGTACTCTATCAGATGCATATAATACTACTTATTCTGAATATTTATTGTAGAATGGCATTTTTTTCAAAGGAGGTCAACTTTGTATTCCAAAATTCTCCATGAGAGAGAATATGATTAGGGAGAAACATTGTGGTACACTAGGAGCACACTTTGGCATAGATAAGACACTTGAACTTGTAAGGAGAAACTATCATTGGCCTTGATTATCGACTGATGTCAGGAAGTTTGTTGAATCATGCACTATTTGTCAAAGGGATAAAGGAGTTAGGACCAATCAAGGTCTCTATCAACTGCTAATGATTCCAAAAAAGCCATGGGACAGTGCGAGTATGGATTTTGTCTTAGGCCTACTGAGAACCAAGCAAGGATTTGATAGTATCTTTGTCATAGTTGATAGATTTAGTAAAATGGCACACTTTGTTCCTTGTAAAGTTTTTAATGATGCTTCACATATTACTAACTTTTTTTTCAAAGAAGTGGTTAGAATTCATGGATTTCCAACATCCATTATCTCAAACAAAGATGTGAAATTCCAAGGACACTTTTGGAGAACCCTTTGGAAGAAGTTGGGGATAAATCTATCATTCAGTTCTGCATACCATCCATAAACTAATAGGCAGACTGAATTTTTAAATAGATCATTAGGAAACCTTTTAAGGTGTCTAACAAAACAATATGGATAGACTTGGGATGCTATCCTTCCTCAAGTAGAATTTTCTTTCAATGATTCAGTAAACCGGTCAATAGGGAAGACACCATTCCAAGTGAATTATGGACTCCATCCAAGAGGATTTATGGAACTAAGAGAGTTATCAACTGACAAAAAAGTTAGTGCACAGGGAGAAGAACTATCTACATGGATCAAATAGATTCATGATAGGGTCTGAGATACATTGAGTCAGAATACTGCAAAGTACAAAGAACAGGCAGATAAGAAGAAGAGACATGTTACTTTCAAAGTAGGAGATCAAGTATGGGCATACCTAAATAAGGCAAGGCTACCTAGGGGACATACCAAATTGTAGATGAGGAAGATCAGTCCTTGCCAAATACTTCATAAATTTGGGGATAATGCTTATGAAATTTCTTTACCCCCTACTATTGCTATTTCTCCCATCTTTAACATTTGTGATCTCACTCCGTTTAAGGGTGATGTGGGATCTAATGACACTTTACAAGATACTAAAGACACATAGGCTAAATGGATAAAGGACTTGCCATTAAGCCAACCATTATAGTTGGAAAAGATTTTGGACTCCAAAGTTTTCAAACAAACCAAGAAGAAGACCTACAAAGATTACTTGGTCAAATGGAAGGGGTTACCAGACATTGATGCTACATGGATTAATGAAGAGTGTATTAACAAGCATGGAACTTTAGTTTAGAAACTACTCTCAAGTGGGACTTCAATTTTTAAACCATGGGATTATGGTGTAGGAGCACCCAAGGAGCACTCCCCACTCTTTAAAACTTTTAGACTAATAGGTTAAGTTCTAACAAGCCAACTTGTAAGACCTAGTCACCCTCAGTGTGGTAATAAACCATGGGTTTTTGACTATGGTCCAAAGGCACATTTAGGTTGCTAGGTTTTCTAGGTGTCATTTAAGTTGTTTCAAATAATTTTTTGGATGACTAGGATCCAAGGCTTAGGCCTATAGGCTCATTAGGAGCAAGAATGCAACATTTTGTAAAAGTTGCAAAATACAAATGTTGTCGGCAACTTCTTTGAAAATTTTCTACCAACCTATGAAACAATCACCCAATGGTTACACCCTTTGAAGAATGGTTTGATCCATTGAGGAAAGTCTTCATATAGCCCTTTCAGGCAGGTGGAAGACCACGGGTGTTGAACAATAAGGAAACTCTATGTAATTTTTGCATTCAATTCATAAAAGATCCCAGTTTTTCTCTAAATTCTGGATTGAAACATTGCCTGTATAGATTCATATGAAAGTGCGAAGGAGAAAATTGATCAATCTAACATGCATCATGAATTAGGACTCCATTTATTTTAGTTTTGAATCAGTTTGAAGATCGGATTCAAAAGTTGGAGGAATTAAGTTTTCTAGGTTTTTTTCAGGAAACCCTCCTGGACCAGGGTTTTGGTCGAAGGTTCCCTAACTTGTATTCCCTTCATGGGATTCCCATGTGAATTTGGGAAATGAAAGAAGGGGAAATTTACTTTAGTTCCTCAAGAGCACAAGAGAAGGGGCATTTTTTGGAGAAGTCTATTTGCAGATTCTAGACCAAGCATCTCTATGTGCTTGGTTTAGGAAATGAAGAAGGGAAGTGACAGAAACACTTCGGGGTTGGATAAAACCAATCTGAAGGAACATTTTGGTCACTTTGGGATTCCCAACACCATTGAAATCAGTAGTTAACCTTGGACAACCAACTGGTAAATTTTTCCTTCATCAACCAAATCAATTATCCCTATTACGACTAATAGACCAGGAGTAGTTAACTATTGTTCTTTGTGTTTAAGATCTTAGGATCTGTAGGTTTGTCACAAGTCCAAAAAGGGTGTCTGAATATACTTTATTCCCATAGATTTCTTGTAAGAATCTAGAACTAGAACCCTAGAACCTCTCCCGGAACGCTACAAGCCCAACAAGGCCTAAACCCTTGAACTTGTTATGAAAAACCTATATTGTGTGTGGAAATCACTCCCATAGTATATATTTTATTTTTTTATGGAACCTTTCCATCCCCTTACCAAACTTCTAGGTTCCCATTTGAAAGAAAAACCAGTAAGGCTTTTTGTGGTAAGCATTACCAAGCATCAGGAAACTACTTGATAAAGCTATCAAGCCCACTCGGTTAACATAGGCATCGACCAAGCATCAACTAAGTATCAACTAAGCATTAGTAGAGCCCAAAGGAGTACAAGTCGGTTGAATACACTAATTCCTCCAATCAGGATAGTGGAAGTGTGTTTGTTTTAGAATCTTCAAAAGGTGAAGAGCACTCTGCTATGCCCACTTTGGGTTCAGAGTAACACTGAAGGTCTCACCATTTATCGAGATGCCTAGATAGGGGAGAACTATGCATCATCACCCTTCAACTAGAGCCACAAGAAGCAGAGGAAGAAATACACAACCACCTCCTGAGGTAGGGTTCCTACCAAGTCTTCAAGTGTTAAGGACTAAAGTGGTAGAGGAAGGAAGGCTAGATCAGATAGCTAAGTTCTATGACAAATATCATAAAATTGACAAGTTTCAGATCCATGAGATGCTGATCAAACATATGATCAAGTTCAAGAAGAAATTTTTAGAACTAAAGACAGTCATCCCATATAAATTTTGGGAGACATTGGATACTTTAAAAAGACAATCCAGTGAAGAAGACTTCAAAATCAGGGAAAAGACACTAGATGACAATCTTTCAGTATGCTCAGTTGATGAAAAGACCTTGTTGTTGAATTTGGTGAAGCCTCACCTAAGGAGAAAAATGAGAACTTTTAACATAATGAACAAGGACTATGAGCTCATAACAAAGGAAATAGAACAAGCCTTTTAGAAGGTGTTTCTAGAACAATGCATGCAACCACAATCTGCACCCATAAGCCAAGTACCTATTGAGAAAGAGAAAGTAGCTGAGGTCACAAATGTACATATGATAGGTCCCTAGGACTTAGCACCCTTAGTAGAAGTTCCCACAGTTGAAATAAAGTCTACGCCCACAACCGCAACTCAAAAGGATGACACAATAATGATTGACAATGTAGAGATATCAATGGTGGCCACTAACAAAGACTTGGACAAATTTGAGGAAGCCTTTGTGAGTACACATGAGGTTGAAATACTATGTGGTGATAATTCACATAAGCAACAAGAAGAAGTGCTAATTAAGGATATAACAGGAAGAGAAGAGGAGAAAGAAGAAGAAGATGAAGAGAAGAAAGAAAAAGAACCTACTGTTGAAATAAGAACAAAGATAGAAATGATGGATAGCACACCTATCACCCCTATGCCATCAACATCATTGTTTTCAAGTTTGACCCCTGATGCTACAAGCTTGGATTCATGGGGAGAAGAAGACCTGATTAAGATCAGTATCTTACCAATGGAAAAAGCCAAAGAAAAACAAGTAATGAGAAATCCTCTATTTGTTGAGTCAATAGACATTTTGAACAATCTACTACCAGTAGAAAGCAAGGTACAAAAAAATGCATTCAATGGAGGATGTAAGCTACATCCTAACAAACTTTAAGGCAAACTTCTCATGCCTATAAAAATCAGTAGCTAAGGTAGCAGAAGAGAAGTATCTGAAGAAGAGATTGGATGAGCTAACTGTAAACTTTGCACTTGACCTCAACTCCCTAAAGATTGGTCAAGCTTCATTGAAAGAATTTTCAGCCAAAGGAAGAAAACTCATAACAGAGTGGATGAACAAAGACAAGTTGACTACATATCTTTATAAGAAAATTTAGGAGGCAGAGGCTATGATAGATCAATTCAGGAAATTAGTAGAAGATCCCACTACAGATATTAACATGTGTAACAATGTATACTAGGGACAAGTGGACAAGATAGAAAAGACATAAAAAGAAATGTCCAAGATAAGGGCAAGGCAAACACAGCTGAGAAATGATCTTGTGCCCTAACTAGATGTCTTGATTCAGAACATCAAGGAGATCGATGCCACTATGGTGACATATGATCAAGGTCCATGCACAGAATTGGAGAAGATGGAAAAATTAGCATATGCTTTGTGTACCCATCTCCAAACAATAGACACGTTGGAGAAATTTTGGCAGAATGAGATTGCTAAACTAAAGTTAGCATATCTGAATGTCTTCACTTTGTAAGTACTTGTGAATACATATTTTTTAGCACATTTTTTATTATGTCAAAGGGGGAGTATAGAATATAGAACATGGATTCTTTTATATGATGTAAAGGAGTACAGTATATAGTAGAAAGGGAGATATAAGTTAGACTATATATCAGTAAGATTTTGGATAAGGATACAGTTAGTAACTTCACCATATTCCTTTGTTTCCATTAATGACAAAGGGGGACATTGTTGACAAGTTGACTATACTAAAGTATATGACTATATTTAGTGTTTTCATTATGGCAACAAAGTCATATGAAGTTTTGGATTTAGTGCATATTGAAGAATATCATAAATATGGATAAGTATGAAAGACTGGATAGATAGTAGAGCACCAAGTGATAAGAGCATCAGTGCACATGTGTATGATAGAGTTATGACATGTGCCCTTGAAGATGACCTTGTTAATATATATTCGTGCTAAGTCTCCGAGTGCATGATGATATGATTTAGTATGAGGAAGTTACAGGTAGATGAAGTGGCACAAATAGTAAACGACAGAACATGATAGAGCATGAAGTTGACAGTTTGTATTTTGGTTAGCACTTGTAATAATGATTTGTAAAGGCTATGTGCCTATTGTATTTAGGTCATAGACATGTTATTATGATTTTATGTAAACACGCTTGACCCAATTCATTTGGTAGCATTTTATCTAATAGGTGAAAGGGCTAACCTAGTTAATTGTTTTGTAAGCACATATAAATATGACATGTACCTTGGCAATTTAGTATGTGATAAGAAAGAGAGTCAAGTAGAGTAGACAAGAAGTGTGTGAAGATTATTTAGTATGTTTGAGAGCTTCACAAGAAGTTGGATTATTAGCGCATCAAAGGAACTGATCTGACAAGAAGTGTCATAGAATCAATTCACCTTTCAGATATAGTATGTATCTGATATCCAAAAGGTTACAGCCTTCACCGTTTGAGAAATGAGCTCTAGGAAATTGTGTTCCCACCCCTAATAGGGTTATTATAAAAGACTCCTAATAGGGTCCAACCTTTGACCAGGTCACTGTACTAAAAGCATTGTAAAGTACAACTCATAATAGGGTTGCAAGATCTTCCAACAAGGATCACAAAACACTAGTGCAATTCCTAGTGGGTGTCAATTCCCACCGGGGTTTTTACCTATTTGGGTTTCCCCATAATCATATCTTGTGTCATGTGTTATGAATGTTTATCTTACTTGCATTAATTTTCATTTTAGTATCTAAGCAATTGAGTTGAGTTTCAAGATTGAAGAAAAAATAGTTAAGTATAGAACATTGATTCACCCCCCTCTCAGTGTTCCCATTCCTAACAATTGGTATCAGAGCACTAGTTAGTCAGACATGACCCTTTCATGGTTCACATGTAATCTTTTGGGTTACATGGTGCAGTTTGTAAATTTTGTTTGTTTGCGGTTTTTCCAGCATCATTTCTACCATGCTTCCTCTTGTGTTCATGCATGATGCTGGGGCAACCCTTGAGTGTCTTTTTTCACATTAGTCCTCTGGAACACTGGTGACAAGTTCTAGAGTTACCAGTAACATTGGCAAGTCTCTAGCATTTCTATATCAAACTAGGTTGTGCTCTCCATATTTACATATGGAGCTCCCCAAATCCAACATCTAGCATCTAGCATCATCATGTATCATATAGATTACTCTTGCATCTTGAATCCTTTATATAGATTCATCCTGCATCCCGCATCTCATCATCTTGCATTCATTCATCTTTTCTCTTGGAAGTTTGATCATTTTTTCTTCCCTTCCCTTCTTTTCTATTTTCTTTTTAAGAAAATTCCACAACGTTTCCTCTTTGCATTATTTTCTCGAGCGGGCACAACCCCTTATTTTCTATTCTAGCATGTGGCATATTATTTTCTTGTCTTTGACGCTATGCCACTTGTGGCATCACATCAAAGAGGGTCAAAATGTAGACACCTAAAATGCCTTTGTCAAAATAAAAATATTTTATTTTGTAGAAACCCCTGATGACATCATCATTTATTAATTATTTATTTATTTAATTGATTGATTGATTATTATGCCATTAATCCCTCCTATCTTAATTAAAAACATTTATTTAAGAAATCCCTTCGAGAAATGTTTAAATCCAATTTAAACATCATTCCCTCGAAAATTTATTAATTATTTAATAAATTAACCAAAAATCCTTTATATAAATAAATAATTTATTTAAATCCCTCAAAACCCTAGAATCTTCTAGAGATTCCTAAACCCTTCTAAAATTTCCTAAACCTGCTTAGAAGGTGTTTCCTAACTTTCTTAGCCTAATCTAGTCTCCTTTGACTTTTTGGTCAACACCCATTATTAATGGAGTTTTACACAATCATTAAAACTCTTACAGCCTCATAAATGAAGCCCATGTTTTCTCTTCCACCCATTTTCCCTATGCACACTTCCCTAGTGTTTCTCACACATGTGTGAGCAAACTTAACCCTCATCCATCTAACCATTACCCCTAACTCAACCCTAGACTCTACCCCAAACCCTGACTGTAACCCTAACTCCAATTCCTAGCCCAAGCCCTTCCTAAAATCCTATAAATACCCTCACTTCCAAGATAAAAATATCAATTCACATCCTTCATACTAAGTAATTTTATAATGCCAGTTTACTTCTAAATCATCTTAGCTTTGATTATAATTGTTAGATTAACTCATTTTCATGCTTTCTAACTCTCATCTTAGCTTAGATAACATGGATTAATCTAGTTTCTTTCATTTTTTTTGCATTGCATTTCATCATCTCACACTTCATTTGGTCTAAAATTGATCTAGCTTAATAATTTGTAGCTTAACCTGCATTTGAGCATCATTAGGCTCCTTAAGGCTCTAGGGGCAAATCAGGTGTTCTATACCTGATATTGTGCCTTATGGGGTTCTCATGGTCCCTAATCTATCCCAATCCTTCCTATCTTTCATTAGGGACATTCTCCATCTGTTTTGAGAGCACACCCACATCCCTAAATCAAGACAAAATCGAATGGTGACAGGGTGCTCCCGTTGCAGCTCTATCTGAGTGTCTTTGCAAATTTCTTTTACTATATGCTAGGAATAGACTAATTCACTAATGTTTGAATGTATATGCCTATTCTAAACATGTTAGTTTTTCTTTGATCACAAGTGGATATTTAGAAACAAGTTGAATGGGAATGGTGAAGTGACTAGAAATAAAGCAAGACTTTTTTGTAAGGGATATGCATAAGAAGAAGGAATTCACTATGGTGAAAATTTTGCACCAGTATCAAGACTTGAAGGAGGCAAAATATTACTTTCATATGCTTCTTATAAAGGATTTAAGTTTTATCAAATGGATGTTAAATCAGCATTTCTAAATGGAATTTTTGAGGAAGAGGTTTACATAGAACAACCTGAAGGTTTTGTTGACTAGGATAAGAAGAACATGGTATGTAAATTGCACAAAGCATTGTATGGACTGAAACAAGTAGTGAGAGCATGATATGAAATATTTCATGCTTATCTTATTAGTATTATATTTGTGATAACAAATGACAACAACAATTTATATTTGACAGATGGAACTGATGATAATATACTTATTTCTGAAATTTTTGTTGATGATATAATATTTGGAGGACATGATAATATTTGCAAATCTTTTTCTACTGAAATGAGAAAAGAGTTTGAAATGTCAATGTTTGGAGAGATTAAATTCTTTCTTGGATTGCAAATACTACAGCAGAATGAAGGCATATTCATCACACAATCAAAATACATCAAGGAAGTATCGAAGACATTTGGAATGGAAGATCCTAAACTAGTTGGAACACCTATGGTTACCGGATGCAAACTAACTAAAGATGATGAATCAACCGAGGTAAATGAGACACTATATAGATCAATGATTGGCAAATTGATGTATATAGTACACAGTAGGCCTGATATAGCACATGCAGTTGGGATTGTAGCAAAATTTTCTACTAATCCTAAGGAATCACATATGACTATTGCTAAAATAATTTTGATATATCTAAAGAACACCGAGCATTATGGGTTATGGTACAAAAAGGAAGGAAAATTTGAACTACAAGTTTAAACTAATGTTGATTTTGCTGGAAATATTGATGACTGGAAGAGTACTACCAGTGGAGCATTCTTTTTGGGAGAAAGACTTATGACATGGATAAGAAAGAAACAAGCATGTTGTAATACCTAAAATGTATTGTTTAAGAATACTAAACTAAACTAGCATTCAACAAAACAAAGAATATAAAACTTTAAGATTAGACCTACAAAATGAAAACAAGAATCAACAAGGGAATGAAAACCTCAAACCAAAAAAGCCTCCAAAGTGCAAAGGATTTTTCCAAGATGGATATGTGTGCTCATGAACTATGCTCCAGCTTCATCAAGCGTGGTGGAAATTTGGCATTATAAGGTTTATTTTGATGTTTTTGATCTTCAAAATAGCATGATAAAAATCCATAAAAGGTGGATGAAAATGAAGGAGATGAGGGCTTAATTTATAGGTAAAGGGAAGGTCAAACAGATGGTCAAGATGAAAACTTGAGGAAGGGTCAAGATGCATTTGAGGGAGAGCACATGCGTTGTGCTTTCTCAAATGCATTTCATTGTGACAAGTGTCACAATAGGAGAGGTTGGAAGAAATGGGGGAATGTGACCATTTTGGGAGATGTGAGAGGGGACAAATGTGTAAGAGCATTTAAGGTTGACATGAGATGAGGGAATTGGGGGATGTGAGGATGTGACATGAGAGTTGACTTGGGTTGGCTTATGATTTCTTAATCAATGAATTATGATTGTGAAAATATTTAGGAGGTGATTAGGCTTGGATTAAAAGGTAAGTGGGAGGTTTAGGAGGATGTGATGGGAGGAGAGGGAATGAGTGGAGGGTTGGATTAGCTAATCATGGGTAATTAGCTAATTAAGGGTGATTAGTATGGGTGAATGGGTTGGGTTGAGTATGAACTACATGTTAGGAATTTTGGGATGGGTTTGGCTAAGGGTTAAGGTTGGAATTAAAAAATTTATTTTATTCCAAGTGGGAGGAAAATGGGGTTTTATTAATTAATTTAAATAGGTAAGTGTATCCATTTAAATTAATAGAGGAATAGGGATTAATCAATTATTAGACTATAGGTTTGTCATTTAGATAATTAATTGGACTATAGTTAATTAATGGATGACATAAATTAACCAAATAATAATATTTAATTAATTGAATTCCTTAGGAGAAAACTAAATAAGACTACTTAATTGTGTAATCAGATTTAGGTGTCTACACATGTATTTCTCAATCTACTGCTAAAGCAGGGTATGTTGTTGTTGCTGCTAATTATTCAAATATTGCATGGATAAAACAATTGTTGCAGGGAATGAATGAGGAGATCACTGATCCGGTGATTATATATTGTGATAACACAAGTGCCATAAATATTTCCAAGAATCTGGTGATGCATGCAAAGACAAAGAACATATAAATTAAATATCACTATTTGAGGGAACAAGTACAAGAAAAGCAAGTGAAACTGGAATTTGTGAAGTCTAAAGAATAACTTGCAGACATATTTACTAAGCCCTTACCTAAGGACACTTTTGAGTACTTGAGGACTAGACTAGGGGTACATCCCCTATCTATCAGTCACTAACATGATCAGAACGTTGCATCAACTTGTACATTATCAAAAAAATAAAAAATGTTGATGTATGTAGCTCACACTTTAGGATTCCTAAGGTTGTGAAAGTTGTGAAGGAAGTGAAGATTGTAGAAGCTGGAACAGAGAATTGTATATGAATACATGAAGGTACTTGATCTAGACCAAACAACAAAAATTATATTTTTCTATTGAAGAGCTATTTATTTTCTTTTGGCATTGTTCTCAAAGGCAGAGAGATTTCTAGGAAATATTAGGAAGGGAGATTTCAATGAAATATATGTTGGAAAGAACATGAAAAGGAAGAGATAATGGCAAAGAAAAAATATATCCACTATAGGAAGAGAATCAATTAGATAATTGAAGAAGATCAAATCTGCAGGGAGAGTCTACATGAAATGTTGTTTCAGTAATGTAGTAATTAAACATATTAAATATCAAGCTAGGGAGAGCTTACCAAGCTACAACATTTATCTATATAGTTGTAGAACTAGTGTTTGGTATTCTATGGAATATTTAATATTGTTCATGTTTCCATCAATGCCAAAGGGAGAGATTGTTAACCTACAACTGATTGAATATCTTGATGAAGATTCAGGAGGT
This sequence comes from Chamaecyparis obtusa, assembly GCA_027943335.1. NCBI lineage: Eukaryota > Viridiplantae > Streptophyta > Pinopsida > Cupressales > Cupressaceae > Chamaecyparis > Chamaecyparis obtusa. Next base: position 554,804 of record BSBK01001592.1, read on the forward strand.
CATCGAGCTGTTAAAGTTATATGTAAGATGATTAAACCAGTCAATGTGTTGGCATTGATGTCAACTAGTTTTTTACTATACTTATCATGACAATTACAAACATCTCAACATCTGTAGAAGGAAGAAATGATGAAGAAATGAGATATCTACATAAGGACAAGATGGATATGGTAGATATGGATAAGGTATGCATTGGGTAACTTATTGATGATTCTATGGCATTATGTTGTTGACTTAAGCATGTTGCATTACTCTATTATGAAGATGAGATCAGAATTGAACAAGTCAATGTGGTCGGTAATTGAAGATTTCTATATACACCAAGTCTATCTTGTTTATATTAAGTGATAGTAATAATCAAGTTAGTTATCACTAACGCATTCTGTATTAACCGAGTTGGATGAAAACATTAAATTTTTATAACAATTGACTAAAATTGATGAGTTGGCATATTCTTATGATTTCAAGGTAAGAGATAGATTTTGTTATAAGATCAAACGGCTAACAAAATTCAAAGATGATCAAAGGGAAGAGATTGAAACATGTTATTGATACAACTACTGATGAAGCTTGAAGAGGCAAAATGAACGATGGAGATTAAGAGGCAAAATCTAATGGATGAGATGAAAATGGTTTACATGTCTATTTAAGAGAGATGAGATTCATTGTTGAATCAAGTTGGATGAATAGAGACTACAAGAGAATTTGCGTGAAGAAATTGTTCATGCACTACTAATCAAATTGGTTATAGATAGAACCGAGCTAGATTGCAAGCATAACCGAGTGTCAGAGATATATACACCCAGTGAAGTAAGTTGGAGAATATAATGAAGTGAATTGATTATTGATTAGAAGAGTTATATTGAGCTTAGCATAGATCTAAATACTTGCAAATTGAGTTGTATTTGAATTAGATCACTACTGTATTAGTTTAACCATTGTTACAGTTAAATCTCTTAACCAAGTGGACTTCATAGTATTTTGTATTTCAATATGAAATTCAAGGAATGTTAATTATTTTCTTGTTGACCCCATAGTGAATTCTAGTCAAAGGAGAACTATTAGGGATAAATCCTCTAACAAGGTCACACCTAACAATGTATTTTGTAACCTTTAACAGGGTTGGCTCCTAACTGAGCTCACTTCAGAAGAGTGAAATATTTTGGGTTACCGGTCCCAGGTGTTTTTTCCCTTAGCAAGGTTTCCATGTTAAATCTTTGTGTTATGTGTTATTTTTTGTGATTGGATTACTATCATACTTTACATATTTCATATTTGATTAATCGGTATACACAATTCTAAAATTAATGGTATTTAGTAAGTGAATAGAAAGATTGTTGTTAACATCTTACCAAGTTGTTTGTTTTATTGAAGAAGTTTTAAAAAGTAAATCTAAGGGTTTGGGAGTGTAGGATAAATGATTTAACTAATTCCCCCCCCCCTCTCACTTATCTAAAACTAAATTCCATATATGTACCAAAAAGATATATCACCATTAATAGAGTAGGTACAGACACCCACATAATTCATTACAATAACATCACCCAGAGAAAAACCATTTAGTAAATAGGTTTTTACATCAATGATAACAATTCCAAAAACACCTCAACACTTTGTGCATCTCTAATCTATCAAATACAACTATTAGGACTAAAAAGTGTTCATCTCTCTCTTCTAATTTAGCAATAATATCATCTACATAACCTTCCATAAGATCATGCATTATGTCATGGAAGATTGTAGCCATTTCCCTTTGGTATGTAGCTCTTGTTTTCTTCAATCCAAAATGCATTACATTACAACAATAAGTTCCACCAGTGCATGTGAATATTTGTTTGTGTGGATCCTCTAGCACAATTTTTATCTAATTATATCTGGAGAAAGTGTCATTTAATGAAAACATTTTGTACCTATATGTTAAGTCTACTATAATATCTATTTTTAAAAGAGGAAATTCATCCTTTAGAAACACCTTGTTAAGATCTTGAAATTTAGAGAAAATTCTTATGCTTCCATCTAGTTTTGATACTAGCACTAAATTATAAATCCAATTTGCATAGTCTATGGGCCTAATGAAACCCACATCTAGTAGTTTCTTCAAATCTTTTTTGACTAATAGTGCAATCTTGGAGTGCATCTTCTGGAGTTTCTATTTAACTAGGATTTCCCATGGTTGAAGTGGTAAATTATGAAGCACCAATTTGGGATTTAGGATAGGCATGTCCAAATATGCCCAAGTAAATTAATTTGTTTATTTCTAAAGAATTGAATAAAGTTTTCTCTCTCCTTTTGTGTCAATGATACTACCAACTGGATAAGTTTCTTAGTTTCCTCGGTACCTAGGTTGACATCTTATGTCTTCTCTACCAATAATGGTGATATTTTTTATTTATGGGGAGCACATCAATTCTTCCATATTCAATCACCTCATAGAGGTTTTCACCTTCAGATACGCCCTTTATTTTTACTTTTTCATGATCTGGAGGTGCCTTTCAATTTACACCTAGAGATATTATTGTGATTTTTGTGAACCTAACATGTCAGGAGAATGCATATATATTCAAACATTATTCCTAATCTAGCATACAAATTAGATAGAAAAACTTTCACAAACACCACCTCTGATTGAGCCAAAACAGGAGCACCCAAGCCCAGTTTGATTTTCTCTATTGAGGAGGATATGGATGTGCTCTTCAAGAACAATGAGGGTATCCAAAATGTATTACTAAGGTGATTTAAGCCAAATACAATCCATGTAGATCCCAAAATGGCACAAAACCTAGTATGAGGAAATAGTTTTTCCCCTAGGATTCCAAGGGATGCAAAGGATGCAAGTGAAGATTTCAGCTATGAATGAGATGAAAGATTCATTATAGCTTAAGAATGGATATTATTTGTATTGAAAATGAAGTGAAATGCTCAAAAGGAACTAAGATTTATCCATTTAAGCTATGCTATGTGATCTAGGAACTCAAAACAAGAACAAAAGATAACAATGTTAAATATGCTAATGAAATCTAGAACTAAAAGAGAATAATAACAATGCATAAAAACAATGGATATTGAGGACCATTTTCTCATGAAAGAGGCTTCTATTTATAGAATTTTGGAGGAAGGGTTAGGGTTTGGAGGAAGGGTTAGGGAGGTGTGGTCAAAAGAGATAAGGCATTTATGGTTGAATGGCTCAAGGTTTCTCACACATGTGTGAGAAACACTTGAGAAGAGTGAAGGGGACAAGGATGTAATAAATGGGATGAGTATCATTAAGAGGGTTGTAAGATCATTTATGGAGGTGGGTGGCTTCTTAGGGAAGAGGAACTCATTAAGGCTAATGAGGTTAGGATTCACTTCCTAAGTGAGGTCAGGGGAGTTATTAGTTTTAGCAAGTGAGGTGATGGGTATAGGTTAGGATTTAGGTAAGGTTTTAGATTAATTTAGATTAATCTAGATTTAGAGGAATATTAGGAAATGGAGGGATTTGACTAAATATTGATTTATTTCAAAAAGGGGATTTATGGAGGATATGCATTAAAATATGTTGAATACATTAGGGAGGGGGGTATTTGAATTAAATTCAAATACCTTAGGTAATAAACCCAATTTAATTAAATATTTATAATTAAATAGGTAGACGAATATTATAACCATGATTAATTAATGAAGATTAGTAATGATATTGTGGGGATTATTAATTAAAATAAATTTAATTAATATGAATAGATTTTTTGGTGTCTAAATTTTTCCCCTCTTTGATGGGGCACCACAAGCAGTGTTGCATCAAAGAAAAGAAAATAAGATGTCCTAGGTGAGTTAGATGTCGTGGTGAAGAAATGATAGTAAGAGGTTGTTCCCCCTCAAGAAAATAACGCAAAGAAAAGTCTTTGTGAAATTTTCTCAAAAAGAACCCAAAAAAGAAGGAAGTGGAGGAAGGATATGGGGAAGAGGATAAATAAAAATTAGACCATGAGCAAAGATGCATGATACAAGATTAATCTATATGCAACTAACGGGACTTGGGGATTTCATTATGTTAATGTGGAGAGAACAACCTAGTTTAATATAGTTGTGTGCTAATATGTTGACACACTTCTATGAGTCATTAAATCCAAGATTTCTCAAGAATGAGGTCTCAAATGGTGACTCATAGCTCTCTATTCATGGAGTGCAAGGGTTTGTAATGGAGGCCCTCAGTTTAGACTTAGTTTATGCCCATGGAAGTACACCATAAAATGAGAGGTTCAAAGAGGAAAAGCAAGAATGCTAGTCTCCATGATCATCAAGTATGCATGCAAATGAAAATGGAAGCTATTCTAAATGATAGAAATGCATAAAAGAAAACTAATCTATGAAAGGAAATGCTTATGCAAGATTATTCTATGAAAGGAAATATGAATCTAATCTAATATGCAAGTGCAAGATTAATCTAAATGTATTGCCATGGGGCATGAGAGAAGAAGACAAGAAAAGAGAAGTTGCAATGTTCAAGCTCAAGTGCTCAAAATCTTCTCCAAAATCACTCTCCAAACCTGCAGCATAAAAATACTTAAAATATTGGATCTCTAAAATAAGAAGGAGAGGACTCCTTATAAAGAAAGAGGGGCGGTCAAGATTAAGAGGAAAAAAGAAATGAGCAATGGTGGAGATTAAATCTTGGTTGATCCAAGTGCTCAAGATTCTCAAGAGGAAAAATCAAAAAGGCATGGTTAAGAGGCAAAAAGATGAGTGGAAGAGATTAAGAGGAAAAAACCTTTTTCAAAAAGTTAAAAGATTCTATCTCTTTGGAAAGTGCACTTTTCTTTTTATTTTTATTTTTAATTTATTATTTATTTATTATTTTTAGCAAAGTGGTTTCCATTATTTAATTAAAAGATTTTTTTATTTATTTAAAAGGGATTTATTATTTTAATTAAAATGACACTTAGGATAAAGACTTTAGGAAAATATTAGAATAATTGAATTAATTACGATTTGATCAAGGAAATTGATTTAAATTGAAAATATTGCAAAGCATTGATTTAGGAAATTAATAAATTAATGAATGGGGGCCCAAAGTCTAGGTGACCATTTTAGGGTGCATACATTTGCCCCTCTTTGACTAATGTGTGATCTTCATGGGAACACATGTAGTCAAATGATGAAGTTGAAGTGTGAGATTGATTTAGGATCACAAAACAACCCAAACATGTGATCAACGGATGGGAACACATCAGGACAAAGATAAGGTGATTAAAAAAGACAAGGCCAACACCCCTATAAATAGGTAATTGTCAAGTCTCAAGCAAGGTTGCCCCAAGCAGAGCAATTGATAGGATTTATAAAGTTGAATCAAGGATTGAAGTTGGATAGGTACTGCCCCCTCGTGATCAAAATCAAAATAAGATAGAGGAGAAATAGTAAATTGATAAATTTGATCAAATCAAACTAAAGATAAGGTTCTTGATGTACGATGAAAGATATAAGGATCACAGAACTAAGGTAGATCATCAAGCATGAAATTTTATGCCCCAAGGTTGAATTAGAAGAAAATAAGTGGGGTAAAAGTGAATGGGAGATAGAAGTTTGGAAGAGGTGGAAAGAAATGGAGAGAAGAAAGAGAATTTACCTCAAGAAAGAGAATGCCTCAAAATCAATCAACTGTTTAAGATAGAAAATTTTGATTGAGATCGTGAAAGAAGATAAGGAAATGAAGATCAAAACATGACCACAGTTGATTAAAGTTCCAAAAGAAAGATGAAGGAAAACCCTCTCAAACTCCTAATGTAGCCTAAAAATGCAAATTAACATGAAGTCTAACAATACAAGCAACATGAAAATGCAAAGGTGTACTTGCAATAGAGCAACTATAACATAGGATTTTGTGTTCATCATTCATTAGAGAATGTTAAGGAACTTATTTTCATCATTCGGCCATTATTAATGGACATCGGAAAATCACACAATCATCACTAGTCACAAGTGCAACTATGAAGATATGAATGTGATTTATATCATATTAGAATGTGGAAAGATTCTAACATAAGCATCAAAGACATAAAGGTCAAGATGACTTCGATGTTAGCTTACCTAATTTAATATAGCAAAACCATTCTCGTATCAAGGCATAAGTGTCGAGATGACTATAAGAATGGTTGTGTAAAAATAGTCAAGGATGATGCCTCAAATCTCCTAAGTGTTTCAAGGGGACAACAAGAGACAATCTAGAGCTTCAAGACAACACCCACAAGCAGAAAGAAAATAAAAACATGCCCCATGCCCAAAGTCCTCTAGCTATGCATCCCGGAGAGACTCATTAGACAAGGATACTCAACAAAATCAATAATAGTCAACACACAAAGAAAAGATCATGACATAGCTCAAGCATTAAGTGTTTTGTTTTAAAATTTAAGTGTGTTAACTGATACTGAGTTCCGAGGATAAGGATCGAATGCTTGCAAGTAGGTAAGATCACATGACAAAATTGGGTAAGACCAAACTGAGAAGTGTTGAAAAACACTCAATGCCAGGGGTTGTGTTAAAAAACACAGTAGGGGTGGTGTTGAAAAACACCATTTGTGAGGTGTCCTAAAGACTAACGCATCCAAGAGACCAAAGCTAACACAGTTATTCCCCCTAGACAAAGACAAAGACCAATTTGAAACCAAGGCAACAAGGACAAGGCATGATGGATAAAGGCTAAGTGTCGAGGACAAATGCTAAGAAATAGGGGTGCAAAGGCCTCAAGTAGCACCCATTTCTAGGGTTTCACCACTTGGATTTTTATTGCAAATTTTTTCTTTTTTTTCTTTTTTTTTCAGGACTTTTTATAATTTTTTTGGAGATACATCAAAGCACCTATTGCTAGGTTTTCACTAAGATGATCATTTTTTTGGGACATTTTCTAATTTTTAGAATTTTTCACAATATATCATTTTTTGGGGATTTTTTAGGATCAATAAGTATGTACAAATGATTCCCCCAGATAGAACGGGCATCATGGATAGAATTTCTTCAAGTGCAAGACATTGGTAGGATCAGGGAGTTGCTCTCCCTCTGTAGTAGATAATAAATAAGCACATGTCCCAAAAGCTATTGTAATGATGTAAGGTCCAAGCCAATTAGGTTCAAATTTTCCCTTTTTATCTCTATGCTATTGATTCTTAGGATTTTCACATAGGACAAGATCTCCCACTTAGAATTCTCTAGGGTAAACCTTTTTGTTGAAGGCTTTGGACATACGCTTTTGATAAACCCTCATATGGTCAAATGATGCTTGATGTTTCTCATCTAGAAGTTCTAACTCTTGAAGTCTCATGGCACGGTATTCTTCATCTACAACTAGAACTTTCAGGGAAACTCTAAGTGAAGGAATCTTGACCTCTAAAGGTAACACTACGTCAGCACCATATGTAAGGGCAAAAGGAGTAGCCCCAATAGGAGTACGAATACTCATTCTATAAGCCCACAAAGCTAGTTTTATTTGTAAATGCACATCTCTACCATTCTTACAAACTATTTTATGTAGGATTTTAAAAATGGTTTTGTTTGATGCCTCTACTTGACCATTTCCTCGCTGGAAGTAAATGGAGGACCAATGTTGATTAGTCTTGAATTTCTTGTAGAGTTGTTTAAGGTCCTTATTTTTGAACTGACCTCTGTAGTAAGTGATAATCTCAGAAGGCACTCCATATCGATAGATGATATGGTTCAAAATGAATAGAGAGACTATCTTGCTTGAGGCAACAGAAAGTGGGACAGCTTCTACCCATTTAGTGAAGTAATCAGTAGCAGTGACAATAAACTTGTGTCCACCTGATGAGTTGGGATGAATCTTCCCAACAAGATCAAAGGCCCAGTGCTGAAATGGCTAATGAGATATAGAATGAATCATCTCACTACCTCAAGCATGTATCAAGTTACCATGTTTTTGACACTTTTCACATGACTTTCCAAAAGCTACTGCATCAATCTGCATCATAGGCCAATAGTACCCTGCCCTAAGAAACCTTCGAGCCATGGAAACACCATTGGAATGTCCCCCACAGATGCCCTCATGAATGTTAACTAACACTTGGTTAGATTCTTCCTTTTCTAGGCATTTAAGAAGTGTTCTATCTAGACCCCTCCTATACAAATCACCAGAGATAAGGGAATGATGAGAGGCATTTCGAGTAAGGTTTATGCATTTAGATCGGTTAATGGTTTTAGGAATAATGTCATCATGAAGGTATGAGTAAATCGCATCATAATGGGATGACTCATGACTGACAAGGGTATAGATAGCATGACTTTCTTGGGAGTCATAGATAGGGTGATGTAGCTCTTCCACTAGGAATTAAAATCTAGATTCATGTTGCTCTAACTGAAGGAGTGAAGAAAGTGTAGCCATAGCATCAGCTGCTTTGTTTTCTACTCTAGGGATTTGTTGAAACATGACAAATGTGAAGTATCATTCCAAGGAATCAACCATTTTCTAGGTACCAGTTTCTCATCTTTTGTTTGATATTCATCATTGACTTGGTTGATTATCAGCTGTGAATGTTGGAAAAATGGTCATCACTCCCCTCGAGATTTGTGACATGGTTTAACTATTAGAAATAGGGAATATTGAGAGGGGGGGGTGAATCAGTATTCTACAAACTTTTACTTTTTCCCAATTATGGATATAACATATTATCTTTACACATGCATAACATAAGAAGCTAAACAACATGCATAGCAATAAAACTAAAGAACTCATAACACATTATTTGTTCTCGAGGAAACCCTAGCCAAGGGAAAACCCTGGTGGGGATGGTACCCACAAAGATCCACTAATCAAAAGTATCTTGTTAAGGATGTTCACCCTGTTAGGAGTCTATTACATGCATATAGTGTATCAATCCTAATTAAGGGACTATAGGCCTTGTTAGAAGCCTCAACCCTGTTAGGAGTTGGCAGTACAAAATGTGATTACTAGATGAGCCTACTACCCAAACAAGTAATGTACAATATACACTGATTACAAAAGAAGGTTAAGGTACATAACCTTATACTACTTGCATCAATATCTCTTCACTTCTCTTTCACTATCATTATTACATACATTCGTTTCTACTTCTTTTTCCTTCTTACAATTACAATTACATTTATACAAGTTATTAGGATTAATAACTTTCTAGTCAGCTATCATATTACAAATAAATTTATCCAAGGGTTAACATCTAGGATTTCATCCCTTTATATTTTTAAGTCATTATTTTGATAAACAAAATAATCCCTTAACTCTTTATCAATTTTGTCTTCATATTCTATCATGTCGACTTGACACTGTCTTTAGTAAAACTATCATAACTTCTTCCGTACATGTCATACTAACTTGCACTCTAATATGGGTCTTTAATAGTCATCATAAAGTATATGTTCAAGTGCATAAGCACTAAACTTACTCCAATCAACATCACAAACAAAAACTATGTCTAGGTTCACTGGTAAAAATATTGTCTCATACTTAGACAATTTCACATTGCGCTCGGTCATACTAGCTCTCTGACCTGTGCAATCTTCATGTAGATCATATGTTTCCATAATGACAACATCTATGTAATCAACTCAGCCAAATTTCCAACAATCTCCCCCTTTGTCATTGGTGGCAACATATGAGAAAATTGGCTAAGTCTACAACTTCAAAAATCTCAAAATTATGGCCATAGTATAAAATATATACTATCCTTATAACTCCTCAAAATTCTTATCTCTAATACAGTACTCCCCCTAAGAGTATCAATCCTTATCATATTCTTATCAATTTTCTACTATATATCTCTCCCCCTTTGACAACAATGACAAAATAAAGGTAAGGAGGGTTACAAAACTATATTCAAAAAGATTATACCTTAATTCATTATTGCAAAGCTAGTAGGCTTGCAACACAATCTGCAAAATCAATCTTTATAGCTTCTATCTCCTTCTCCCATGATTTCTTAATGGAATTTGCCACATTGAGTACTGCGCTCAGTCCATAAGATGCTATTTCACATGCTTGGAGGTTTTCAAAGTTAAACTTTTGAAAAGATGCCTTAGCTAAAAGACATTCTTCCAATTGCTCTTCAATAATGCTTAACTTCATAGAAGTGTGCTCTCTTAAAAGAGTGAATCTTTTCATTTTCCTATCTTTCTCATCTTGAAAAACTTTGATTTCATCATATAGCTTACGAATTTTTTTCTCAACATCAAATACCTTCACATTGGTGCTAGAAAGAAAGTTAGTTTCATTCTAAATTTCTGCTTCCTTCATCTTCATCTTCTGATCTTCTTCTACTGTCAAGGTCTCTGATTTTGTATACTGGATGTACAAAGATTTTCCTATTTCCAAATTCTTCCTCAAGTCCTTTATATAAATATCAAGATTGTTGATATCATTCCTGATATTTTGGCTAATGTTTAAAAGCATTTTGGCCTCATAGGCTACTTGAGCTTTCACTTTTGCTATATCAAATAGATTTGTGAATTCATTGTCAAAAGTGTTCATTACTTTCTTTGCTTTCTCCAGAGGGTCAGCTTGTGTAGTTTGTGTAGTTACAATGCTTTGTAACTTCTCAGTAAGTTCCTCCAAACATCCTTCAAGACTTTTTACTTTCTTGTTCTTGTCAATGATCTTGTTCAAGGATGTGATCAATTCCAACTAATCATCATCATCTACTTCTTTTCCCAAATGCTCAATCATAGATCAAATCTGATTCTTCTTTCCAGTCTCAGGAGTAAGACTAACATCTTCTTTAGTGGGAATGGGTACTTGTTTTTCTATCACTGAGGGTTCTACAACTGTGGCCTCTTCTCCTTTTTTAATTTCCTGCTCTTCAAAAGCTGAATTGTCAATAATGTTTTCCAAATTCTTGAATAGATTATCATCAATATCCAAGGTGATCTTTGTTCCTTCTATAGTCATGACTTCATCTTCAATGTTAATGGCTAGTGGAGAGGGAATGTCCTCTTGTTCTATTTCACCTACTTGCTCTGCTGCAACTGATGGTTCTCCAACATTTTTTGACATAACCTTGATTATTGCTTGCTCTATTTCTAAATTCACTTCTTCATATCTACCTCCCATAATTTGAATGGTTCTCTTCTTGGTTCTCGGATGGGTGCTTAAGGCTTTCATGATCTGACTAAAATGTGCTTCATCTTTTACTACAAAAGCTTCCTTACAAGATTTTCTCTAATAGTTGTGTCTTCCTCTGATGCTCTCTTCTTCCTATTTACAAGTTTATTATACAAATCATCAGGTATCTTACCTTGAATTGTATCAAACTTCTTATCAAACAAAATCATATGCTTTACCACTGCATTTTCCAAATTTAGTCTCTCTACATAATCATAAAGTTCATAATACTTATTCATTCTTGTAAAGTCTCCATCGTCAATGATCTACTCATTAAGCTTCTCGACTTTAGGTTTCCAAGCTTTCTTCTTAATAGAAGTTTCATCATCTTTGATTTCTGCAATTTTCCTTGGAACTGGTTGCACTAATGTTTTCTATCTCTTACCCAGTACAGTAGTACTCTCTTTTACTCTTTTTCTAGGTGTGGAGGAAGTGGATCTAGTGGATATATTTTCTTCTTGATCCTTCTCAATTTCTTCCACTTTCACCTTCACTTGTGTTACTTCTTGTTGTGCTGCAATTGATGATAAAGGTGGAACAGACAAAACTTCTTTTTGTCCAATATCTCTGATTGTTGTTGCTGTTTACTTTGCTACTAAGAACTCATGCTCAGTCATTCATGTGTCTTTTAGGATTTTCTTTATAGTACTCTCAACTCTTTTCTTTGACTATTTCTCTTCAAGTAAGGTCTTTGCAAAGTTGAAGTTCTCCTCAAAGGTTCCAAACCTGTTACAATGAGTGTCCAACTTGCACTTAAGTAACTTTCTCACATACTCTCCTGTCTCTACTTCAGATATCTCATAGCCAAGAGGGTCTATGAACTATGTTCTAGGTTCTAATGCTTCAATGTAGGTAAAGTCAGTATCAATCATGAAACATATGTCATTTTTATACTTCTCCACAAGAGACTGTGGGATCCTTGATCTACTAGATACTATGTCCTGAAATGTCTTGATTACCAATACTGCACTCTCATTCACTTTGTCAATAACATGCCTTCTGTACACTAGGTTAATCCTTTCCATTATGGTTTGGCCATCATTCCAGTCATTTCCAATGGTATAATGAAATCTTCTCAATAGATGAAAAAACATATAGGTGATTAAGGATGATAACCTAAACTGTGTATACTTAGTTTTCTTAATCTTTTCCAAATTCTCAAACAGTTGAATTATTAGAATCTCACACATATCAACTTGTACCTTGTCAACACACATCAGATAAGCTACATGTATCATTCCAACTGCCATGTCATCTTCTCTTGAATTTGCACAAAACTTAGTGGTTAGGATCCTACATAAGTATCTGACATCATCTTGTTGAATCTTACTAATCACAATTCCTCTACCATTATAGGATGAATTTTTGTTATCAATGACTATTTTCCTCATGTTCTTCTCATTTAAAGGAATGGTTCTAGTTTTACATAATCTAGTGACTTCATGAATCAAATCAGCTCTGATATCTATCACTCTATCTTCTAACCAAAACTTCCCATTATGAATTTTGCTTAAGATAATCTTAGTACATTTTTCATTGTCAAATTCATACCATAATGCATTCTTAATGATTTCATTATCTTTCAAATGTTCAAATCCTTCTTTCAGTAGCATGTCCTGATTGTAGATCTTCTGATATTCCTTGGTGAAATCATTATCACTGATAGTCTCTAGTTTTCATCCAAGATAACTTCTAACATTCTCTAGATGTAAAATTTTGTCTAGTATAGATGATAAAGCTAACCTAGGATCATCTTCCAAGGGTTCTACTAGTTCCCTTTTCAACTTAGGTCTATTCTTATCTTTGACATTGTGTATTAAAGAAACATCCATGATTTATTCACTAATTTAAAGATCTATCAAGTAAAATACCTTGATTTCATGATTTTAGGGCTTCCGTAGATTCGGCACAAAATTCTTCTCCAAATCCTTGCAAAATGCTTCCAATTGCTGCTCTTTGATCTCCTTAACACTTGAATTCACTTTGATGATCAAATAATACCAATCATGACCTTTTATTAATTCAATCTTACTTAGATCTAACATTGCATTCAATTATTTTGTCACTTCTTTCCAAAAAAAGTTGTTTCTGCTAACCTGCAAAACTTAAAACTTCTTGCGATCTCTCAAAACATAATATTTTTCTTTGCACTCTTAACCATAGCATTAGAACATTATATACTACCTTGCATTAACTATGCAAGACTCAATTCATCATATATCTACTTCTACACTAATCTAAGTTCCTATTCTACTGTAATTTTCATAAATTAAGTACTTTAGGATGGGTTGGGTAAAGATTCATTCTTACCTTTTTATCCTTCACCTTCCTGATTACCTTCAATGTTGAATATATCTCCTTGATCTATGATTTTGATAAAATTCACTTCATCTGAATTACTACAGCATCCTTTCTGACTATTACTTGCATCTTCATTTCTTCTTGCATGATTTCTAGGATTAGGATTAGGATGAAAAACTCTATTGTTCATTCTGCAAAACCTTTCTGTATGTCCAATCTTGTTGCATATCTAACAAGAAATTCCATTGTTTCCATATCTTGGTCTAGGATGATTGATTTGTGATCTACAGTTTCTAGCAATGTGTACAACCTTGTTGCATCTATAACATATTACTCCATTTCTTTTGTTCATATCTTCAGTAGGTTTCTTATCTGCATTTTTAGTATTCCTAAACATTCTACTACCATCATTATTCTCAATAAATTTAGGTTTCCTACATTCAATAGCTCTATGTCCAAAACCATGACAATTATAACAATAAGCATTAAGAGGTTTAAATTTCTTACCTATGCAATCTCTCTTCATATGACCAATAGTATTACAAGAAAAATATCTACCTTTGAATTCTCTTTGCATACCTTTGGGTGATTCCTCTTGCTTAGGTGATTCTTCTTCTTTAGGTGTATCTTCAGACTTGTTAATCTCATCAAACTTCTTCTCATCTATGCTTTCAGATATTTTCAGATCTGGTTCCTTGTTTTCTTCATTTCCTTTAAAAGTGTTGAATCCAGGACCAGTCTTATGATAGAATGGTTTTTGATAAGATATTTGTTCATCAATATTCTCACTAGTTGAATAGAGCCTTTCAAGTTGTTGTTTGGATTGAGTTAGTTCACCTTTCACAATCTTATTGTATTTCTCAACTTTAGCATACTACAAATTAACTTTCTCAAGTTCAGATGTTACTTTACCAAGTTTAGATTTTAGTCCTTCATTTTCAGTCTTTAGATTTTTATTCTCAGATTTTAGATTTTCTTCATTCTTGCCATTTCCATCTTTCAAACTAAGCTTTAGATTTGCTATCTTCAATTCATGCTTAAGGATCTCATTTTCTTTTTCTAAATTGTCATCACAATCTTCAATAAAATCTTCGGATTCCTTTTTAGATCTCAGATCTTCCAACTTGTTTTTCAATTTCTCAATGAGGTTCTTTGCATCATCATATTTTATTTTCAAAGTGTCTTTTTCAATAGTAAGCAAGTCAATTTGTTCAAGAGCTTCTTCAAGATTATTCTATAGTTGATCCCTATCCATAGAGATCTTACTCAAGCTACTAGGCTTTCCTTGAATGATTCTTTTCTGAGTAACTAAGCTCTAATACCAATTGTTAGAAATAGGGAATACTGAGAGGGGGGGGTGAATTAGTATTCTACAAACTTTTACTTTTGCCCAATTATGGATATAACATATTATCTTTACACATGCATAACATAAGAAGCTAAACAACATGCATAGCAATAAAACTAAAGAACTCATAACACATTATTTGTTCTCGAGGAAACCCTAGCCAAGGGAAAACCCCAGTGGGGATGGTACCCACAAAGATCCACTAATAAAAAGTATTTTGTTAAGGATGTTGACCCTGTTAGGAGTCTATTACATGCATATAGTGTATCAGTCCTGATTAAGGGACTATAGGCCTTGTTAGAAGCCTCAACCCTATTAGGAGTTGGCAGTACAAAATGTGATTACTAGATGAGCCCACTGCCCAAACAAGTAATGTACAATATACACTAATTACAAAAGAAGGTTAAGGTACATAACCTTATACTACTTGCATCAATATCTCTTCGCTTCTCTTTCACTATCACTATTACATACATTCGTTTCTACTTCTTTTTCCTTCTTACAATTACAATTACATTTATACAAGTTATTAGGATTAATAACTTTCTATTCAGATATCATATTACAAATAAATTTATCCAAGGGCTAACATCTAGGATGTCATCCCTTTATATTTTTAATTCATTATTTTGATAAACAAAATAATCCCTTAACTCTTTATCAATTCTGTCTACATATTATGTCCTGTCGGCTTGACACTGTCTTTAGTAAAACTATCATAACTTCTTCTGTACATGTTGTACTGACTTGTACTCTGAGATGGGTCTTCAATAGTCATCATAGAGTATATTTTCAAGTGTGGAAGCACTAAACTTACTCCAATCAACATTGCAAACAAAAACTATGTCCAGGTTCACTGGTAAAAATATTGTCTCATACTTAGACAATTTCGCATTGCGCTCTGTCATACTAGCTCTTTGACCAGTGCGATCTTCATGTAGATCATATGTTTCCATAATGACAAAATCTATGTAATCAACTCAGCCAAATTGCCAACATTAATAGCCTCTTGTGTCTTATATAAGTCTAGTGGTTGTATCGGGCATTAACAGATCAATCTTAGGTTGATCTTTTGGTACAATGACAACTACTACTTGTAACAAGTGGTATCAAAGCTTGGTCATAGGTTCAAATCCCCTTGGGTAACACTAAGAGGGAGATTGTTGAAAAAATGGTCAGCACTCCCCTTAGGATTTTGGACATGGTTTAACAGCCTCCTATGTCTTATATAAGTCTAGTGGTTGTATCGAGCATTAACAAGTCGATCTTAGGTCGATCTTTTGGTGCAACGGTAGCTACTACTTGTAATAGTGAATCCCCATAGATGTGTAACTCTGTGATTCTCCATTCTATGGCCATCTTAAGTCCATTTGTTAAAGCTTCATACTCAACAATTTTGTTTGTGCATGGGAACAATAACTTGTAAGACATAGGAATCATGTACCCATGAGGAGAAACAAATGACACACCAGCTCCTGAACCATTTTGCATAAAAGATCCATCAAATAGCATCTTCCATTTTTTTTTAGTCATATACATGAGGTGCACATCTAGGAAGTCAACTTGAATAGGTGCACTATCTTGTATTGGGAAATCAACCCAATTGATCTGCTTGTTAGAAAGTAAAGTCCACCAAGATAACTAAGAGGGGGGGGTGAATCAGTTATCAGATAATTGTAACTTTTATCAAATTCAATAGCATTTAACCATGTAAGAAATATAATTACCAACCATAGAAAGATATTCATACACAATGACATAATAGCACAAGATATGTTGACTAGGGAACCTCTTGATCAAAGAGTAAACCCTGATCGGAATGATGCCCACAAAAGATGCACTAATATGAATATTCCTTGTGAAAGGATGGACTCTATTAGGAGTCTTATGAAATACATTGAGTACATATAAATCCATGTTAGAAGATTTTGAATCCCTGTTAAAAGATTCTAACCCTGTTAGGAGTTATGGAAGACAAAAGGACCCACTACCCAAACAGCTTCAGGGTAAGATCACTGAACTCACTGTCCAAATAATCTTTTCATTATTCAATAGAATAATATGTTACCTCTTCTCTGACTGTGCCAAACCACACTCACTGCTACATCAGATCTTTGTACTTCACATGTCTTCCTGCATAATTTATTTCTCATACTTAGCACTTTTCTTCACTTCATGCATATCGCATCACACATCAACATTACAATAAGGAAAAACATTCCTTCCTTTATACCACACTCAAATAATTACAAATGAGTCAGCACACAATTACAAAATAAAAGTTTCCACACGCTACATCAAAATTACACAAAACTGTCAGCTTCCAGATACAATAACTCTTCACTCATGTGACCTCAAATTTTGTGCTATGAACCATGTCACTAAAAATGTGTCTCAAACTTCCATTTAACTGTGTAAAACTAGATTCCATCCCTATTAGGAAATATCATCTGATTTCCAAAAACCGCTACTCAAGAACACTGCCTGAATACTGCTTCCACCAAAATGCTCATAACTTTCATGAATAAAATAATTACTATCTATGCTCTTAACCATAGACATATAACATATTAAAGAGTATAACCTCAACATCACATATCTCCAACTACAATATCCCACGTGCGCTAATCAAAACATTGTCTACTTCTCTGCAAGTCTCCAGAAGATCATTGTGTTGACATCAATGACAATCATAGTCATGAATGCAACAAAAACTACTACAAAATGACTGCCAAGCATTCAGCATTCATTCCTAACAATCTCCCCCATTGGCATTGATGGCAACATAGATGAAAAACATCCAATGTTCCAAAAATCCAATACTGCAACACTGCTTCTTCAAATCCTCTTCATCAATCAAATATTGCTTCGTTATCTTGTTCAGTTCTCTCCAACAGATGGTGCAAGTGGTTTTTCATGTACACTTCTCCCCCATTGACATCAATGATAGAAATTTCATCACTATGTCAACAACAACTCAATGTCAAAAGACATTGTTCAGAAAATACATTCACAAGAGTCCTCATGACTCAGCTCAGATACACATACTCCCCCATAGAGGAAGTACCAACATCCAATCCAAAAGAAAGATAGGGCTCATATACCATTGGATGGATGCAACCAAATACATCATTACTCAAAAGTAGGCTGGGGCATAACCCCAAGCATACCTCTCAGATACTCAAATGTATCCTTAGGCAAAGGCTTAGTAAATATGTCTGCTATCTATTCCTTTGTGCTTATGTACTCCAATCTGACTTCTTTCTCAACAACTTTCTCTCTTACAACATGATATTTGATCTCTATATGCTTTGTCTTAGAATGTAATATAGGATTCTTAGACATACTAACTATGCTGGTGTTGTCACAATGTATGACAATAGGCTCAACAAACTTAATTCCAATATCCTTCAGTATTTTCTTCATCCAAATTATCCGGTTACAATTGTTTGTTGCTGCTACATACTCTACTTCTGTTGTGCTCTATGAAATACAATTCTACTTCTTGCTTAGCCAAGAAACTAATCTTCCTCCAAGAAAAAAGCCTCCACCACTGGTACTTTTCTTATCATCAACACTACCTCCCCAATCAGCATCTGTATATGCACATAGGGTAAAATCATCAGATTTTTCATACCACAATCCATAGTCCATTGTGCCTCTTAAAAATCTTAGTATCCTCTTTACTGCTACATAATGTGACTCTCTAGGTTCAGCTTGAAATCGCGCTACCATTCCAACTGAATGTTGTATATCCGGTCTAGTGTGTGTTAAGTACAGCAATCCTCCAATCATGGATCTATATTTCTTCTGCTCAACTATCAGTGTTTAATCTTTGCTAGATAGTTTGTGTCATGTAACCATAGGTGTTCCAACTGGTTTATAGTTCTCCATTCCAAATCTTTTCAGTAAATCATTCAAGTACTCTGTCCGACATACAAACATACCATCATTATTTTGTGTTATCTGTAATCCCAAAAAGTATTTCATCTCACCAATCATACTCATCTCAAATTTAGACTTCATTTCATCATCAAATTTGTCACTAGCTTCATCTTCTCCTCCAAAGATAATGTCATCAACAAAAATAACTATAACCAACAAACCATTTTCAATTTCTTTTGTGTACAGATTGCTATTAGTTGTTCCTTTAGTAAATCCCAATTGCAACAAATACTTATCCAGTCTAGCATACCAAGTTATAGGTGCTTGCTTTAGTCCATATAATGATTTCTTTAGTTTATATACCATATCTCTTTCTTGAATCAAAGGAAAACCTTCAGGCTACTCAATGTAGACTTCTTCCAATTCACCATTCAGAAATGCAGACTTCACATCCATCTGATACACTTTAAATTTCTTAAAGGATGCATAAGCCAAAAACATTCTTACTACTTCAAGTCTTGCTACTAGTGCAAAAGTTTCTTCTTAGTCAATTCCTTCTTGCTGTGAGTATCCCTTACATACCAATCTTGGTTTGTTTCTTACCACTTCTCCTTGTTCATTCATCTTGTTTATGAATACCCATTTAGTTCCAATCACATTCTTGTCTTTAGGTCTCAAGACCAATTCCCATGTCTTGTTCTTTTCAATCTGATCTAGTTCTTCTTTCATAGCATTAATCCAATGTTCATCTTCACAAGCTTCACTAGTAGATTTAGGTTCAATTTGAGAAATCAAACATAAATGTACCTTATTTCGATTCAAAACTCCTATGTCCAAACTTCCAATAACTTGTTCAATAGGATGATGTCTTGATAGATACCTATTCGGTGTCATAGTCACAGATCTTGTTTCAACTATAGATTCTTCTCCAGATTCCTCTCTGGTTTCTTCTACAACATTCTCATTCAATAATTCACTGTCAGTCTCATAGAATAATTTAGTAGATTTAGTGTTAGGTTATGGATGAGCTTCTTCATCAGATTCATAATCAAGCATTCTTTCTTGAATTTTGAACTTCTCATCAACTTTAACATTTGCACTCTCAACAATAGTTTTAGTTCTCTTATTGTAACATCTATATGTTTTTCTTTTCAAAGAATATCCAAGAAAAATTCCTTCATCACTTCTAGGATCAAACTTTCCAATATCATCATCTCTCTTTATATAACATTTGCTTCCAAAAATTCTAAAATACTTAACTGAGGGTGCATGTCCAAACCATAATTCATAAGGTGTCTTGTCTGTGTCTTCTCTGATTTGTACTCTATTCATTGTATATACTATTGTATTCACTGCTTCTCTCTAGAATGTCTTCACCAAAGGATTCTCAAATAGCATAGCTATTGTTGCTTCAATCACTGACTTGTTTCTTCTTTCTGCAATACCATTTTGTTCAGGTGTTCTAGGGGCTAAAAACTATCTCTTAATACCATTCACTTCACAAAAAGTGTTAAACTCTCTAGAAGTAAATTCACCACCTCTATCAGATCTCAAACATTTAATCTTCATTCTAGATTCATTCTCAACTTTATTCTTAATGATCTTAAACTTATCAAATGCTTCAGATTTTTCCTTTAGAAATGCAATCCACATCATTCTTGTAAAATCATCAACAAGGATCATAAAATACCTTTCTCCATAGAATCCTCTAGTCCTAGTAGGACCGCTCAACTCTGTATGAACAATCTCCAACTTCTCTGCCGATGTAAACTTCTTACTAGGAAATGAACTTCTCTTCTGCTTAGCCATCACACATTCTTTGCAAATCATGTTAGTAGGCTTCATAATTTTAGGCAAATCCCTTACAGCAAGTGTAGTACTTACTTTCACAATGTTATCAAAGTTTATATGACAAAACCTTCTATGCCATAACCAACTGTCATCAATCTTAGTAATCAAACATGTCATCTCAGTAGGATTCAACTAAAATATATTACCTCTGGTTCTAGATCTAGTTCCAATCAGATTTCCATCTTTATCCTTTATCACAGAATTTTTCTCAATAAACCAAACTTGATATCCCTTATCAACTAACTTTCCAACACTCAAAAGATTATGTTTTAATCCATCAACAAAGTAAACATCATTAATATTAGTCTTTCCATCAAAAGTAATAGATCCTATACCTTTAATCAAACAAGGTGCATTGTTACCAACTCTAACAACTCCTCCATCATAATTGTTAAAATTTATGAACTTTTTCATATCTCCAGTCATATGATGTGAACAACCACTATCTATAATCCAATCAACTTTCTTTTCAACTTGCGAAACTAAGGCTTTTTCTTCCTTAACATCAGATTTAGGATTCTCTTCTTTAATTTCTATAAATCCTATTTCATCATTACTCTCAGTATCACTTTCACTCAAAGTTCTTTCAATACTAGCTTCAAGATCTTCATCATTAGCATAATAACATTCCTTAGATCTTCTAGGCTTGAAATTATTTATGTACTTCTTAACTCTCTTAGGACATTTAGATGAAAAATGACCATATTCTTGACAAGTCCAACATTTAAAATTTTTCTTATCGTCTGGTTCTCTTTTCACAAGCAAGGCAATACCTTCTTCAATCTTCTTGTCTTCTTCATTTCTAGATCTGTTGTTGGCATAATCTCCACTCACACTGGTACTTCTTGACAAAGTAGGACGAACACTAAGAGCATTGAATGTTGTCTCCATTCTAGGTAAGTCTCCTAATACCCTCAAGTTCATTTCTGCTACTTCCAATCTTCCAAGAAGTGTCTCTCTTGTAAAGTTCATAATACAAGGTATAACTTGTTCAATCATCTGTGTTGTCTACTTAAATATAGGAGTCAATGTCCTCAAAATTTTCCATATCACTTCATTCTCTGTCTTTGATCCTCCACAAGATTTTATCCCTGCAACAATTTCTTACATTCTACCAATATACCTTCTAACAAATTCATCTTCCATCATTCTAATATCCTCAAATGCACATATCCAATTATGTAATCTAGCTCTCTTTGCATGTTCATCACCTTCAAAAGTAGATTGTAAAGCTTTCCAAATTTCATGAGATTTTTTAAAACATTTTACCTGACTGGATTCATTCTCTAGGAGTGCTGTCAAAAGTGCTTCTCTTGCAAGTATGTTACACATGAATAGATCTACCTCATCTTTTGAACTTGATTCAATATTATCTTCTTCAATGATAGTCCTATCATTCTTTGTAATCAACCAATAACTTGGTCCTAAACACAGTAGATGTGTCTTTATCTTTTCTTTCTAGCTGTCAAAATTTACTCCATCAAACTTAGGGCTTTCTTTCCTGAAATTCACCATGGATCTCCTTAAGCTAATAAAATTTCCTTTCAAGGACCTACCACTCTAATACCAATTGTTAGAAAGTAAAGTCCACCAAGATAATTGAGAGGGGGGGTGAATCATTTATCAAATAATTATAACTTTTATCAACTTCAACAACATTTAACCATGTAAGAAATATAATTACCAACCATAAAAAGATATTCATACACAATGACACAATAACACAAGATATGTTGACTAGGGAACCTCTTAATCAAAGAGTAAACCTCAGTGGGAATGATGCCCACAAAAGATGCACTAATATGAATATTCCTTATGAAAGGATGGACTCTATTAGGAGTCTTATGAAATACATTCAGTACATATAAATCCATGTTAGGAGATTTTAAATCCTTGTTAAAAGATTCTAACCCTATTAGGAGTTATGGAAGACAGAAGGACCCACTACCCAAATAGCTTCAGGGTAAGATTACTGAACTCACTGTCCAAATAATCTTTTCATTATTCAATAGAATAATATGTTACCTCTTCTCTGACTATGCCAACTGCACTCACTGCTACATCAGATCTCACTTTCAGATCTTTGTACTTTGCATGTCTTCCTTCACAATTTCACTCTCATACTTAGCTCTTTTCTTCACTTCATGCATACCACATCACACATCAATATTACAACAAGGAAAAACATTCCTTCCTTTATACCACACTCAAATAATTACAAATGAGTCAGCACACAATTACAAAATAAAAGTTTCCACATGCTACATCAAAATTACACAAAACTCTCAGCTTCTAGATACAATAACTCTTCACTCATGCAACCTCAAAGTTTGCACTATGAACCATGTCACTAAAAATGTGTCTCAAACTTCCCTTTAACTACACAAAACTAGATTCCATCCTGATTAGGAGATATCATCTGATTTCCAAAAACCACTATTAAGGAACACTGCCTGAATACTGCTTCCACCAAAATGCTCATAACTTTCATGAGTAAAATAATTACTTTCTGTGCTCTTAACCATAGACATATAACATATCAAAAAGTATAACCTCAACATTTCATATCTCCAACTACAATATCCCACATGCGCTAATCAAAACACTGTCTGCTTCTCTGCAAGTCTCTAGAAGATCACTGTGTTGACATCAATGACAATCATAGTCATGAATGCAACAATAACTACTACAGAATGACTACCAAGCATTCAGCATTCATTCCTAACACTGCTATGGCTTGTCCTTTGATTTCTTTACACTCAATCTACTCTATGTCAAACTCTAAAAGGATCATCATCCATTTAGCAAGTCTACCTATGAGGGCAGCCTTACCTAGTAAATACTTGAGCGGATCAATTTTTGCTATGAGGTGGATAGTGTGTGCAAGCATGTAATGTTGCAACTTTTGGGGAGAAAACACAACTACAAGGCAAGCTTTCTCAATGCTAGTGTAGTTAACCTCATATGAAACAAGAGTACGGCTAATGTAGTATATTGCTCTTTCTTTCCCATGTTCATCAAGTTGAGCTAGTAATGCCCCTAAGGAAGATTATGTCACTGAAATCTATAGAATAAGTGGTTTCCCTGGGATAGGAGGCATTAAAATCAGAGGATTTTCCAAGTATTTCTTGATTTGGTCCATGCTCTTTTGACAATCCTCATTCCAAACACATTTGACTCCTTTGTGTAAGTTCTTGTTGAAAGGTTGAGCTCTATCTGCCAACTATGAAATGAACCTCCTTATGGATTGAAGACATCCTTGAAGACTCCTCATTTGACTAATGTTTTTAGGAGGTGGCATATCCATGATTTCTTGGACTTTTTTAGGGTCTACCTCTATTCCTTTTACTGAAATGATGAATCCTAGAAGTTTTCCAAAGGTGACACCAAATGCACACTTCTTAGATTTAACCTTAATTGAAATTGTTCCATGCGATCTAGAATGACTTCTAAATCATCTAAGTGTGTGTCTCTTTTCTTAGACTTGGCCAAGGTGTCATCCGCATAATCTTTCATATTTTTATGCATCATGTCATGAAAAATGGTTGTCATAGCTCGTTGATAGGTGGCTCTTGCATTTTTTAATCCAAAAGGCATAAAGTTCCAACAATAGGTACCCCATGCACAAGTGAATGCAGTCTTTTCTTGATCTTCAAGAGCTATCTTAATCTAATTGTATCCAAAAAAACCATCCATCAAAGAATAAATCTCATAACCCGCAGTCATGTCTACTATCATGTCTATATTAGGGAGTGGAAAATCATCCTTTGGACATGCTCTATTGACATCTCTAAAATTTGTGCAAATTCGAATGGATTTTTCATGTTTGGAAACTGGTACAATGTTTGATATCCATTCAGCATAGTCAATAGCTCTTATGAATCCTGCACTAAGGAGTTTTTCTAATTCTACTTTAACTAGAAGAGCTATGTGAGGATGCATCTTTCTCAATTTTTGTCTGACTAGTTTTACACCTGGAGCTATGGACAAGTGATGCATGATAAGATTAGTGTCCAACCCTGGCATATCTGAATAATTCCATGCAAAATTGATCTTTTTCTGTAAGAACTTAGTGTAATCTTCTTTTTCTTGTGGTGACAAGGACTGAGCCAAGTGTACTATCTAGGGAGCCCCATCTGCACCCAAATTGACTGTTTGTGTTGGCTCGATAAGAACTAAAGATCTATCTTGAAAGTAGCTAGGGAGATGATCAAGTACCTCATCCTTAGGTGCCTTAGAGAGGTTTTCACCCTTGGATACATCATTTATTTTTACTTTTTTTGGTTCTAACACCACCACACAGTGGTTTTTGCCCTTAGAACTCTTATTCTTTTTATTTTCTTTTCTTTTTATTTTGTGACTAAGGTACTTGATGTCTGGCTCTGTCATGCTAGTAGATGGTTCACTAGTGGAAGAGACTATGGGTTCAATGGCATTCAAGTAACAGGTTATCTCATAGTCATTTTGGAATGTTAAGAGCTCAGGTTCTTGATAGCGTTGGGGCCAATAAATGAGGTTAGGATAAGCAAGAGGTAAGTCAATGACTGGTTCAAGGTTTTGAATGTGAATGATTTCATCTTCGGTGATCAAAGAGTTAGACTCTATCAAGTATTCTTTTAAGCTACCCAAATCAAGATTCATCCTAACAAGTGAAGAATCGTCCACCAAGGCAACATGTGGGTTCAAATCCTCTAATCCTACACATGACTCATCAGCTACCTCAGGTTGGGAACTATAAGTGTGGATGACATCGACATCCATGTCAACTATGGAAGAATCAGAGAGAGAGTCCCATTCATACTCATGTGAATCTATTTTTGAATCCTGACTAGGATGTTTAATCCATGAAGGTTTGGGATGTCTTAATGTGGAATCTTTAATGTCATCAAGGGTAACATCTCTCTCCATTAGATGAAAAATATTCTTTCATTGACATTCTCTGATAGGATCTTCTACATCTGATTCATCTTGTTCTAAGTTTGCAACTATCTCATGAGTGACTGGACTGTCTAAATCTCCCCAAAGGAGGTTAGTGGAAGGGATCCAATCTTCACACATATGTTTTTGATTTGTCAAATTAGGTATGTATTTTGGTTCATCTTCACTATCTAACTCATCAAGGATAGGAGTAGTGCTCTTGTTATGATTCACAAATCCTAGGCCAACCATCTTCTTAGACCTGCGTCCAAAAAGAGCATGATCAAGAGGTTTGTCTCTAGCATCCAATCTATGACTAAGAGGACCATGTCTAGGATAGCCCATCTTTTGGACAAAATTATACCCTCTTCCATAAGTCTTGGGAGAGGGAGAGAATTTCTCATTGTGCGTGTATTTCTCTTCTCAATAAATCTAGTCTTTAACAACTACCTCTTCTTTTTCATCTTGAATAGGCACTGAGGAATTTACAAATGTGCCAAATAAAGTCATAGCTAAAGAGGAAGGTCTCACTTCCTGTGAAGGCTTTCCATAAGACCTAGGTTAAATTGGTAGCTTTGTGAGGGAGTTGAGTTGATACCCACCCATGCCAAGGTCTATTGACTTGAACTTGTCTTTACATTTAGCTAAGGTCGCATTGAAATATTTTTCTTCTCTATTCAGGGGAACATGAGTATTCACTAAAATTGAGTTAATAGATAAAGTGCTATCCCCAGGTATAAAAATCTCTACTCCATTGTAGGGGAACTTAACACACTGATGATAAGTAGACAACACTGCTTGCATATCATGAATCCATGGTCTACCAAGTAGGATATTGTACGCAAGGGGACCAACATCCATAATTTCAAATAAAATATCCTTCTCAATAGGGCCAATCCTAATAGGAAGGATGGCTAACCCCTTAGAACTTCTTTCTGCCTCATCATAGGCTTTGATAGTGATCTTCTTTTTGGTATCTATGACTTGTTCAGAATAACCCAATGTCTTTAAAAGACTCAAGGAACAAATATTAAGCCCAGCACCCTCATCTATCAGCACACACCTAGCATGGGTTTTGTGGATCATGACTTCAATATGAAGGGTGAGATTGTGTGGGTGACTCAAAGCTTTATCATCATCCTCTAAAAATTTAAGGTAATGAGGGCTGGCAATATGGTTAACCATGTTCTAGAATTGATCAACGTCTAAGTTGTTAGGGCCATTCATTGTGCGCAAAGCATCCTCAAGGACTTGCTTGTGTCTCAGGGACAACTTTAAGAGCTCAAAGATCAAAATCTAAGCTGGGGTTCATTGTAACTGATCTACAATATTATAGCTCAACTTAGGATTGACTACTAGTTTTGAGGTGGCATTCTTGGATGCCACTTTCTTTGGTTTACTTGGTTGACTTGAACTGGGTCCTCTAATAACAATGAGACCTTGATTTCATCTGATAGCATTGAGAGCTGGGGATGACATTCTAGAGTTAGGACCCCTTAGCACCACAACAGGTTCTTCATCAAATATAGGAGGAGATTCCATGTCTAGATCATAACCATAGGGATCTTTATTTATCATCATGTTGACATCTTCCTCTACAACTTCAAGCATGTTGACAACATTCTCCACAGCTGTGTAAGTGTAATGGACCTCAGCCTTTCCATTTTTAGGTTTAGAGGTTTCCCCTTTCTCATACTTGGGAAAAGGTTCTTTGAAAGCCTTATGATCAGCATTGGTGTTCAATCCATCTATCTTAAGTTTTCCACTCTCAATGAGATCTTGGATGATATGTTTAAGTTTCCAATAGTTTTCAATATCATGTCCAACACCATTATGAAATTTTTAGAAGGCTTTCTCATCCCACCAATGTGGCTTAACATCAGGTATATAATGCTTTGTGGGATCTTGAGGATGCACAAGGTTGTTAGCAATGAGTGTTTTCAAGACATCCTCATATGAATCACCAAGTTTCAAAAATTGATGTCTCTCTTTCTTGGTCTTATCTTGATATCTTGGCTTGTGCTCTTGTTGATTAGATGCATTGAGTTTCATGGCTTGAACTGCACTAGACAAGTGAAGAACAACTTGATCTTTGGGTTGAGAAGAGTCCACAACTCCATCATTAACCACTTGTTTTTTCCTATTCCAATGTGAGTTTTTCTCTTTATCCTTGTTAGAGTTGTTATTATTTTGACCATTGTTGTTGTTGTTTCCATGTCTAGTCAAAATTCCTTGTTCTCTCAAAACATCCTTAATCCTACATGCGGTTTCAACCATGGTGTCAAAGGAATCAAAGAATATTTTCCTAACTTCATACTGCATTTCGGGAACCAAGTTGCTAACAAGGATGTCAATCTTCTCATTTTCAGGAATGGTCCTAGAGTAGCGAGAGCATTGTCACCTCCACCTTTGCAAGAAAGTGACAAAGGATTCTCCTTGATTTTTCTTTCAGTTGCATAAGTTCAACATGGTGACAGATCTTGAAAGGTTATATGCAAAGTGTTGGAAAAATCTATGGATGAGCTCTTTGAAAGTCTTGATGGGGGGAGTTATGTTGGTGAACCATTCCATTGCTTGACCCTTAAGACTCCTTGAGAACAATCTCATAAGGTACAAGTCATCTTGATGGAACTCAAAACTCATAATATAAAATTGACGCACATGATCATGTGGATCTCCATTACCATCATACTTGTCATATTGAGGGATCTCAACCTTTCTAGGAAAGTCTTTCATGCTCACACTCTTGTCAAAAGGATTAGGAAAAATTGAATCAAGTGAGAATGAACTTTTGGGTGTCAACATATTTTCCATAATACTCTTAAGTTTCTTGATCTCTTCTTCCTGAGATGGACCTTGCTTCTTGATCTTCCTGTCCACATCAAAGTTGTAGGGGACTTTAGCACCTTTTTTTATTAAACTCTCTAGGAACTTATCTTTGTTTTTCTCCAAGTATCTATCCACATACTACTGGAAGAGTGGTTCTTGTTGTATCTTCATGAAATCTTGGGAGTTGAGGTCAAAACTCGAGCTACTACCCCCATATTGTGAACCATAGTGAGCACATTGAGAAGGTTGTCTTGAGTTCCTAGGAGGTGTTTGTCTCCTATAATGCTCTTGTTGTGAAGCCCTTCTTCCTCTAAGGCTAGGAGATCATGAAGGTGTTGAGCCAAGAGTCTATCTTTCTCTTCTTGTGCGGCTCTCCTTTCTATTTCCAATAAGGCTTATCTTTCCAACTCTAGAACTCTAAATTTATCTTGCTTTGTAGCTTGTTCATCTAGGAAGGCTTTCTTTTCATGCTCAATTCTCTTGAGTCTTTCACTTGTGTATCTTGAAGTTGTTTAGAGTGGTGACCTTGGTCTTGAATGCTTAAACAAGTCATTGGTATGTGTTGCATTCACATGAGTATCATAAGGTTCATCATCTTGACTGTCATGTTGTGATTGTCCTTCTTGATAGGATTTCTTCATTTCCCTTTCAACCCTTTGGTGTGCATCCAAATATCTAGTTGAGATAAGGGGTGAGACTGGTCAATTTTCATAAGAGGAACTACCAAACAGAATGGTATCTCTATGCCTTTCAAATATGTTATCAAGGCTTTTATCCATTTCTTCCCTCTCTCTTCGAGTCATTGTGTAGCTCATATCCATATCAGAATGAGAAGGTGCTAAGGGTGTGTTAGAAATAGGGAATACTGAGAGGGGGGGTGAATCAGTATTCTACAAACTTTATCTTTTGCCCAATTATGGATATAACAGATTATCTTTATACATGCATAACATAAGAAACTAAACAACATGCATAACAATAAAGAACTCATAACACATTGTTTGTTCTCGAGGAAACCCTGGCCAAGGGAAAACCCTGGTGGGGATGGTACCCACAAAGATCCACTAATCAAAAGTATCTTGTTAAGGATGTTGACCCTGGTAGGAATCTATTACAAGCATATAGTGTATCAGTCCTGATTAAGGGACTATAGGCCTTGTTAGAAGCCTCAACCCTATTAGGAGTTGTAGTACAAAATGTGATTACCAGATGAGCCCACTACCCAAACAAGTAATGTACAATATACATTGATTACAAAATAGTTTAAGGTATATAACCATATACTTCTTGCATCAATATCATTTCACTGCTCTTTCACTATCGCTATTACATATGCTTGATATACTTCGCATCATACTTCTACAATTACTTGCTGCTTGTTACAATTACTTCTCTTTACAATTACAATTACATTTACATTAATACCAATAGCTTTATCAAAGAGTTAACATCTAGGATTTCATCCCTTTATATTGTTAAGTCATTATTTTGATAAACAAAATAATCCCTTAACTCTTTACTAGTTTTGCCTTCATATTCTGTCCTGTCAACTTTACACTGGCTTCGATAAAACTATCATAACTTCTTTTGTACATGTCATACTAACTTGTGCTCTAAGATGGGTGATCAATAGACATCATACAGTCTATGTTCAAGTGTACAAGCACTGAACTTACTCCAGTTGATGTCGTAAACAAAAACTATATCCAGGTTCACTGGTAAAACATTGTCTCACACTTAGACAAATTTGCAATGCGCTCTGTCATACTTGCTCTCTGACTTGTGCGATCTTCATGAGGATCATATGTTGCCATAGTGACAACATATATGCAATCAACTCAGCCAAATTGTAGACAATCTCCCGCTTTGTCATTGGTGGCAACATATGAGAAAATTGGCTAAGTGTACAACTCAAAAATCTCAAAAATGTGCAAAACTGTGGCCATAGTATAAAATACATACTATCCTTATAACTCCTCAAAAATTATTGCCTCTAATATAGCACTACCCCTAAGAGTAACAACCCTTATCATATACTATCAATTTTCTTCTATGTATCTCTCCCCCTTTGACAACAATGACAAAATAAGGTAGGGAGGGTCACAAAAGTGTATCACAAAAAGTTATACCTCAATTTATTTATTGCAAAGCTGGTAGGCTTGCAACACAATCTAAAAAATTTGTCTTCGTGGCTTCTATCTCCTTCTCCCATGATTTCTTAATGGAATCTGCCACATTGAGTAGTGCACTCAGTCCATAAGAAGCAATTTCACATGCTTGGAGGTTTTCAAAGTTAAATTTCTGAAAAAGATGTCTTTGCTGAAAGACAATCTTCCAACTGTTCTTCAATTATGCTCAACTTCATAGAAACATGCTCTCTCAAAAGAGTATATCTTCTCAATTTCCTATCTTTCTCATCTTGTACAATTCTAATTTCATCATACAATTTTATAAATTTCTTCTCAACATTACAAACCTTCACATTGGGGTTAGATAGAAGGTTTGTTTCATCTAGAATCTCTACTTCCTTCAACTTTATCTTCTGATCTTCCTCAGCTGTCAAAGTCTCTAATTTTGTACACTGTATGTACAAAGATTTTCCCATTTCCAAATGTTTCCTCAAATCTTTAATACAGATATCAAGAGTATTGATATCATTGCTGATGTACTAACTGATGTTCAAAAGCATTCTAGCCTCATAGTCTTGTAATACCCCAAAAATGGGCTATATGTTCATTAACCTCCTATATCGACACATCGAACAAAATTGACATCAAAGTCCTAACCAAAGGCACATCGGCACATTATCGAATCCTAATTGATTATCTTAAATTCTGCATCAGGGAATATTCCTAATAATATTCCTAATCATCTTAATTATCTTTAATTTAATGGTTATTTGGCGATAAATCACAATTATCCTAAAGTTGATTAATTGAATATGATGAATATTTAATTAATTGATCTAATTCTGCCACTTAATTATTTAATTGAATTTAATTATATTTATTCCTAATTATTATTATTGAAATTTGACAATAAATCAAAATTCCTATCATTAATTGATTAAATTCTTATTTAATTAATTAAAGCAAGTTGTCATATTTGATGATATAGTTTTTAATAAAAGTTTGATTAAATGATTGATTAACCCATAAATCAATTGTTTTATTTTTCAAAATTAGTTAAGTCGAGAATAAATCACTTTATTATTAAATTAATTCATAATTAAATCATGCACAATCAAGAAAAGCAGACAACTATCAATTATCAATTAAAGCTAAACTCTATTTTGAGTTGAACTCTGCTTTTGCATGTTTTTGTGAGTTAAATATCCTTTATTTAAAAGTAACTCAAAAATCAACCTGAGTTATTTGAGTGATTTATGGCTTTTTTTCCCATGCACCTCCAAAGCCCTGGATTTCTATAAAAATAAGGCTCAGCTCTTCATAATTCATCTCTCAAATCCACAAGAATTGCATAATCACGTTGGAGAATTGAAATTGGAAGAATCAAAGCTTCTTGTGAATCAACATTGTTGTGAGATCAATCTTGTTTTTACATTCATTTTAGCTTCATATTGCATATTATTGTTAGATCATTTAGCATATCATAGCATATCAATTTTTATATATCATAGATTCATATCAAGTTTTTATCATTCTTATTGCATCTAAAATCAAAAAAAAATATAGATTAATTGCATTCATATTCCATATCCATCTTTTGCATTCAAATCCTTCATTTAGGTGTCGTCAAGGTCACTGATCTCGATAACAATCTGAGAACATCATACTCGCACCTATTAGAAGGCAGT
The DNA here is from genome assembly GCA_027943335.1 of Chamaecyparis obtusa. Lineage (NCBI taxonomy): Eukaryota > Viridiplantae > Streptophyta > Pinopsida > Cupressales > Cupressaceae > Chamaecyparis > Chamaecyparis obtusa. Next base: position 586,868 of record BSBK01001592.1, read on the forward strand.
AAATTGCCTAGTTAGTTTAGCTTTCAATTCATTGCATGATTTCATTTTTGCTAGCCTCTAATGTTTTACTGAAGTGTTGTGTCTACAGATCAGGTACAAAATTCACACACACAAGTCTGCTTGTGCTTTTACTTTTGCAATATCAGCTAGGTGTGTGAATTCATTATCAAAGGTACTCATTACCTTCTTTGCCTTCTCCATAGGGTCTGCTTTTGAAATTTGTGTGGTCACAATACTTTGTAACTTCTCAGTTAGTTCCTTCAGAAATCCTTCAAGACTCTTCACCTTCTTATTCTTACCAATTATTTTTTTTAAGGATGTAATCAGTTCCAACTGATCATCATCCACTTCTTTTCCCAAATGCTCAATCATAGAGCCAATTTGAGTCTTCTTTCCAGTCTCAGGAGTAAGACTGATATCTTCTTTGGTGGGAAGGGGAACTTGTTCTTCTACAACTGGTGGTTCCATAACTATGGTCTCTATCATTTCTTCTTCTTGTAGCTTCTTGTTCCTCAAAGGTTGAATTGTCAACAATGTCCTCCAAATTCTTGAATACATTCTCATTAGTATCCAAGGTAATTTGTGTAACTTCTACATTCATTGTTTCATCTTCAATATTAATAGCTAGAGAAGAGGGAATGTCCTCTTTTACTTTCTCACCTGCTTGCACTGCTGCGACTGATGATTCTCCAACATACTCTGCCATAACTTTGATAATTGTCTGTTTAGTCTCAGAATTTACTTCTTCATACCTGCCTCCCATAATCTGAATTTTTCTTCTTTTGGTTCTCAGATGGGTGCTTAGGGCCTTCATAATCTGGTTGAAATGAGCTTCATCTCTTATCTCACAAAGCTTCATCACAAGCTTTTCTCTGATAGTTGTCTCTTCATCTGATGCTCTCTTCTTTCCATTCAGAAGTTTGTTATAAAGATCATTAGGTATTTGTCCATGAATAGTATCAAACTTCTTGCCAGTCAAGATCATATGCTTCACAACTGCATTTTCTAGATTAAGTCTATCAGTATAATCATAAAGATCATAATACTTGTTAATTCTTGCAAAGTCACCATTCTCAATAATCTACTCATTAAGCTTTTCAACTTTTGGTTTCCAAGCTTTCTTCTTTGTAGTGACATCATCTTTAACCTCTACAATCTTTCTTGGAATAGGTTGCACTAGAGTTTTATGCCTCTATCTTGGTCTAGTGGCACTCTCCTTAACTCTTTTTCTAGGTGTGGAGGAAGTGGATCTAGTAGACATCTTTGTTTCTATGTCCTTCTCAGGTACTTCCACTTTCACCTTTACTTGTGGTTCTTCATGTGGCACTGCAATTGATGATAAAGGAGGGATAGACAAAACTTCCTTTTGTCCACTCTCTCTAATTGCTACTGCTGTCTGCTTTTCTACCAAAAAGTCTCTCTCTGTCATTCCTATATCCTTTAAGATTTTCTTAATGGTGCTCTCAACTCTCTTCTTAGACTATTTCTCTTCAATTATAATCTTTGCAGAGTTGAAGTTCTCCTCAAAAGTTTCAAACTTGTTACACTGAGTGTCCAACTTACACTTCAGTAGTCTGCTAACATACTCTTCAGTCTCTACCTTAGATATTTCATAGCCAAGAGGGCCTATGAACTCTGTTCTAGGCTCTACTACTTCAATATAAGTAAGGTTAGTATCCACCATAAAACATACATCATCTTTTTATTTCTCAACAAGAGACTTAGGGATCCTTGATCTGCTAGACACAATATTTTGAAATGTCTTAATAACAAGTACTGCACTTTCATTAACACTATCAATAACATGCTTTCTATATACTACATTAATCCTTTCCATTTTGGTTTGTCCATCATTCCAATCATTTCCTATGGTGTAATGAAATCTTCTCAAAAGATGAAAGAACATGTATGTGATTAGGGATGAGAACCTAAACTGTGCATACTTAGTTTTCTTGATCTTCTCCAAGTTCTCAAACAATTGAACTCTAAGAATTTCACACATATCAACTGGTACCCTATCAACACACATAAGATAAGCCGCGTGTACCATTCTAGCTACCATGTCATCTTCTCTTGAATTAGCACAAAACTTAGTAGTTAGGATCTTGCATATGTATCTCACATCAACTTGTTTGATCTTTCTAATCACAATTCCTCTTCCATTATAGGATGAATTAGTGTTGTCAATGACTATTTTTCTCATATTTTTCTCATTAAAAGGAATAGCTCCAATCTTAGATAATCCAGTGACTTCATGAATCAAATCAGCTGTAATATCTATCACTCTATTCTCTAGCCAAAACTTTCCATTATGAATTCTACTCAAAATGATCTTAGTGCATTCTTCATTATCAAATTCATACTATAATCCATATTTGACAATTTCATTATGTTCTAAATGTTCAAAACCTTGTTTCAGTGACATATCCTAATTGTACATCTTTTAATATTCATCTATAAAATCACTATCATTTATTGTCTCTAGTTTGCATCCAAGATAACCCCTGACATTCTCTAAATTTAAAACTCCATTTGGTACGGATGATAATGCAAACCTAGGGTCTTCTTCCAATGGTTCTACTAGTTCCCTCTTTACTTTAAGTCTATTCTTGTCTCTGACATTGTGTATTAATGAAACATCCATGATTTCTTCAAATACCTTTATTGATTCAAAGATTTATCAAGTAAAATACCTTAATTTCATAATTTTAGGGCTTGCGTAGATTCGGCACACAATTCTTCTCCAAATCCTTACAAAATGCTTTCTATCACTACTCTTTGATCTCCTTGAAACTTGAATTTAGTTTGATGATCAAATAATACCGATCATAACCTTTTATTAATTCAATCTCACTTAGATATGACATCGCATTCAATTCTTTTGCCGCTTCTTTCCAAAAAGTTGTCTCTGCTATCTTGCAAAACTTAAAACTTCTTGCGATCTCGCAAAACATAATATTTTTCTTTGCACCCTTAACCATAGCATTAGAATATCATAAACTAACTTTCATTAACTGCACAAGACTCAATTCATCATATATCTACTTCTATACTAAATCTAAGTTCCTATTCTACTACAATTTACATGAATTAAGTACTTTGAGATAAGTCAGGTAAAGATTCATTCTTACCTTTCAATACTTCACCTTTCTCATTACCTTCAATGTTGAATATGTCTCCTTGATCTGTGCTTTTGATAAACTTCACTTCATTTGAATTACTACAGCATCCTTTCTAACTATTACTAGCATCTTCATTTCTTCTTGCATGATTCTTGGGGTTAGGATTAGGATGAAAAACTCTATTGTTCATTCTGCAAAACCTTGTTGTATGTCCAATCTTGTTGCATATCTGACAAACAATTCCATTGTTTCCATATCTTGGCCCAAGTTGATTGATTTGTGATCTGCAGTTTCTAGCAATGTGTCCAACTTTGTTGCATCTATAACATACTACTCCACTTCTTTTGTTCATATCTTTAGTAGGTTTCTTATCTGCATTGTTAGTATTCCTAAACATTCTACTACCATCATTATTCTCAATAAATTTAGGTTTCCTACAATCAATAGCTATGTCCAAAACCATGACAATTGTAACAATAACCATTAAGAGGTTTAAATTGTTTACTTGTGCAATCTCTCTTCATATGACCAATAGTACTACAAGAAAAACATCTACCTTTGAATTCTCTTTGCATACCTTTGGGTGATTCTTCTTACTTCGGTGATTCTTCTTCTTTAGGTGTATCTTTAGATTTGTTGATCTCAGTAGGCTTCTTCTCATCTATGCATTTAGATATCTTCAGATCTAGTTCCTTGCTTTCATCATTTTCTTTGAAAGTGTTGAATCCAAGACCAGTCTTATCATAGAATGGTTTCTAATAGGATATTTGTTCATCAATCTTCTCACTAGTTGAATATAGCCTTTCAAGTTGTTGTTTGGATTGAGTCAGTTCACCTTTCACAATCTTATTGTATTTCTCAAGTTCATCATACTGCAAATTGACTTTCTCAAGTTCAAATGTTACTTTAGAAAGTTTAGATTTTAGTCCTTCATTTTCAGTCTTTAGAATTTCATTCTCAAATTTCAAATTTTCTTCATTCTTTCCATTTCCATCTTTCAAACTAAGCTTCAAATTTTCTATCTTCAATTCATGCTTAAGGATCTCATTTTCTTTTTCCATATTGTTATCACAATCTTCAATAAAAACTTCGGATTCTTTTTCAGATCTCAAATCTTCCAATTTGTTTTTCAATTTCTCAATGAGGTTCTTTGCATCATCATACTTTCTTTTCAAAGTATCTTTTTCAATAGTAAGAAAGTCAATCTGATCAAGAGCTTCTTCAAGATTCTTTTGTAGTTGATCCATATCCATAGAGATCTTACTCAAGTTGCTAGGCTTTCCTTGAATGATTCTTTTCCGAGTAACTATGCTTTGATACCAATTGTTAGAAATAGGGAATACTGAGAGGGGGGGTGAATCAGTATTCTACAAACTTTATCTTTTTCCCAATTATGGATATAACAGATTATCTTTATACATGCATAACATAAGAAACTAAACAACATGCATAACAATAAAGAACTCATAACACATTGTTTGTTCTTGAGGAAACCCTAGCCAAGGGAAAACCCCAGTGGGGATGGTACCCACAAAAATCCACTAATCAAAAGTATCCTATTAAGGATGTTGACCCTGGTAGGAGTCTATTACAAGCATATAGTGTATCAATCCTGATTAAGGGACTATAGGCCTTGTTAGAAGCCTCAACCCTGTTAGGAGTTGTAGTACAAAATGTGATTACCGGATGAGCCCATTGCCCAAACAAGTAATGTACAATATACACTGATTACAAAATAGGTTAAGGTACATAACCTTATACTACTTGCATCAATATCACTTCGTTGCTCTTTCACTATCGCTATTACATATGCTTCATATACTTCACATCATACTTCTACAATTACTTGTTGCTTGTTACAATTACTTTTCTTTACAATTACAATTACATTTACATTTATACCAATAGCTTTATCAAAGATTTAACATCTAGGATTTTGTTCCTTTATATTGTTAAGTCATTATTTTGATAAACAAAATAATCCCTTAACTCTTTACTAGTTCTGTCTTCATATTCTGTCCTGTCGGCTTTACACTGTCTTCGGTAAAACTGTCATAACTTCTTCCATACATTTCGTACTGACTTGTGCTCTGAGATGGGTGATCAATAGAAATCATAGAGTCTATGTTCAAGTGTTCAATCACTAAACTTACTCCAGTTGACGTCACAAACAAAAACTATATCCAGGTTCATTGGTAAAACACTGTCTCACACTTAGACAAATTTGCAATGTGCTTTGTCATACTTGCTCTCTGACTTGTGTGATCTTCATGAGGATCATATGTTGCCATAATGAAAACATCTATGCAATCAACTCAGCTAAATTTCCACTAAGATTACTCTTGGGATCAAACCAAACTTCTGAGTTGTTCCTAGGGGATTGATCAAAGACGAGCTCTTTTCCCTTACATTTTTGGTGAGTTTGAACTAAGGGTAATTGGTCAAAGACTACTTGAGGTCATTTTCATTGATTTAGTTGATACCTTGTGGTAACCAACATGAAATAAAATGTACTAGGTGATAAGATAACCCTAAGAAACATTGGTATCAAACTAGGATAGTAAAAGCACTCAATTGTCCAAAAGAGAGATGATAAGATAGAATTTTTGCAAGAGGCATAAACCAACACTACCATAGAGGTGCCCAATAAATGGGTGAGTACCCTAACACATATGGATCAGGAGGATGATTTACCCAAGTTATATTAATTGAATTTGAATTTGATGGAAGTGAATGGACAAGAGATTACTAAAACTCTCCAAGTGTGTTATCAAAGAATCCAAAGGTTGATCTTCTCAACAAGGATGGTTTCTAACTTACCGACTCCAAACAAGGTCACTTGTGAAATCAAAGATTACTAATTCAAGAGGTCAAGACACATGAACCCAAGGTGCAAAAAGGCTTCTAACAGTGGGGTAAGTGACCTACTATAATCTGGATCGACCAAGGAAAATTGGAAATGACAGGAATCAGCTCACTATTTTGACAGACTATGGGATAGTTCCAGGCGAGAAAGTGCAGCCCGTGTGAAGAAATGCTAAGGATCATGTGAAAATATGCCAGACTCATGAGAAGAAACACTGGATCAGACTTAAAACAACTGGCAAAGGGTCTCTAACATGACTATGGTGAAACATCACGTGAGGATATGAAATCCCACGTGAGAAAATGTAGGGTTCATACGAGAAAATGCAAGCTCACACGAGGAAGTGCACAAAAAAAGGTGACAAAATAGGATCAGGCCACTTGATAGCAAGTTGTAAACTCAGGAACTCATTTTTTGTTCATTTTAAATGATCAACTAGATACATCAACATATTTTTATCATCAATTAGGCATGCAAGACAGTAATCAGGGAGTTCAAGCAAACAATGTCTTCAAACAATGAGCAAGGGACAAAGCAACCTTACACATGAACAAGAATAATGATGTAGTATTCTCCTCCCTAAAAGATTCTACTTGTGTATGTTCTCAAAATATTTTTCATTTGTGCACAAAGTCCTAGCAAATAAAAATTTGGCTGCACTATGGTTCTTAGTAATGGTCAACTCTGCAACTTTTGCAATCTCAAGAGGGTGAACTCCAATCTAGATGCATTGGGGTTTTGACACATTCTGAGAATTTAATCAATTGGAGATGCTGAGGAGATCTGACAGCCCAATGAGAAACCACACCAATGGATATTTCTTCCACAAGGATGTTTATATAGCGGTTGTTGCTACCACAACAAAAATAGCTATTATTGCTTGAGGTTTTGTCCATGTGGGTGACCCAATAAAGGGAGTGTCCACTATGGTTAACTCTCTCTAATAAGGAAGACTCACAAAAAATACCACATGTGGACTTGGCTTATATTCAAGGGTTTGAGTTTCTGATACTACCCAAAAAGGGAGTAGAGCATAATCCTCTAGCCTCTTCACTTCACCCAAACATAGCAAGGAAATTCATTGACATGTTAAGACTAAAACCACCTCACCAAGGTTTGTGATGTCAATAAAAATGTCTACCAATCTCTCTAAGTGGGTCCAAGAGAGAACGTACCAATCAATGTTGAGGACTAAACCAAGTAAGACCGTGAGATAGTAACAAAATCCTCCCTGCCTACAAGGGGATCTATCTTTGAGAAGAGCTTCGCATGTAAAACAAGCGAATGAAACTCACTCTCTCAAGAACTCCACAAATAGTCTTCATAGGGCCTAATTACTATGTGAGACATATATGCAAGAAAGTAAATCTAGATCCTTTTTAAAGCCCAAAATTGAAGTGTGATCTATGAAAGCAAGAAACACTCAAGCTAGACACATGAGAGATTCATTTTATTCCAAAAATCCAAATGTTATAAAGTTGTAACAAAATACCTCAAGTCCAAAGAAACACGCCTTGTTACTATGCTTCATGTTACCCAAAAAATTCTCTGTCATTCATTTTTGGCTGCGGTCCTATTTTCCAAAGAAGTGCTCAAGTGTCAAAAACTCAATGTGTTTTCGACCTTCGCTCTGAAAGCCCAGGATGTTTTTGACCTTCAAGCGAAAACCTCAGTTGTTTTTGGCCTTCCGCGCTTTGCACTTCTTCAGCGTCGGCATTTTTTCTTAAGTGTTCAATGTCAAAAACTCTATTTTTTTGACATCCAGTTTGAAAACCCTCTGTGTTTTTGACCCTAAGTGCGCAACTCCGACCAGGCGGGTCCTAGTTCCTCAAAGTCATGCTAGTATAGTGAAGATCTGATGGCTATCACATGGGATCTTCTAATCCCATGAGATCATATGACAACTGTTGATGCGGTATCAGCAAGGATCGGTGGTAAAAAAATGTCTGGCGGTTAGTAGCTAAAATCTTACGGTTGGTCGCATGATTACATAGGCTCTTCTGAGCCCATGCGACCATGCAACAAACTGTCAATGGTTTCAGTGGTGACATGTTTGGTTCAGGTAGTTAACATCATGCAGTTGGTTTCATGATCACATAGGCCTTCCTAGCCGCATGCGATCATGCGACAAGCGATCAACTGTCAGCAGGGACTTCGGCAGCCTCCGTGGTGGGACCTTGGGTGGTGGCGTGTCCGCACCCCATTGGCTCGTTGGGTGATGACAGGGGTTTTCGGTCAGTCCTTGGGTGGTGATGTGTCTAGTTTGCGGTGGGCTGAAGGTATAACATGGGCCCCGTAGATTCAAGATCTACAATGGTCGCATGTTCGCATGGGATCTTTCAATCCCATGCGATCACGCAACCGCCATTGGATCCTTCTAGCACTTTGGGGCATTCTATCATGGGTCTAGCTGATGTGGTCAGTTCTGGTTGATCCATGTGGTACAGGTGGTGGACCTTGTGGGTCCAGTTGTCTATGTGGTGGGGAGGGCAGTCTCTCAGAAGCTTGTCGCATGATCGCATGAAGTCTTCTGGGCTCATGCGATCATGCGACCAATGTTATTTTAAAGCAGAGTGGGCTTGGGGTTGGTAAAGCAAGTTTACAGTTGCATGGCTAAGGTTTTTGCATGGTTGTTGGATGTGACCCAAGGTTAAGAAAAGATCAAAAGATTTCACGACTAGAGAAAAAATGAACCCAAGGTGGAACCAGGGTTAAATTTGCAATTTACTTCTTGCGCCCAAGTTTGAACACTTCTACAGGGGTTTTTTGCCAATGTTTAAATCCAGTGACATTTGTGGCAAAGATTGATAGATTTTTAAAGGCTAGTTGCATGATCACATGAAGTCTTCTGGGCTCATGCGATCATGCGACCCGTATTATTTCGAGGCAGTGCAGGTAGCTAGAAATTGATGATTTCAGAGGTGGTTGCAGTTGGGATAATTTGCAAAAGATTTTAGGCCACCGTTTTGGGTCCTTTCCAGTATCTGATTGAATTTTGAGAGTATTCATGACTCAATGGGTTTGCAAGGAGGTAGATGGATTGAGGTTGTTGATCTGCAGGCAGGATCAGTACAGGCATGGGCACGCAAGGAGAAATATCTGATCTGTTGTGATATTTTGAAGATGAACACTTATGATCAGAAGTGACTGGTTTAGGGTTGGTTTATTTTATGCAAATTTTTGTAACCCTGGTTAATTTTTGACTCCTACCTGCGTGCAGTTGAGTGATGTATATAACACTTTTTGGAGCCTGTAGTGCTTAGAATCCAGTAGTTGTAAAAAGAAAGTTTCCTTTCTTAGAGAGCAATTTGTGGCAATTTTCCTGCCCTTTGGCTTTCTACAATTGTAATTTTTATTGATTGTTCAGATATTACAAAGCATTCTGTGACATTTTTCTTGTCCTCATGCCTTCTTATGTGAATTATCTCTTATTGGATCAAAGTGTATGCATATTTTCAATGATATCTTAGTTTCCCTGATTCCTCTTACTTTCTGTAACTGTGTGTGTTATTTTGTTTGATCTGATTTAGATGCTTTGTGGGTATATTCTAGCCCCTAATATTTTTGTCTCAATCCTACACCGAGTTATAGGAGTGAATGTTTGTTTCCAGGTCATGGATTGATGTCTAATCCTGAGAGTCTTGTTGTTGTGAAAGAATCTTTCTCTTTCCCTGAACATCCTCTTTTTTTGCAGACCCTTCTGTGAAATACTTATGCAAGCCTATTCAGTAAGTTATGATCTACTAGACCTAAGCCTCTCACTGGTTTCATTCCTCTATACTGAGATCCAAACCCTAGTTTCGGTGCATCACCTAGTAGGATAGATTTTCTTTCAGTCATTTCCCTTTCCATGCACTCCTTCTATCCCTTTCCCTCAAAAGTTTTACTTTCCTATTTAAAAGCAAATCAAGGTGATTATCCAAGAGGAACCAGCCTAGAATCTAGAGGTCTCATCTTGGTTAGCAAAAGGTCCCACAACCTTGAGATGATTCCCATGTTATATTGGATTATCAAGACTACAAGAGCTTGAGATCAGAGGCACAAATTCAGTGTATAACACTTCCTTAGAAAATAAAATTAGGAAAATAATCAGAGCAACCATTAAATGTCAGAAAACAACAACCAAAAAGTAAACCTGCAAATTTTAGGTCTTTGTTGTCAGAATGTTGTGCGAGACAGTACCTAATTCCACATGAGAAAATACATAAAACCACATGAGAAAATGCATTTGTCACGTGCAGAAGTGCTACTGTCAGCACAACTTCACATGATACAGCAAGAAACTTCATGCGATAATTTGTATCAGAGATGCACAGAAGTACGGATAGCGCACAAAAATTGTCAGAAAAATAAAATAAAATAAAATAAGGCTAGAAATGGAATATTCTGCCCCACGGTGGGCACCAAAAATGTGTGCTAATATGTTGACACACTTCTATGAGTCATTAAATCCAAAATTTCTCAAGAATGAGGTCTCAAATGGTGACTCATAGCTCTCTATTCATGGAGTGCAAGGGTTTGTAATGGAGGCCCTCAGTTTAGACTTAGTTTATATCCATGCAAGTACACCATAAAATCAGAGATTCAAAGAGGAAAATCAAGAATGCTAGTCTCCATGATCATCAAGTATGCATGCAAATGAAAATGGAAGCTATTCTAAATGATAGCAATGCATAAAAGAAAACTAATCTATGAAAGGAAATGCTTATGCAAGATTATTCTATGAAAGGAAATATGAATCTAATCTAATATGCAAGTGTAAGATTAATCTAAATGGATTGCCATGGGGCATGAGAGAAGAAGACAAGAAAAGAGAAGTTGCAATGTTCAAGCTCAAGTGCTCAAAATCTTCTCCAAAATCGCTCTCCAAACCTGCAACATAACAATACTTAAAATCTTGGATCTCTCAAATGAGAAGGAGAGGAGTCTTTATAAAAAAAGATGGACAGTCAAGATTAAGAGGCAAAAAGAAATGAGCAATGGTGGAGATTAAATCTTGGTTGATCCATGTGCTCAAGATTCTCAAGAGGCAAAATAAAAAAGGCATGGTTAAGAGGCAAAAAGATGAGTGGAAGAGATTAAGAGGCAAAAACATTTTTCAAAAAGTCAAAAAATTCTATCTCTTTGGAAAGTGTACTTTTCTTTTTATTTTTATTTTTATTTTATTATTTATTTATTATTTTTAGCAAAGTGGTTTCCATTATTTAATTAAAAGATTTTTTTATTTATTTAAAAGGGATTTATTCTTTTAATTAAAATGAGACTTAGGATAAAGACTTTAGGAAAATATTAGAATAATTGAATTAATTACGATTTGATCAAGGAAATTGATTTAAATTAAAAATATTGCAAAGCATTGATTCAAGAAATTGATAAATTGATGAATGGGGGCCCAAAGTCTAGGCGACCATTTTAGGGTGCATACAATAGCAACATTAGAGACCTGCCAAGGTTACTTAGGAACTCAAGACCTTGTCACTAGTGTTGTAGAGGAATGACATGAAAAGGACACAAAAGGGTTTCCCAAGCATCACACATGAATCCGAGAGGAGGTATGGTGGCAAAGATGTTGGAGAACCCACAAACAAACAATATTTCCCAAGTGCACCATGTAACTTAAAATATCACATGTGGAACATAAAAGGGTCATATTTGAATGACTCACAGGCATAAAATGAAATCATCAAAATACCTTGCCCCATATTTCCCTCATTCACATTGCACCATTATGTAATGGATCATGGAAACTTTGAGGAGAGGGACAACTAGAAGCCATAAAAGATTAATGAGAACCAAAGTGATAAATCCAAAAGATGTCCTTTTCCAAAGAGAGGGTGATTGATTGATGAGGAGATTAGGTTAGACAGGAGGAAGGATGCATCCTACAAGGCCCCAGTGGATGGGATGTATGCTGAGAGAACCGTGTTTAGTGGAAAAAGATGAATCTGAGACAATAGTACAAGGATACACAATGATATAGTACAAAGGGCACAGTGAGATATTTACAACAAATATTTACAAAATCTTAAGGATTGGGATAGGTCAGCAGGTGACAAAGATATATACAAAGATTAGGATGTAGAAAGGAGGATCTCTCTATACAAGTAATATATAGGGAAGCATAGGATGCGAGATAGTAACACATTTTTGTGTTACATATACTTGATAATATAATCACCTTCAGAATAGGGGTTGGTGGCGGGGAATGGGGGGTGGTAGTGATGATGAGTGGAGGAAGGGGATGGGAGGGATGGGAGTTTGATAGATAATGACTCGATCCACTATGTATGGAACTTGTTTCTAGGTTTTCACCAACATACTTGTCCAGGGAACTTGATTGCCAAGTTTTCACTGTTCCATGATTATTTTTCTTTACTTTTTTCATTCATTTTTTTTTTTTTTTTTATTTTCTAGATTTTGTATTTTTTGAGTTTTTTCAAATACATAGTGTAATCACCTAAAATTGGTCTACTAGAACTTGAGCCCCCCTCTTGATCAAATTTTCTATTTACTAGACGTAATTGTCCAAAGTAACCTTAAAATCCCATTTGCATAATTAAATCAAAAATCAAAAATCTTATATCAAGCTTATACTGTGGTCTTATTTCTAGAGCTTGCATATTTATTTAATTGCTAAAACATTTCTTTTAATTTAAATTTCTACACTTTTTATTAAAAGAACACATTCACATTTGTGCATACTTAATCTTGATTAATTAGCAATTAACATGGATTTGTGCCTTCAAATGCTATTTTGTCTTATTCTGCCTAATATTTCCCTTTTGCCTCTTAATCCTCACCACTCATTTCTACCTAGCCTTGCATCTCCTTTTGCCTCTTCATCTCATCCACTCATTATTTTACCTCTTAATCTCCACCCTCCATTCTTGAGGCAATTCCTTTAAAAGGAAGCTCTTCCCTCACTCAAGGGTCCCTAATGCTTTTGTCTCTAATCTTAATCATTGTTGAAGTACATTATTTTTCATTCTAGCTTTCTTGAAATCTTTTCATTTTCATTCTTAGCTTAGCTTCATTTCTAGCTTAATATCACATTGTTAATCTAGTTGCTTTCTTGCATTGTTCTTGCATCTCATTCTTAGATTACTAATTGCTTGCATTCATTCCTATCCTAATCTCTCATCTTAGCTTGCATTCTTGCATTTCTTAGCTCCATTCCTAGATTTGAATCTTCCATTTTGGAGTAGTCAAGTCACTAATCCTCTATGCCAATTTGATGAGCATCATGAGAAGGATTAAACTTGCTTCAACTAGGAAGCTATGAGCTGCTTCTTAGGATATCCTCTTCCATGGATTTCTCTCAAGAGTAATGGTTCATAGAAGTGTGTCACACTTTTGATCACACATCTTTGGTGCCCACTGTGGGGCCTGATATTTTTTTTTGGCTCTATTTCTTGCACTTTTGGTTATTTATTATCACAGGTTCGGTAATTTTATTTTTGCAGGCTCAAAAGTTGTATGACATTTCTTATTATACCCAGGAGACATTTCATTACACTACTATACGAAACTCTGCATTCTTTGAAGTGTCATTTTGACATATAGAGATGTGTCACATGGACTTACCAAGAAATGTTGCATGGACTTACCAAGAAATGTCACATGGACTTACCAAGAAATGTCGTACTACCTTTATAAGGTATGTCATACCAGTATGTAATATCACACAAATGTTGTAAGGTTTGTCGTATGATTCTAATGCAGGAGCATCTCGGGTCCTTGGCAATCCTGTGTCACCAAAAATATATTTGAGTTTGTTTGTGTTGCTCGGTTCCTTCTTTGAGTGAGTTGGTTCAGTGTTGCTCAGTTTCCTTTGTTTTCCGATGTTGGTCGATTATCTCTTTGGCGCTCAGTGAATTTCCCTAGTGCTCGGTGATGCTTGTCTGGTGCTCGGTTGGCTTTACTTACCGATGGGTTTCTTTTGAGTTTCTGTTGAGGCTTACTTGTGCATTTATTATGGGTAACAGATTTAATGCAAGTATCTATTATTGGGAAGCATGTGGACCTAGATCTGTTCATCCCTTCCATTGATTATGGATCTGAAGGCTGACTCAGTTCGGTAGCCTCTTGTATAAATGTAGTTGTTTGGTTAGATTTTAGGGAGTCAGTTTTGGATGGAAGGTAGAACATAGAAGATTAGAGATCTTTGATAGATCCTTGCATGTTTGAGGACTTTTGTAATTCATTTTAATATCTGGCCAAAACCGGGAAGGCCTTATAGGCCGACATGTATGAATCAATTTGAAGATAATATGAAATTTTTGTATTCTCTCTCTCACTGTTGTATGTTTGTTGCTTCTATGTGTTGTTGAGCAAGGTGGTTTAGGTTAGGGTGTGCCATTTGTTGGCCCCTCCTGCCACTCTCTTACGCCAGGTGGTATCAGAGTGAGGTGAGATCTAGATCTAGGTTTGTGAATCTAGATTTGAAGGTTCCTTCTTGTGAAGCCCTAGTTGAACTGTTGTGAGGTAGCAGATTGCGATCTGACCTATAGTTGTAGAGGGTTTTCAAGATGGTTCATGGGAGGTCAGATGCGGATCCAGGATTGGCAGACATGTTGAGACAAATTTCTGCTAGATTAGAAGTTGTTGAAACAGCCCAGAGAAGAGGAAGACATCTTGAAGATGTTAGTGATGATGAAATTGAGGTAGAACAAGGTGATGTAGAACCTGCACCTATGATAAATCAGGGTGAGGAAAGATTCTTGAAGGCTTTGACAAGTCTAAAGTCTACACCACACTTTAATCCTCCTGAGTATGGTGGAAAATTAGATTCTGATGAATTGGTGGATTGGATGACTGAGATGGAAAAGTATTTTGAGTATGAAAATGTACCTGAAGACAAGAAGGTGAAAATTGCAAGGACAAAGTTGAAAATTCATGCATCCTTATGGTGGGAACATCTGTAGCTAGATAGAAAGAGAAAAGGCAAAGACAAAATCAAGGTATGGAAAAAAGTGGTGAATAAATTGAAAGGAAAGTTCTTACCTTGTTATTATCAGATTAACCTAGTTAGGTGAATGCAAATTTTGAGGCAGAAAAGATAGCTTGGTAAAGGATTATACTAAGTAATTCTATAAATTAGATATCAAATTTGGACATGATGAATATTATGTGGAAAGAATTGCTAGATACCTAAATGGTTTGAGAGTTTTCATCCAAGAAGAAATCAGTTTGGTCAAATTGGAGAACATTGAAGAGTCTTATCAATTTGCATTGAAAGATGAGGAGAAATTGAACAAGATACATGAGCAAAGACAAATAGGTAGAGGTGGTAGATTCCCTAGAGGAAGAGGTAGATCTCATGGTGAAAATAGTAGATTTGAACCAGAAAAGACAACTCTGGATAAAGGCAAGACCGAGTGGAAAGGTGAAAATTCATCTAGAGGAAGAGGTAGTAACTACCGAGGTGGTTATAATAGAGGAATTTTTTGAGGAACTTGTTACAATTGTGGAGAAGAAGGACATAGATCATTTGAGTGTACACATGCAAGTAAGAAGGTTGGTAATAGTCAGAATGCTTTGGTGCAAGAAGAGTAACCAAATGAACCTGAGAAGGAAAACAACTTGATGGTAAGAAGAGCACTTTGGAATGAAGGTAAAAAAAGAAGATCCAGTAAGAAAAAGTTTTTTCAAGACCAGATGTAGAGTTTCTGACAAATTTTGGAAGGTAATCATTGACAGTGGTAGCTCAGAGAATCTGGCATCTGAGGAAATGGTCACAAAGTTGCAGTTGAAAAGGTTGGAACATCTGAAGCCCTATCAAATTTCATGGATCAAAGATGAGCATACACTCTTGGTAAGTGAACAATGTTATGTGAATTTGAAGATTAGAAAGTACTATGATAAGGTGTTATGTGATATCATGTCTATGGATTGTTATCATATTTTGTTGGGTAGACCTTGGCAATATGATAGACATGCTATATATGATGGGAGGTTGCATAAGTATTCTATTTGGGCTGATAGAAGAAGAAAAATCTTGTTACCTTTGATGGAAGAACCTGTTAGTAATGTTTGCACATCTGTGAAAGTTTGCTTGATGGAAGGAAGAAAGTTTGTTAAGGATTTAAAGAGAAATGATGTATGTTTTGTTGTGATTCCTAACAAACTGAGTAAGAAAATAGAGGATAATGTCCCTGAGGAGATTGATAAGTTACTCACCGAGTACAAATATATTATTTTTGATAATGTACCTGATGGTTTTCCACCGAAGAGAAGCATTGATCATTGCATGGATCTTATCCCTGGAGCTAGTTTACCAAATAACACACCTCATCAGTTGACACCTACCGAGAATCGAGAATTGAACCGACAAATTCAAGAGTTGCTAGAGAAAGGTTTGATCAGAGAAAGTTTGAGTCCTTGTGTAGTACCTGTGGTATTGGCACCTAAGAAGAATGGAGAATGGTGAATGTGTACTGATTCCAGAGTAATCAATAAGATAATAGTGAAGTATAGGTTTCCTATACCGAGAATGGATGATATAATGGATAGTTTGACTAGAGAAAAGTATTTTACTAAAATTGATTTGAAAAGTGGGTATCATTAGATCAAAATTAGAGAAGGTGATGAGTGGAAGACTTCTTTCAAGACAAAAGAAGGTTTGTATGAGTGGTTGGTTATGCCTTTTGGTTTAACTACTATACCGAGTACTTTTATGAGGTTGATGAATGAAGTTTTAAAGAAATTCTTGGGTAAGTTTGTGATTGTATATCTTGATGATATTCTGATATTCAATAAGACCAGAGAAGAACATTTTTTGCATGTTAGACAAGTTTTGTAGAGATTGAAAGAAGAAAAGTTGCTGATAAATTTGAAAAAGTGTTCATTCATGGAAGAGGAGATTGTGTATTTGGGATTTGTGATTTTAGCTGATGGATTGAAAATGGATCCTAAAAAGGTTGAAGCTATTTTGAATTGGTCTTCACCTATAAATGCTAGTGAGGTAAGATCATTTCATGGTTTGGCAAGTTTTTACCGAAAGTTCATTAGGAATTTCAATTCAATTTGTAATGCTATGACTGAGACTATGAGAGGAGACAAAAGAGAATTCAAATGGACACATGGAGCTAATAAAAGTTTTGAGACTCTGAAGCAAAAGGTTATTGAATTGCATGTTTTGGCATTGCCTGATTTCAATAAGGTATTTCAAGTGGAATGTGATGCAAGTGGAAGTGCAATTGGAGCTGTGTTGAGTCAAGAAGGTAAACCTATTGCTTTCTTTAGTAAAAAGTTGAATGATGCAAAGAGGAAATATTATGTGTATGATCAAGAATTCTATGCTATTATTCAAGCACTGAAGAAATGGAAACATTATTTGATACTAAGTGAATTTGTGTTGTATACCGATCATAAAGCTTCACAGTATTTGGGTAGTTAGAATAAGTTGAATCGGAGACATATGAAATGGGTTGAGTATTTATAGAGTTGTACATTTGTGATAAAGCATAAGAGTGGAATCACTAACTGAGTTGTTGATGCATTGAGTAGAAGAAGATCTTTGATGACCAAGATGAAAATTGGAATTCTAGGCTTTGATGACATGAGAGATTCTTATGAATTTGATCTTGATTTTTCTGAGCTGTGGAGAAAGTGCAAAGCACCTATTCAAGATCAACAAAGTACTAAATGGGATGAATATTTTATGCAAGGAGGTATGTTTTTTAAAGGTATTTAGTTGTGTATACCGAGAGGACCTATGAGAACTAATTTGATAAAAGAGAAACATAGTAGTGGTTTGGCTAGACATTTGGAGTTGATAAAACATTGAATTTCCTTAAGGAGAAATACTTTTGGCCACTGTTGTATAAAGATGTTCAGAAATTTGTGAAAAGTTGTGGAGTTTGTCAAGTTGCAAAAGGAGTTAGTCAGAATACTGGATTGTATACACCGATTGTTGTACCTGAGAAACCTTGGATTGACATCAGTATAGATTTTGTTCTTGGCTTACCAAAGACAGTAAGAGGTAATGATTATATATTTGTGGTTGTGGATACATTTTCTAAAATGGCACATTTTATACCTTGTAGAAAGACATCAGATGTAGTACATGTAGCAAATCTTTTCTTTAAGGAAATTGTCATATTGCATGGATTACCCAAAAGTATTATCTCTGACCGAGACAGTAAATTTGTTGGATACTTTTGGAAGACTCTTTGGAGAAAGTTGGGTACCGAGTTGAAATATAGTTCTACAATTCACCCACAAACCAATGGACAAACAGAAGTTGTGAATAGAAGCTTGGGTAATCTTTTGAGATGTTTAGTTGGAGACACACCAAGTAATTGGGATTCTGTGTTGGCACAAGAAGAGTTTGCATAGAATAATTCAATGAATAGGAGTACTAGAAAAACACCTTTTGAGATTGTGAATGGCATGCAACTAAGAGGTATATCTGATTTGAGAGACATTGATGATGAAAGAAAGAGAAGTTCTAAAAGAGTAAAATTTGTTGAGTACATGAAGACATTGCATGAAGATGTGAAGCTTAAACTGGAAAAGAGTAATCAGAAATACAAAGACAAAGCTAATAGATCAAGAAGACATAAAAATTTTGATGTTGGTGATGAAGTGATGGTTCATTTGAAGAAAGGTAGATTTCCTATTGGAACATATGGGAAGTTGAAGATGAAGAAGTTTGGACCTTGCAAGATTTTGAGAAAATTTGATAGTGGAAATGCATATGAAGTTGAGTTACCTGATGACATTGACATTTCACCTATATTCAATATTGTTGATTTGTATGAGTTTCATGAATCTGAAGAAGACATGACAGTACCGATGGATTATCCTAAGAAGCAGAATGAAGAGGTTGAGCATATTTTGGAATAGAGAATTGGCAGAAGTACAAGGGGCAAATAGTATATGGAATATCTGGTAAAGTGGAAGAACAGACCAATTGAAGACAATTCATGGATTTCACAGTCTGAGTTGGATGCAGCTCGGATCATACCTACTAAATGATTCATAGAATCATTTTCAAATAACCCCAAGTGTCTGATGTAGGAGCATCTCGGGTCCTTGGCAATCCTGTGTCGCCAAAAACATATTTGAGTTTTTTTGTGTTGCTTAGTTCCTGCTTTGACCGAGTTGGTTCGGTGTTGCTCGGTTTCCTTTGTTCATCGATGTTGGTCAGTTATCTCTTTGGCACTCAGTGATGCTTGTCTGGTGCTTAGTTGGCTTTTCTTACAGATGGGTTTCTATTGAGTTTTTGTTGAGGCTGACTTGTGCATTTATTATGGGTCAGAAATTTAATGCTGGTATCCATTATTGGGAAGCATGTGGACCTAGATCTAGTCATCCCTTTCATTGATTGTGGATCTGAAGGATGACTCAATTCAGTAGCCTCTTGTATAAATGTAGTTGTTTGGTTAGAGTTTAGGGAGTCAATTTTGGATGGAAGGTAGAAGATAGAAGATTAGAGATCGTTGATAGATCCTCGCATGTTTGAGGACTTCTGTAATTCATTGTAATATCTGGATGAAACTAGGAAGGCCTTACAGCCCGGCATGTATGAATCAATTTGAAGATAATATGAAAGTTCTACATTCTCTCTCTCTCACTGTTGTATGTTTATTACTTTCATGTGTTGTTGAGCAAGGTGGTTCAAGTTAGGGTGTGCCATTTGTTGGCCCCTCTTGCCACTCTCTTGCATCAGATTCTCTGATAGATTAACTGTCACCCACAATTTATCTTTGTCACAGTCTGAGTTTTGGCTAAGATTACTTAATTTTTTTGGCATTTACTAATTATCTAGTCTTCTAACAGTGGCTAATCAGTGATCTTTCAGGGTTATCACTTCATTTTGCATACTTTTTATGATCTAACTTGTGGTTTTGTAGGGATTGCCTATTGAAAGAGCTTAATATATTCATGCCTACTAATGTTTTGTGATGTAGGATTCACTTGTCAAAGGCTCTATCTTGAAACTTCTAATCATTTATCTAGTAGGTTGCCTTGGAGATACAAATAAACTATGTGCTTTTTTACATTTAATTTCTAGGCACCTAGCATAACTAGAAGGCTTGTTGTTTTATGATTGGTTGAGTAGTAGGAGAGTATGCTCTTTTCCTCTTAGAAAATAAGAAATCTAGACCTACTTGGTTATTCACTTGAAATTTGTCTTGGGTAAATGAACATGTGCCTAATGTGTTTGGGAGAAACTATGGAGTAGGAGACTATGCTCTTTTGCTCTTGGAAAATTAGAAATTTAGACCTCCTCTAGCTATCCATCTTTCTTTTCTTGCATTTACCTTTAGAGGGCCTTCCAAGAAAGAAATCATTTGGGAATAACCCAAGTGGGGAACAAGAAAATCTAGCTATTCCACTCCACTATAATCAAAATCTTCTTTCAATCCAAAGAGAGAGAAGACACAGTTTCTTTCTTGTAGGACTAAAGGTCTAAATTCCGCTTGCAGATTTACAAGGGGTGCCATGAATAGAGGCCCTTACTAAAAGATTTAGGACTTAGAGGCCATCCTTTTTTGGCCATGTTGTTTCCTTTTTGTAAGGATTTATCCAAGTGGACTTAACCTAGATCACCACAAGACACTCATGATATGTACTCCCTTGGATGCAAATCCATGACAAAGCCAACATCACTTTGTGTGAGGCGAAGGGGTACCAAGTTGTGGGGAAAGTTTGCAACACTACCCGCTTGACCTTAGGTAGATTGTTTTATGTGTCTTCTTGTGCTAAGACTTGTGGAAACATTTTTTGAACATACACATGATACACTTGGAATATTTGACACATTACTAAGACCTCACGTATGCTTGTATCTGCAAGGTTTCTTTTTCCCTTGTTGGATTATCTTGAGACTATTGCTTACTCACATTACATTTTTTCAAAACAAACCTTGTCTAGGCAATTCTTCAAACTTATCAATTACCTTATAACTCATTGAACTTGAACTTTTGGACTAAGCTCAAACTTTGTCAAAATTGCTTCTCTATTGCTATCCTTAACTCATCTTTTTATTTAGTACATTCCATCATGTTAGGAATTTTCCTTAGCCAAAAAAGATTAATTTGATCTCTTGGCTACATACTTGGCTAGTAGAATGCTCACTTGTCCACCATTTCTTTGATTAACTCTCTTGGATGCTCTATCCATCCTCTTGCTTGTTCACAAGTGTCATACATAGGGATCTCCTTGCATCTTGGGCACTTTGTGGAGAGTTATCTTTACTCTCTCTCTCTCTCTCTCTCTCTCTCTCTCTCTCTCTCTCTCTCTCTCTCTCTCTCTCTCTCTCACTATTAAACTTTGGAAAGTGAATATCTATACTCACTTCTAGCTTGAGCATCAAGTCATCATAAGTCATCTTATTTGTCTTTTGACAACTCTCTTTCATGCCAGTAATAACTAGATCTCATATTTGTGAGGAAAAAAAACCCAAAACTATCTTTGATAACTCAACTAAAGAAGTTCATCTACCTTGGGGTTTCAAACCTTTTACTAACATCTCTAGTGAATCTACTCTATCCTCTCCTAAGTTGGCACATAGAGTTTCTTATACTTCAACCATGGATGAATGAAGTAAAAGGATTGGAGAATTCCTAAAATAACTTGGTGATAAAAACTTTGGACAAGAAAATTAAGAATGTCCTAACTCTAGACATGGTTCTCAATAAGGCTCTCAACACACTAGACATGGATCACATGGCTCACAAGGAGGTGATTCGGATAATGAAATAATTGAGGAAGATATCTTACAATTTCAATAAGATGAACACCTGCAAAAACTCATGAAGTTGACTCTAAGTCAAAACAAAGACCAATACTTCTTTCACTTGGCCTCTCAAGGAGTTGAGTTACCTCACAACTTTGACATTGATAATCTAATAAAAAGGGAAGAACCATCTGAAATGGAAATCTTGAGGAAACGGGTGGAAGACATGATGAAACATATGCAACGCTTGGAAAAAGAGAAATAACAACCAAGCATGTCTTTCTCTCTTGAGGATATTTTCTCATTTCCTTTTGACAAAGATCTGTATATGCCTCCTTTTCCTCGCAAGGTTAAACTTCCTAAATATGAGAAATATGATGGTAGCAAAGATCCTCATGATCATATTAGGGAATTTTTCACACTTAGCATGGAATTCTTACATGAACCAAATTATCTAATGAGACTCTTTCCTAGGAGTCTTAGTGGTCAAGCTATGGAGTGGTTCACCAAATTATCTCCCCCTCTTAAATTATTTGACTAGCTAGTGCAACAGTTTATCCAACAATATTTATACAACATTCAACATACATACTATCACCATGCTTGATCTTTGCAACCTAAAACAATGCCAAGGTGAATCTTGTATGGTCTTTCTTCAATGGTGGTGGAAGCTATACTCGTACTATCCTTGACAGATTCCTAAGATTGAAAAGGTTGACGTCTTTATCAACTCTTTGGTTCCTAAAATGAAATATTCATTACAAATGCAAACCCATGCTTTAATTGATAAAATGGTTGAAACATCTATTCACATAGAGGATGTTCTTGTCTATAAGGGTGATGTCACTCTTCAATATAAATCCTCTTCCAACAACTAGTCCAACAAAGACAAAAACAAGTTCTGGAACAAAACTAAGGATATCATCAATAACGGAATCGTAGCTTCAACTTCATAATCTCTTAATACTAAAGAGCCATCGTTTAATCTCTCTACTATTGTAAAGGCTAAAACTGATAGTCCTTGGGCTCCTAATCCTAAAAGAAACTTCACTCCTCTTGGAGAATCTCTTGAGAATGCTTTGAAGACTCTTCTCACTAACAAGATCATTACTTTTCCTGATAATTCATGACCTTATGATCTTGAAATCAAGCCTAAGTGGTGGTACAACCACTATTGTGATTATCATTGCAACAAAGGCCATAAAACCAATGAATGTATGAAACTTAAAAATATCATTCATGACCTAATAGACAATTATACTATTGTGGTTGACTCCCCACAAGAAAACAATGATCATAAGGCTTTCAAGGAGCCTTTTTGTAAATTTGAAAAAGGAGAATCTTCTAAAGAAAAGGATAAAAAAATTTCCTACATGTATTCTAACAATGATAATGTGATCAACATGATTGGATCTTCTCATGTTAAAGGAAAAGCTAAAGTTGAATCACCCAACATGGCAACTAACTCTCAAGCTTCATCAGGATAAGCATCATCTTCCTCCTCTTCTTCTAGGTAGATTTCAACTCAACCAGCTACCCTATCGACTACAGCTCATATCTCAATGCTTGAGCTACTTGACATCTCTCCTACTCAAAAGTAGATTCTTACACAAGTCCTTCTTGTAGAAAACATTCCTAGGGACCTAGACATCGACAAGTTCTAGTCCATTGTTGAACACCTCACTTTCCCTCCTTCTCTTACTTTCTCAGAAAAAGATGACACTTATGTCAGTCATCCTCACAATCATCCCCTTCACATCGAAGTCTCCATTCAATAATTTAGAGTCAAGTATGTTTTGATAGATGGAGGCACAGGTTTAAACATCTGTACTTTTAAGCTAGTTAAAGCTCTTGGGTATTTTGAACATGTTGTTGATCTTATATGAAGGATAAAAATCAAATCATATGATGAAGATGAATTCTCTTCTAAAGGAATAGTAATCTTACCAATCAAAGTAGGTCATGTTCAGAAGGACGTTATCTGCCAAGTCCTAGATATTCCTTTGGCTTACAACATACTCTTGGGTCGCCCTTGGATCCATGTTATGCAAGTAGTTCATTCAACATACCATCGCTACATCAAATTTCCTCACGATGGAATCAAGATCACTATTCATGCAAACTCAGCATGTGCTCCTAATAGTCCTAAACAGTCAGACTATATGGTTCCCCACAACAAAGAAGGATTGTTGCCTAAAAAAGAATCCCTATTAGATCATGGAAAAAGAATACTTGTCAGACCTACTGGCATGGGAACTTATCAAGTGGACACTTTCCCAAAATCACATGGAAAATCATCTCCATCAACTTCAACACCTGTTATTCATAAAGGTACTGGGATGATCAAAACTACAATTCCCCTAGAACTAGAAAGAGATCAAATTGATACCTAACTCTTCAAGAACAAAGAGTCTGAACTGAAAGATAAACATGCTAAAACCTCACATCAAAAATATGGTATGGGCTATCATCTTATGCAAAAGATTGGACATGATGGAAAGAGTTCCCTTGGAAAAGGAAAAGGTCTTCTTGAACCTATACACGTTGAATTCAGAGATCCTAAAGACAAAATAAGTGTTGGTTATCACAAACACAAGCTTAGTAGAACTAGCAGCTATACCAATGCATATGAGGACTCAAATGATGAGGGTGAAGAAGAAATCCAACCTTTGACTTATGAAAGGGTCCTATACATTCAATATTCTCAAGGAGAGCCCTACTTACCTACTCAGGTACCTTGAGAACATGACCCTGATCCTATAGAGAAAATCTCACTCCAACTATTGAGAAACCTACTATTACTGAACATATTGTTGATCTTGATTGGGGACAACTAGCTGATGTGTCCCACATCTTGGATATGCCTCGGGGTATGCCTATTCTAAACTACTCCACTACTCCTACTATTGAACAAGCTCCTACTACTGAGAATTCTCCTTCCATAACGAATTATAGTGATGAATAGAACTTACCTCCTACTATGTCTTTGACTAACTACATCGAATAGTATCGCAACAATGAGATGAACTCAAATGAATATGAGTGGGATTCCTTATTAGATGCTACTACAGAAATTCCAATTGATGTTATACATAGATATGCTCCTCCTACGAAATTTGAAAGAGGGGAGAATTCTAATTCTCAAGATCAACAAGCTGATGATGACCATTTCCACCCTTTTGTGGAAGTCATTCCTATATGCACCCTAAAATGGTCCCCTAGACTTTGGGCCCCATTTCTGCAATTTATCAAATCCCTGAATCAATATTTTCAAAAATCAACATTTTTCAAATATATCAATTTCCTTGATCAAATCATAATCAATTCAATATTTCCTAAAGTTTGAGCCTTATTTAATTTAAAAGAAATAAAAATAAAAATCTTATTTAATTAAGAAAACATGCTCTTTTTTAATTAATTAAAAATCTCTTTTAATTAAATAATAAAATCATTTTATCCTAAGCCTTTATTTAATTAAAAGGAATTTCCTCCCTTTTTATTTAAATAAAAATCTTCACTTTTCTTCTTATCCTATGTTGCACAAATAAAGCATTTAATTCTTATTTATAAAGAAAAATAAAATAAAAAATAAAAGAAAAGTACTTTTGCCTCACATGGACATAAATTAAATGCTCAACATAAAGTAAATGCTTCTAATTTTCTTATTGGAGGATATTTGTGCACAAGGATCAAGCTTCTTTTTTTCTCCATCGTTGATTAAGTCTTTTGCCTCTTAATCTCCATGGTCCATTATTTTTCACTTCCTATAAAAGAAGAGCTCTCTTCCTCATTTGGACACCACACAATACATACTTGAATTATTATGCTACAGGTTTTCTAAGTCATTGAAACTTTTGGAGATATTCTTGCATCAAGTTTTGAAGATTTGGAGCATCATTGGCATTCATCTTGCATCTACATCACATCCTAGCTTGCATCATAGTTGCATTATCATGGTATCATTTCTTTTCATGTTTTAGATTAATCTCACTTAGTTTAATTAGAGGGTTTGTAACTCTTTCATTTCCATTTTCATAGCTTAATTGCATCTTCATTCTCATAAAATTAATTTGTATTCTCATATATATTTGCATAGCATTTCATTCATTTGGAATTTCTCATTGTGTGGTTGACTAGCAAGGTCATGAGTTTATAGCTCCAACTGAGAGCAATTTTACAAATCTTGCAACTCCATGCATAGAGAGCTATGGATCGATTTGTGAGGGCTCATTCTTGAGTTTTATTGCATGTAAAGATTCATAGAAGTGTGATAAAATTTTCACCACACATTTTTTGGCACCCACCATGGGGCAACCCACCTCTTGCATGCTGGTTTTGATTATTTTTGGAGCTAACCCTTGTGCAGATTTGTTTGGAGACAAAAAAAATCCTAGATTTGAAAGATTTGATCATATCTCCCAAACGGCTTAGTCTTTTGGTTTGAAAAATTTTTTGTAAGTTGAAGACATATCAAAGAAGCTCCAAAAAAATTTCTAGAATTTTTGGAGGTAATTTGTATTTTTATGATTTTTTCTTGATTTTTCATAAAAATTTGATTTTTGGTGCAAATCAGCATATTTTTTAGAAATTTTTATATTTCTGAAAAGGTCTTAGAATTATATAGGGGGTCTATTCATTGTGTTTTTAATTTAGAAATCATATCATAGCTCATTTGGTCAATTTATAAAAACTAGTATGTTTTGATAAAATGGGTCTCTAGGGCACAAATGAAAAGATTTTTCTAAAAATTTTACATTTTTGGAAAGCTCTCTATTTTTTGACAAAGGTCTCTTTTCTGCATTTTGGGTTTCGGGTCTGAATTCATGTGGTAAAAATCAGATCTTGTTGACTAGGTCAAATGCAAAAAAAATAAAATTTTGTGATGGGTATGCACTTATTTTTCATTGTTCATTGCATGATATGAGTTATCATTTGGATTATTTGCTGGTTATCATTGCTCCTAACAATTGATTTTCAGATCTAACCACCCTAAGGTTTGCATAAGTTGGATATACATTGCATATCTTATTTTCTTTTCTTGTTCATTTAAAGGTGCATGACTTGCTTTCATGAAAAATGCTTAAAATAAACAAAAAAAAGGTGAAATCTACTAAGCACATTGCATTGGACTTGAGGTATTTTGTTACAACTCTACAACATTTGGATCTTGGGATTAAAATTGAACCTCTCATGTGTTTGGCTTGAGTGTTTACATGCTTTCATAGAACACATTTCAATTGATGCTCTTAATGGGAAATGAAAGAACATAGATTTGTTTTTCCAAGTTTGTGTAAGTGAATGCTTGTGTTTAAACCTTAAGTAATTATTGGTTTCAATATCAAATATCTCATTGAGTGATTGTGGGTACGGATTCATTCCTTGTTTACATAGGGAGTTAAATGCACCACTTTGTGGACTCACTCTATGTTTTCTTGGAAAGTTAAATATTCCATTGATTCAACCCTTTGTCATTTGTGAGTAGTATTGATAATCAACTTTAGATTACTTGTGATTGATCTAGACTGCTGTCTTGGGTTATTGGACTCGCTAATCCACCAACCCCTCATTTCCACCCCGTGGTTGCAAGATCAGCGCCACATTAAAAGGGAGGGGTCTACAAGAAAGAAGTGTTAATTGCTCCACTAGGCAACCCTTTTGTGCTTTTTGGAACTCACTTGTTTTCTAAGGTGTGGACTCACTTTGAGTTGATGTGAAGAGTTAAATGTTCCACTTTTGGACTCACTTTGAGTTGGTGTGAAGAGTTAAATGTTCCACTTTTGGACTCACTTTGAGTTTGTGTGAAGGGTTAAGTGTTCCACTTTTTGGACTCACTTCACATTCTCTTGAAAGGTTAAATGTTCCACTTTTGGACTTGCTTCACATTATCTTAAAGGGTTAAATGTTCCACTTTTGGACTCACTTCGCATTTACTTGAAGAGTTAAGTGTTCCACCTTTAGTGCTCTAAATACTTTTGAAAGTGAATTACTTAGTTTTTATTTTTAGAAGGTCTGCTTGGGGACACACCACCTCAAGGGATGACCTTAACTCCTATGTTCTGGCGGAGTATAAATATCAGGAGGTGAATCCAAAGACACCTCTCTTGGGAATTGAGTTTGATATCACTCTTGGCTAAGCCTCAAAGAACTTTATACCTTTGAGAAGTGAAGGAGGAGATTTGGGTTACCATCTCCCCCCGGCTGTGTGATTTTGGATTCTTCTCATCTATGGATTTGGGCCTCACGTACCTTGTGTATATCGAGGACTCCTTTTGGAAAGCCACGTATATCTTTGTAGACAGCTTGTTAAGGTGTTGTTGTGTTCTATGTGCCTGCTAAAATATTTTCAAGAACATACACAAGTAGAATATTTAAGGAGTAGCATACTAAGTCACTATCTCTATTCATGCGCAAGGTTGCTTTGTCCCTTGCTTATTGCTTGAAGACTATTTGCTTGAACTCCCTGGTTGTTGTTCTATGTGCTTGATCATCATTGTGAAATCTTTTGAAAGATCTATTTGGAATATTGAAACTGAGTTTCATCCTGCTGTAGTGAGTTCTCCTTAGAAGCTTGGTCTTCCTTGGTCAGTCCAGGTTAGATCCTAAGTGTTGTCATATTACTCAACATCTCAATGAATGTTATGGTATCAATTGCACAAGATGACTCTTAGACTTCTTCTTTCTTCTCCATTTCCCATGTTCTTCTAAAGTCTTCTATTCCCATGGGAAATTCTTCTTCTTCTTCTTGATTCTTTTCCTCTTACTATCTAGTCTACCTTCTTCTATTCATTTATTCCATGCTTGATTCATCCTCTTCTATAACCATGAATCTTGACTATCTGGTTTTGGAACCTTTATTAAGAATAGATGATCTTGAGCTCATTAACATATTTGAAAAGTGTTGTTCCTCCAAAATTCTCATGAGTGATGAATTTATAGCAAAAATAAAAGAAAAGATGATTAAATTAGATGCCTTTGCTAGAATCATAAACATGATCATATCACGATCTTCTTCTTCCAAACATTCTTCATCATCTAAATCTTCTCATTCTTCTTCACCTTCCAAGTCTTATCATGACTCTTCCAGACATCATTCTCATTCTTCATCTTCTAAGTCTTATCATGATTCTTCTAAACACTATTCACATTCTTCATCTTCCAAATCTTATCATGACTCTTCTAAATATTATTCACATTCTTCATTATCCAAGTATTCTTCTTCAACTAGGTCTTCACCTTCCTCTTCTTCACAATCTCGTTCTTTTTCTACTTCTTCAAAGAGTCTTACTTCTCTTCAGAAGACATACCATAATGAGCAACGTGATAGTCCTTATGATGTCTCTT
Source organism: Chamaecyparis obtusa (assembly GCA_027943335.1). Taxonomy (NCBI): domain Eukaryota; kingdom Viridiplantae; phylum Streptophyta; class Pinopsida; order Cupressales; family Cupressaceae; genus Chamaecyparis; species Chamaecyparis obtusa. Next base: position 615,885 of record BSBK01001592.1, read on the forward strand.
CCACAAAGAGTGACACACCCACCTATGATGACTATGATGATGGACAATGTAGTGATACCTATGACACCTCTATTCCTAAGAGTCCTCCTAGTCGTGTCCTTGTGCTTACTGGAAATGGGTCCTCATATTGGAAAGATCGTGATGGTGATCCGTATGATTCAGATTTTGAAAGAAACTTTGATGAGTTTTGTGAACAATACCTTGATTATAATCTAGTTACTACTGTTGAGGAATATAAAATGCACCGTGCTGATTTGAAACATAAATATTATAAGAATCTTTCCTCTAAGAACATTCGTGTTGAAAATAAAGATGACACTCTCAAGCAAGATCATGTTAATGTTGAACCTTTGTCTTGTGACGGTTCCCTTCCATCCCCTACTTCCTCTAATACTCATACATTTCCTAAAGCTTCCGAATCTTCCAAATCTATCACAAATCCTTCATCCAACAAAGATCTTAAGACTTTTCATGCGGTTCCCTATAGTTATCCTCAAGGGCTACCTCTTAAAGATACTCAAGCTAACCTTCACTTTGCTACAAATACTTCTAATGATGCTAAATTAAAAGATCTTAAGCCTTCATTTGCTATACTACCTACTTCAGCTAATTCTTCACTATCTCTTCCAAAGTCTTTCATACAATTCCAACATGCTTCCTTGTCCTTAGAAGTGGCTCCATGTCAAGAGGACCCTAAAAATGATAAAGAAAAAAATATAAAGAAAGATCAAGATCAAGAACCTTCCATGTCATCCAATTCTCTTCATGATGTATCTCCTCCATTTCATGGTTCTTTTGATCCTCTACACTCTTCCGCATTCATTCCACCATCTCCTAAGAAAGATCAAGCTACTACTTACACCATTGAGCTTATTGATAATCAAAATAACTTTAGCACACTTGCACTTTCCAAAGATGATACTTCCATTAAGGTTATTAAAAATGGTGTTGTTACTTCTGATGTAAAGCCTATTGAAAATCAAAAGAAAGTTGATACGCTTATGCTATCCAAAGATCCTTGTCAAGATCGAAGTCTTCCATCTTCTTGTTCTACCACTCCATGCTCACTTCCACTTTCTACTCTTCCTAAATCTTCGCAAGCTTTGAATGATCCTATCAACGAAGTTGTTCCTATTCAAGATGTTCATGATACTATTGAAAATCCTAATGCTCACTCTAAAGATGCTGATGTCCTTGGTTGTCATATAGATGCTGATGAACTTAATGATTATCCTTTTGCATCTTCCACGTCCATCCTTGGACCTCCTCCACCAATACTAAGGGCTTCATGTCTTCCTTCCATCTTGGGTCCTTATGTCCCTTCACTTTCCCCTCTTAACTCTCCTAATTCATCATCCATCTTGGGTCCTTACGTCCCTCCATCTCTTATCTTTCCTCAAGATCAACATAGATACATACCCTTGAATCCTTTTCATCCACCCACCCATCTAAACCAGTCATATTTTCCTTCTTCTTCCACAAGTCCCAAGTCTTTTAGAAGTAAGTTGAATGTTCAATACAAGAAAAAGAACCAATACAAGAATTCATCAAAGAAAGAAGATCACCATGTCTCCTCTAATTGACATGGGTACATAAAGTCAAAAGAGATATCTAAGAAGAAAACTACAAGACAAGTATGGGTTCCAAAATCCATCATTGAAGATATTCTATCTAAATCATCAAAAGGAAATAAAAAGCCTAAGGCTATATGGATTCCAAAGTCTCTCTTGAAAGAGTCTCATGTTGAACAAAAAGTAAAGTTGACATTCAAGCTTCCAAAGGCTTCCACTTCATTTTCTTCCAAAAATATTCTTCCATTCCATGTGCCTAAACCGCAACCTTTGCTAAATATTCACCATATTATTTCACGTATTCCTTCATTCAAGTTTCCTCTATCCTCTCGTCACCCTTCAAGGTGTGTGTCAATATTGATCTTGCCTTCCTTTCCATCTACCTTTTCACATTCCTTCCATTCATTATCCTTCTACCTACTATCATTTTTTCTTATTTGCCTATTCCTCATGCGTCTTCCTTTTCCCTATTAGCATCTTTGAGCATATCATTTTGAATCCTTGGTATATCAATGATTTATCCTTTCAAGGAGCATTATCTGAAAAGCTTGTCTTCTTCCAAAAAAAAGAAAATTTAAAAAAAAAATAGAAAAATTCAAAAAGAAAAGAAAAAAAAATGAAAAAATTGAAAATGTGCCATAGTGAAAACCTAGAAACAGGCACCTTGGTAGAAAAAGTAAAGAGAAATAAATTCATCCTATGGTGAAAACCACTCCCTTGTGGCACCTTGGATAAGTACCGTGATGAAAACCTGACAATCAGGCATCATGTGTAGTTCTTCTACATATTTCATCCATTCCGTCTTCTCTCTTTGATTTTGGCAATGTTGATCTATACACGAACATTTGGCTATCTTGTGAGCTATCTTACGATGATCTTCATTTTCCTCTATTCATTCTAGTCTTTCGCTATCTTTTTCCCCCATTGGTCTTGATCTAAAAAAAAAAGAGTAAACACGATGCTATGAAGTCTCTTGACATGTCTACCCTCTTTGGACTGCATCCTTTCCTTCTTTTGCATTACACCTTTGTGACTTATCCTATGCTGGTCTTTCATTGCTTATCCAAATGTGCTTTACATGACAATTTTACCCTAGCTTGGGTACTCTTGAGGAGTTTGCCTTTGAGGATGTCTTCCCTTCACTCTCCTTCATTCTCATGTCTTCCATCTCTTTCACTAGCTTGCTAATCCATCTTGTCCTCCACATTGCTAGATATTGAGATTGCATGATGTGATCTTGCTAAAAGAGTTTGATGCCCATTCTGTCTGGGGGCATCTTTTGTACATATCTTATTGATCCTGAAAAAATCCAAAAAAATTATATATTGTTAAAAAATACCAAAAAAATTCATATATGATGCTGAAAAAATCTTAAAAAGCATATACAGTCTTGAAAAAATATAAAAAAAATTTTAAAAAATCAAAAATTCAAAAAAAATAGAAAAAGTGCCTTGGTGAAAACCTGGAAACAAGCGCCTTGGTAGCAAAAATACAAAAAAAATTTAAAAATTCAAAAAAAAATAGAAAAAGTGCCTTGGTGAAAACTTGGTAATAGGCGCCTTGGTAGCAAAAATGAAAAAAAAAAAAATTGCAATAAAATCCAAGTGGTGAAAACCTGGAAACAGGCACTACTTGAGGCCTTTGCACCCCTATTTGTTAGCATGCGTCCTTGACACTTAGCCACTTTCCATCATGCCTTGACCTTATTTGCCTTGGTCTGAAATTGGTCTTTATCTTTGTCTAAGGGGCATACCTGTTAGCATTGGTCCTTTAGGTGCGTTTGTCTCTTGGGGCATTTCACAACAAGTGTTTTTCAACACCACCCCAAACTGTGTTTTTCAACACTACCCCTGCGTCGAGTGTTTCTTAACACTTATCAGATGTCTTACCTAATAGTCTAAGTATGATGCGATATTTCTCATTAGCAGATGTGATAACCAGAGTCTGACTCTATGACCAACACACACACACTTAAACAATCAACTTGTTGAGATATGATGACTTTATTTTTCTTTGTGTGCTGTCTATGAGAATTTCTTTGATGAATGGTCTCTCCCTGAGAAGTTTTTGATGATGCATAGCTAGAAGACTGAGGGTATGAGAACATGTTTTCTTTCTTTATCTACTTATGGGTATATTTTGTTGATCCTAATTGTCATGAGCATTTATGCTAGTCTTACTTGACACTATGGATTGACAAGGTATTATCCCTGACTGTTTTGTGAGTGCATGCTTCTGGCTATCCTGACTCTCATGTGTCTCGATGCGAGTATAATCTTGCCATAAAAAACTTAGGTAATCTCACTACATTAGTCATCTTGACCTCCATGTCTTTGATGCCTAGGTGGGATTTTTACATTTCTATTTAATAAAGATCATATTCATATCCACATAGTTATGCTAGTGTGCATTGTATGATATTGTGACGCTACCAATAATGCTTGATGATGATAATTAGATGCCTATAGGCATTGTGACCTTGCAAGTCAACCACTTTCATAGTAGCTTGCATTCTTAGGTTCATCATAATTTAGTTTTTGCATCTTGCATATGGAGAGAGCTCTCATTTTTATCATTTATGGACTAGTTGGTCAACTGTGCTCATTTTCTGATTCTTCTTAATCATATCTTTCATTTCTGGTCTTTCATGTCACATTATTTTCTATCCATTTTGGACTCGAAATCGAAATCTAAGTCCCGTTTCCAAGCTTTCTCATTCTTCTACGTAGTTGACTAACCTTTTGAGGCATAATTTTTCGATCTTTGATGGAATTTTTTCCTTTCCATGTCTTTCAAACTTTTTGTCTTTCATTCACCCCTTTTGCTTCCTCTCTCTAAGGTTTGACTTAATCTTTATCCTATATCTTTTTCAGTCAAGCCTTGTCAACCTGGGGCATATCTTTACTATTTGATGGTTATCTTATCATGTTCCATCCTTCGATTATGTTTTATTGTGACTTGATCAGGTTTATCAATTTGTTGTTCTCCTTTATCTGATTTCGATTTCGATTCCGAGGGGGCAGTACCTATCAGCTTTAATCTTTGATTCAGCTTTATCATTCAGCTTAGCTTGATATTCTTATCTCTTATTTTGGATATGATCTCAAATCGACCTCATGTCCAGAATTTTTTTATTTATATTTGTCCGGATGTGATCCTGAATCGACCTCACATCTGAGTTGTTTTGTGATCCCAGATCGATCTCACATTGCAACTTCATTCTTTGACTACATGTGTTCCCAAATCGATCACACATTAGTCAAAGAGGGGCAAATGTATGCACCCTAAAATGGTCGCCTAGACTTTGGACCCCATTTCTGCAATTTATCAAATCCCCGAATCAATATTTTCAAAAATCAACATTTTTCAAATATATCAATTTCCTTGATCAAATCATAATCAATTCAATATTTCCTAAGGTTTGAGCCTTATTTAATTTAAAAGAAATAAAAATAAAAATCTTATTTAATTAAGAGAACATGCTCTTTTTTAATTAATTAAAAATCTCTTTTAATTAAATAATAAAATCATTTTATCCTAAGCCTTTATTTAATTAAAAGAAATTTTCCCCCCTTTTATTTAAATAAAAAATCTCCACTTTTCTTCTTATCCTATGTTGCACAAATAAAGCATTTAATTCTTATTTATAAAGAAAAATAAAATAAAAAATAAAAGAAAAGTACTTTTGCCTCACATGGACATAAATTAAATGCTCAACATAAAGTAAATGCTTCTAATTTTCTTATTGGAGGATATTTGTGCACAAGGATCAAGCTTCTTTTTTTCTCCATCGTTGATTAAGTCTTTTGCCTCTTAATCTCCATGGTCCATTATTTTTCACTTCCTATAAAAGAAGAGCTCTCTTCCTCATTTGGACACCACACAATACATACTTGAATTATTATGCTACAGGTTTTCTAAGTCATTGAAGCTTTTGGAGATATTCTTGCATCAAGTTTTGAAGATTTGGAGCATCATTGGCATTCATCTTGCATCTACATCACATCCTAGCTTGCATCATAGTTGCATTATCATGGTATCATTTCCTTTCATGTTTTAGATTAATCTCACATAGTTTAATTAGAAAGTTTGTAACTCTTTCATTTTCATTTTCATTTTCATAGCTTAATTGCATCTTCATTCTCATAAGATTAATTTGCATTCTCATATAGATTTGCATAGCATTTCATTCATTTGGAATCTCTCATTGTGTGGTTGACTAGCAAGGTCATGAGTTTATAGCTCTAGCTGAGAGCAATTTTACAAATCTTGCAACTCCATGCATAGAGAGCTATGGATCGATTTGTGAGGGCTCATTTTTGAGTTTTCTTGCATGTAAGGATTCATAGAAGTGTGATAACATTTTCACCACACAATTTCTATGACCCCTAGGGCACCTACTCAAAGAAACACTAAAATTGCTCCATTAAATCATGGGTACATAAGACCCCATCTTGTCACAACTTTAAGGAATATAGGAAGATCTATAATCAAAATGGTTTCTATTCATGCACTCTTACCACTTGAAAAAGGACCTAGTTCTCGGAATAGACCATCTCAGTCAAACTCACATAATACTCCCTTAAACTCATTTGACTCTTCTAGGATAACTCACAATCGACAATGTTATATGGAAGAAAACATTTTTGATCTATCTGACTCATTCATGAATGATGAGGATGATACTGGTATCTTTTCACTTGATCCCATTAACCCCTTCTCTCCCTCCCCTTTGGAACTAAGTGGCTTACCCATTTCTCATCCACCTCCCCATCTAAACCAGTCATATCAACCTCACTCATCCACAATTATTGAGTCTTCTAAAAGTAACTTGGATGTGCAACATACAAAAAAAATCCACTCATATCTAAAAATCACCATGTCCCATCTAATCGACATGTGACTACAAAGAAAAAAGCATCTTTCAAAAGACCACAAAGGTCCTCAAAGAGAAAAGGGAAATAAATGCAAAAATGGATCTCAAAATCCATCATAAAAGAATTATCAAAAGTGCACCAAAGAAAAGAAAAATCAAAAGATATGTGTGTTCCCAAGCTAAAAGACTTGGATATAAAAAGAAATTCAAAGTTTCCATTCAAGCTTCCAAATTCTCATAACTCACTCCATTTCACCATCATTTCCTCTCATGCTCCACACTCTCCACTCCAATTTTCCTTTCCCAAAAGTGCATATCAGTATCTCCTTATTGCTAATGACATGACTAAGAGAAATTTTTTACAATCATGTCTTCTTAGCAACTGAAGGATGTCTCTAGGCTAGAGAAGCAATGATGGAGCATGATTTTTTTTTTTTGCTTGCGAGTTAATTCATAATTTAGTGTGCAAATTCATCTCAAGACATAATCACCAAAGTATCATCAAGGACATTCTGAACTTTCATATGAAAATGATTAATTCCTATCTATTTAATCCGTAAAAGAAATATCCATATCATCAAGGTTTGATTATACCAGTGGTGGTCGTACTTGCTGGTGACATTATAAAAGCTCGATGATGATAAAAAGAAAAATAAAAGATTCAATGAAAAGTGACAACATCCCCATTACATTTGTATTTTTCATTCATGTTAACTTTAGATCTTGCATGAACATTAAACCATAGTATTTCTCAAGGCTTCAAAATGAACCAAATATTTTCTTTTATGATCCTTTCCACAACTCCCTAATCATGTATCATTTAGACATCTAATTGGTCCCGTATCATCAAGACATCCAAGTAAGCCTATCAAATCAAACATAAATCAATCAATCATATATTATTTTTCTTAATCAGTCAAACATCAAACATCATCCATCCTATTTTCTCAATTGATATTTCTATCAATCCCAATGAGCACATCTATTTTTTATCCTCTAGATCATGAGGTAGGAACATCAAACCCTAATCCTATCATCAGACATCAAAATACACAAAAAAATGTTGACTTATTCATCAAAAAGGCATATAATATAGTCTTTGAGACACATCAATGATCAATTCTAACTGGGGCAATAACATTTCACATCAATTTTAAATCAGGAAATCAATCAAAATATCAAAAATCATAAAAATATAAAAAAATCTCAAAAAAATCATTAAAATCATAAAATTTCAAAAAATCACCTAAACATCAAAAACTAATTTTGATTCCTTTCACGAGGGGACATATCATTCATCAAGAACCAAAAATATTGAAATTGGGGACATCAAATGTTAAACATTTCAATTTCCAATTGGGACATCAGACATTAAAAACATTTCAATTTCTAATTGGGATGTCAAAACTCATCAAAACTCAAATCAAGAATCCATATCGAAACAACATCATCAAATTCATCAATCAATCAACCAATTGAGACATCAAAACATCAAATTAAGATCTGGACATTAGATTATTCTTTGAATCAATGCACTTTGCACATTCATTCAAAGATGGGAAAATGTACACCTAAAAAAGGTCAATATAAAACATAATTAAATTCAATCCATTTGGATTAAATAAATCAAAATCAATCAATTATGTAATTGAATTAACCTTTGATTACACAGTTCATTCATTCATTAATTCTAACCCATTCAACATCATACATGGCTAATTTAATTAATTCATTTGAATTAATTCCTCCTAAAATGTCTCACTGACCACTACATGACAAAAATAAAATTGACCAATGGGAGACAATAAATAAGTGCACATTGATCACTAATAGGCTTTGTTATCTTAATCATTGAACAATCTTGAAAGGGAATCTTGACCATCCAAAGGGGACACATCATCAACCCCAAAATCCAATCATACCTTGACTATGGTTAATCAAGCTCACCCTCCACACCTTGAGAGATCCTATAAATACGATGCATAGTTAGAGCAATTCATATCCATCCTCATAGCAAATGCATTATAGTCAAATTTGCATTGAGATTCATTTTCATTGAGAGAATCTTTATTATAGGCAATTGTAATTAGATTCATCATTTAGATTGTCATCCTAATGGAGAAATGGATTTGCAACATAGTGATTTTGATCATTTAGAGTAGAATTTTCATCTCATATCATATCATAATTCTCATTTTATAGGTTGTCACTTGAATGTAATTTGTAGCTGAGAGATTTAATCAAGTCCCTAGAATTAGAGAGCAATAGGATGCTCATGATCTTTCATTTCATTATTTTAATTATTTTTACCAATTTTATTTGAAAGGTTGTACTAATGTTCTATATGGGTTTGTAGTATTCAAATTACACACATATAATATGCAACAAGGAAACCCTAAGGATGGATGCAAATGGGAACCCTAAAGGAAAGTTTGTAAACAAAGACAACCTATGGATGCCAAATTATGACCTAAGGATAAGGGACAACACAAAGTGGAACCCTAAAGTCTAAATATTGAGGGATGTATCCAAACTATAGAATACCAACCATTATTTTTTGGTTTGAATAGATTTACGGAATCTATATGGTGACCCTTTTTTTTTTTTATTGCAAGGTTTTTAGATAGAGTTTGTCAAGCAATTGCATCATAGGAATACAATAGTTCCGGTGTAGAATTTGGTGAATGCATCGCATAAATAGAAATTACAATGTTCGACAAGCAATTGTGTAGCTGAATGTAGAAATTGTGGTGAAAGCACTGGAAAATTATCAAAGCAATTCTAGGTACTAAGAATACAAATTAGAAAACAATTGCATAGAAAAATTGACAAATGTGTATTAGAAAGTTGTAATTATGTATCAGAATGTGTCAAATGCATCTCAAAAACTTTCATTTTTTTCTTAGGAAGTCTCAATTGCATTTTTCTGTATGTGAATATCTAATTGTCAATTTGATTTTGCAAAACACAAATAATACACACAAGACAATATGTGTTTGACAAATTCTGGATTGTTGTGCTTTCTATATGTTCAAGGACTTTTTCATACCCCAGGATTTATATTGGTCTAATCACAAATGAAAATACATGAAGACAAATCTTAGCCTAAGGACAAAGTTTCATTTCAATACTTGAGCCCACAGCTTAGAATCTTTGTTAGCTCAAACATCCTTGTCACACCCTAGGGTGCACCTTTTTTTTCCTTTTTCCATAGTTTTATCAAATATTTCTCTCATATTGAGTTAACCTCCTAGGAGCCTAATGGTGGGTATCTTGGGGGAATATTCTTCCCTCCCCTTACACTAAAAATAGTGCAATGTTTAGACAAAAAAGGGTGGCCTCTAAAATAAGCTATCTAGTAATGTTCGGTGGTGCTCGACCTAACACTGGAATTCAAGGGTGAGACACTTAAGTCTCTAATTAGCCATACCATCTCCTTAGGCACATTCACCTGTTCTTGACTATTGTTGAAATACCAAGCCCAAGATAGCTCGAGTATATAGGACTAGGGTTTGTCCAAAGTCCTAAACTATATAGCGACCCAATGGAGTTACTACTTTGAGGTCATTCATTGAGGTGATGAAATCCCCAAGCATGCATCTCCAATGAAAAATAAAAAGGGGAATAAAACATAGATTGTGCAAGTGCACCAATCACATCAGATAGATTGATCAATTTTAAACCCAAATCAAAAGGTGATGTAATCTACTTGTAGACAAAAACCAAAAAAAGGTTTCTTTTAAGCACCAAACTAAGTGCGATCTACTTTATTATAAAAAAAAGCTTGAATTTTTCCATGCCATGTGCTAAAAATCAATAATTAGTAACCAAAAACCCTACTCAAAATAGAAAGATCAATAATCAATCAATTGTGAATGTTAGATAAACCACTAACTTTCAATAATGTACAATGATATCACAAAAAAAATTGTTTTGCTTCTCTCTTCTTTATGGGCTCTCAGATTTTCTCCTCGATATGATGGCACAAAGATTTGAGAATTGTGGTTGTTAAAATTGTGAGGAATCACCCCCTTTTAATATATTTTTAGACTTTAATTAACGACTCAGATTGAGGGGTGCTAACTGATAATGATTGCCTAGGATCGATTATGACAAGACGGATTGGATAGATGACTGAGACAAATTGACAGTTGACTGATTGCGTGATAGAGTTGATTGCATAGATAACTTGGTTGATTGAGAGTGAACTGACTACATGACTGAAGATTGAAAATGCAACCGTTTGCATTGATGAGAAGACTGAATTGATTGAAAAGAGGAATGGTTAGTTAGTGACAATACTGAAGAATAAAATTAGAATTAAATAATTATTTAACTATCTATATGAAAGGATATCTAAATTAAATAATTTATGTATTTTCAAAAGAATAAGTTAGCATTAGGGAAATAGATTAATTAAATAAATTAACCATTTATTTTATTTTAGAAAACATATTTAGTCAATTAAATAATTACAATAATTATTTAATCGGGTTGACAAAAATAAGAAGAATTGATTATTTAATCAAAATTAAGAAAAGAGATTAATTATAGAATTCTATAATTAATAATTTAAATAACTTATAGAAGAAAAATTAGAGAATGTCAAAGGAATATTAACTAAATGTTAAATATTTAAATAATTAATTAAAATTATTCAATTATTGAAATTGCGCGTAGGTGATGAGACAATTTCTAGTGTCTACATGTATACTCTTTAAATATAAATGACATCATATTTGTGAACAAATATGGAATGCCTCATTAATTATTTTTTTAAATATTGATTACATATTTTTAAAAATATGAAATGCTTCAATGATGTTAATAAATAAAATTTATAATTTAAATTTAAATGAATGGGTAAGAGTTTTTGTTTGCAAAGGATGACAATCTTTTATACAGACAAGAAAAAAATGCAAATAATATTATAAATGTTAGTCTTGGCAAATGCTATTGGTATAGATTCTTAAATTTATATATCTAAAAACATCAAGAAATATAGTCTTGAGGTGCTATCTATTCTCAAGACTAATGTGTCCCTACGGGTTTTAGATAGATGTATTTAAAATATCCACGCTTGTTAGTTTTATATTGATATAATTATTCTCACAATGACATCAATGAATTTCATGTCATTGTTAAATAAAAATCAAAACATGATTGAAATATATATTAAAACAACTAAGAAATTATATATATATATATATATATATATATATATATATATATATATATATATATATATATATATATATATATATGCTATTCTTAGAAATTTAAAAAAAAAACTCAAAATTAAAATTTACATACAAAAAATAAAATAACTCTTTAAAAAAGTAAACAATGAAATAAAATAAGATAATTTTCAAGTAAATCAAAGAGTTAAATGACTTTCTTAAATCTGTGTATTTAAGATGTGTAAAATAGTTTATTTTCATAAAAATATCACGATTAAATATATTATTTAATCTTTGTAATTATTATCATTTATAAAAAGTAATTTTAATAGTATAATAAAACATTTTTAATTAATGTATTTCTATTTTCAATCAACAAATTACATTAAATATATATATATATATATATATATATATATAAAAAATTAAATTTATTATTAAAATACAAATATTTTATATTATAACATAAGTTATGGAAGAACCCCAAACCTTCCACAAATCTGTTGGCAAACAGCTACTTCCAACACAAGAAAACAAAACAATCCAAACCAATTACAAATCAAACAATAATGAAGCATAAATTAATAATAGAAGACAGTTAATTTTTATTTAACATTAAAGTCAATGGTCATATGCATACAAATATTTTTTTCATTTGTCAGATGGAAGCAACAACTAAGGATAAATGAATTAATTTTTTAATAATTTTAATTGTTTTAACGAGTCTGCGTCCAGGCGAGAAGTTCAAAAATTCTATAGCATGTCGAGGCAGTGAAACATGCAACGAACGTCCTTATCAATTGAATGCCGTGACCCACAGAGTCTCGCTCCTCACATAGTACCAACTTAAAAGACATTTTGCCCTCCTCACTTGTCCTCGTCACCCTGAATACTAAATTGTTTCCTTCTTTCTCCTCGCACATGCAACGATATCATACATGATAATATATCCATGTGCCCTCTGTACCATTATCCCTTCCACATGACCGCACATGTTCCATCTCTTTTCTCCTCCGTTCCATGAATAATGAGAAACATCTCAAAACATAAGAACTATTCCTCACGCAAATAGGACAAATATGATGATCTAAAATGTTGGACAAAGTGTGGGGTATATATTGGAAGAATATTCAGGGATGGGTACTAATTTTGTATATTTGTGAAGTTTCTAAATGATACGTCAGATGTTGGTGATTTAGTTTTAGTTGTCTTTATAAGCGACTTAAGTACTTATATCTATTGTTTTCGCTTTAAGTAGTTACGACAAATGTTCTGAGTTTCATTATGTATGTAAGGATTAAAAAAATGGTCATTGAATTGACATCCCATACATATTTTATATACTTTTGTTAACCATTCGTATACCTTCCACGTGGTTGTACAAATGTTATATCTTTACGCTATTTCTCTCTTCTCCAGCACTCCATGAATAATGAGAAACAACTCCCTTCACAATACAATTCTTCACGCAAACAGGACATATATGATGACCTAAAAAGTTGTACAAAGTGGGGTATATAGGAAGAACATTAAGGGAGGGGTATTATTAGTGATAACTCCATGTATCTTAAGTTATTAAATGGATATGAAACGTTGAAGATTTATTTTTGGTTGTCTTTGTAAGCAATTTAAGTACTTATGGCTTCTAAATAGGTACGACAAATGTTAATGGATTCGTTATACATTCAAGAGTCAAAAAATGATCATTTTAAATTGATATCCCATACATATTCTCTAATCCTATAACCATTCTTATACCTTCCACATAATTGAAATAGACTATTTCTCTCCTCTCTTCTATTTAAATAATATCTTACTACATAATACTAATCTTCAAACAAATATGACAAATATAATGACCTAAAAGGTTGTACAAAGTGTGGGGCATATAGAAAGACCATTACTAATGTTATTGTTAGCCTATACCAAACCCCACACCATTTGGTTATCTACCCATCTATTCCTAGGAGTGGAATCGTGCAAATAGATTGGCTACCTACTTAAAACCCAATACACAAATCATTGGAGTTGTTGGGCGGCCAACATGAACATAATGTATGTCCTTTCACATTTTTTCTCCTTTTCTAATAATATATCTCATTCATTGTATTTTTCCCCTGCCCAAGGAAGCATGCATTATTAGGCGCAACTACTTCATTATAGGAACAAGAAGACGCAATTAACGAAGAAAGCAAACCATTTAAATATTGATTAGGCGTTCCGTAAGCAAGCATTCTAACTAGTTGTTAGTGACGCGTGAATGGGATTAAATAGCGTCTTACGGCGGGAAAATCTGCACGATAGAATGTCTATTTGTTTAAATAAAGTAATGTAGGGTGTACTTTCAATTTAGCCCGTGACGGGGACGGACTAAATTACATATGGAAAATGAAGGAATATCCAAGATTCCCTCCCTCTAAGTTGTGCCTTTTACTCTACGTTAGAATGTTTGTTTCAAGGCGTCCAATTTCCATCGGCTGCCGGTGATACCGACAAAGGCCAACTGAAAAAGGTTACCGACACGCGTGACGCTGCTTTTAACGCTCGGAGTGGCGTTAAATTAATCGGCGGCCCACACTTCAAAAAATATTAGCTAATGTTTTTTCCAGTAAAAGTTGCGGGACGCTGACTGTCGCGTTTCGTTCTATTAAGGTAAAGTGGTGCGACGGTGACCGCCTCCGACAGTCACTACAAAGAAAAGTATATAAAAAGTAGTGAGAATGACTGCCTAGAGGCAGTCTTCAGGTAAAACGCATTGAGATTACTAGGAGAGAAGTGCGTACCATCTTTTAACTTGTTGGGGTGTTGTTTTAAAGTATCTTATATGGCAATTTATTTTGGATTCTTATTATGTTTTTGTAAGTATATGATAGCTATTATGTCTTGTATTAGTGATGTATGATTTTGATATTTAGTATTAAATATCGATAGTATATGGAGTTATTTTATATTGCATATAATCTTTCATATAGTTTATAGTGATGGTCTATTTATACATGTGTTGTAGGTGGTAGACAATATTTGTCATGGTAGTCAACATCAAGTATTGCACATCTTATATAAAGAAGAAAGTTATTAGAGCATAACTTTCAATTCAACTAATTTAGTAGTTGTGTACTTCAATCTTACAATTCAAGAACTCTAGCTTGATAGTTAACTTTTACATATCAATATGTTCTATGCAATCAAGAGAAATTAGAAGAGATGTCTTAACCTCTTTTGATCGTGAGAATTCTCATTTTGAGCTCTTAATATATATGAACACATTTAAGTGTTTATGTTTTTATATTATATGACATTTAGTATGCATTTATTTGTACATAATATTTGGTAAGTTTCTTTGTCATAAGAATTAGTTTTATATAGGGGAGGACCTAATAGTTGAGTGTGTTCCAATAGTTGTGATAACACTTGTTGATTTAATATATGCGCTTATTAATTTTATGTTTGCATTTGTTAATTTAATGCCCAATATTTTTGACAATATTGTACCAATAATTATGACTTTAAAGTTGTTATTATTGATGATAAGTGACCATAATTGAATGAAATGTATCATTTGGTTCTAAAAAGGAACAAATCATGTGATGACACGTCAACACACCAATAAAAATAACTTTATCAGTCTCACTTTTTTTTTTACTATTTTGGACATCTTGACATAAAACATGTTGATGTGGCATCATATTTGATGATGTGTCCCTAAAACTTTAGTTATAAGTAAAGGACTTGCCAAGTAAGCTACACTATAAAAATTTGGAAGTGATTTGAAATTTCCACATAGGATTTTAAGAAGCGCAAAGTTAGGGTGCTCAACTACTAGGTCCCCTCCAACAATTTTGACATTTTATATCAAATACACTTACCATAAATTTATGTGTTTATGTATTTTATGGCATGTTAGGTTTTTAAGGCAAACCGAAACAATAAATAATATTAAAATATAATGCAAAATAAGAGAGGTAAAAGAACAAGATATAATAACATATAGATTTAACATGGCTCACCCAATGTGGACTCAATCCACCAATGAAACAGTCATCCACTTCTTTATGTTATCTAGTGAATATAAAATTACAATATGATATCGTTTACATTACACAACTACTTATTTATAGGCCTTTAATATGACTAACAAGGTCACCAAGATTTAAGCACAGTTGCATTCAATCAATTGCCACACATCAAAAATCTCCTACTTGGAGAGTAATCAAGCTCGACACTAAATAATCTCCCACTTAGAGACTGATCTTGGAATAACTCTGCTACACCTTTAGGTCCCACTAGATTGACAAACCTAGACTTCACTTTTTTTTCATTTCCACCAGTGTCATGCTCAAAAGCCAACATAAGTTGAGTAGGAAATCAATTTCTCTCAAGTTACTGTCTTGGTCAACATATCTGCAAGATTCAAACAATTGTGTGTCTTTCCCAACTTCAATTGTCCAGCCTCCAAAAGTAAGCATGTGAAATGGTACCAAAGCTATATATCTTTCATCTTAGAGTGAAGGGTTGTGTTCTTAACAAGATGAATTACACTTTGATTATCAATATACAATATGTTATTCTCCTGTTACTTTCCCAATTCATCCATAAACCTTTGTAACCAAATTGTCTCCTTACTAGTATTGGTAGCAGCAACATAATCTGCTTCTATGATGGATAGTTCAATAACCTTTTACAACCATGAAATCCAACTAATTGTTGTTCCACCTATAGTAAACACATATCCTATTATGCTCCTCCTGCAATCAACATCTTCTACTATATCTTAATCAAAATATCCCTGGAGAGTAGAATTGAAACCTCTAAAACATAATGAAGGTGTATAGTAGTACCTCTCAAATATAAAAGAATCCACTTTATTGTATTACAATGCTCTTTTCTAGGATTGTTCATTTATCATCTCACAAATCCCACTACATGTGTAATATTTGACCTTGTGCATACCATGACATATATCAAATTACCAACTATTGAAGATTATGGAACCTTTAACATATAGTCCATATCTTCTTGTTGTTGGAAACTGTAATTGAAGCAATTGTTGTGTTGTCATTGATGTCAAACCTTAACTAGTAAGACTGTTGCTACTTAGGAAAGTACTATATCTATTGTATTGTTGTGAAGAAGGGAAAGAAAGGATGGTAACAATAGCACCTAAGGAAAGGTTGAGTTATCTTGATACTACAAAGTGTACTTGACTATATTGTACAATGATGAGACAATGTATTGTTTATCTTATTAAGATTGAAGACTAAACTGGTAGGCTTGACCGAGCAAAAATGGAGGAAATCATGTTCAAGCCGAGTAATGTTAGTGTCGACCGAGTCAGTATATGCCGAGCAAAATTCTAGTGTTGACCGAACATTAGTTAATTGCCGAGAAAGACAGTATAAGCCAAGGAAACATTTTTAGTAATGACTAAGATTTCTACATGAAGACCGAGTAGTTGATCACAATATTGACCGAGCATCAATATTTTTATATTTGAAGAGAATTCAGATTTGGAGCCGACATTGTTGAATTCTTAGATTATGTAAAACGTGTTGACTTTATTTATCGATTGTTTGAAAGTATTGAATGCACTGAAAAATGTTTTATTGTAAATCTTTAAGAGATTTGAGATGTTTTTAAAAAAGGAGCCGAAGAACATAAAGCAGGTAGATTCAATGAATTTGACCTAACCCTAAGATCTACGAAGGAGATTGAGCGGCAAAAGATGAGTTAACCTAATTGAGGAAGTATTAAGGGAACCTAAGCATTAGGTATGTGTGTGCATGGGTGAAAAGACGATGTTGGAAGATCAGTAGATGTTATTGATTGTATAAGTAGAAAAGGCTGAAGGAGAAGTGTGGTGATTGCTTGAAGAAAAGTTTTGAGAAGATCAGAGATGGAGATGGCAAAGTTTCAAAGTCAGTAAACTAGCATTTGTGTATGGAATTGGATCTGATATTTGCAAAGTGAGTTGTATGTTTTTCAGATCAATACTGCTGCTACTTTCTAACCATTGTAACAGTCAAAATCCTTTTAACAAAGGTTGACCTAACAGTCATATGTTTAAATCCTTTGAACAAGGTTGCATTCTAATGGAATGTATGTAAGTCCTATAACAAGGCTCACTTCTAACAAAGTGATTGAAATCCTTTAATCGGGTCACACCTAATAGTGTGTATTGTAACCTTTGATAGGGTTGGCTTTTAACCGAGCTCACTTTAGAAGAGTGAAAATAATAGTAGCATGTTACAAAGTGGTTTTTCCTAGATTGGGTTTCCACTATAAATCTTAGTGTCAATGCTTGTGTGAATGATTTGGTTTAAACATTTATGTGTTTTACAAGTTAGATACAACTGGGTAGTGGATTGCAATGTTATATGTTTCTATTATAGAATCAATGATGATCGAGTTGGTTTTGGTTGTTAGATCTGATTTAAAGAAAAGTTTTTGAAGTTTGTTTTATACATCTAGACCTAAGAACAACTGATTCACCCACCCCCCCCCCCCCCCTCTCTGTTGTTCTAAATCATATTAACACTTGTGCCTTGGGATACATCTCCATAGTCAATTTAAAATGATTGGAAAAGGTGTATGAATTGGTTTTTCATTATGTTTCTAAAATCTCTTCAACACCTTTTCTATATAATCACTTTGAGATAATATCAATGTGTGATTTTTTCCTATTTCTAATTATTCTCATACCAAAGATTTATTTTGTTGCACCCATATCCTTCATGAAAAATGCCTTTTCTACTTTTTGCAAGTAAGCTCATTTATATATTGCACGTTAGATCCTGCAAAAAGAATGTCATCAACATATAATAACAAAATGATATAGCTATCATAATCCAATCTTGTAAAATAAACACAATGATTAGAAGGACATCTTTTATAACATTGTTCAGCCATAAAAGTGTCAAATTTTAAATACCATTGCCAAGGTGCTTGCTTTAGGCCATACAAAATTTTCTTTAACCTGTACACTAAGTTTCAGTACCTTTGACCTCATTTCCATGTGGTTGTTGCATATAAATTTGTTCTTCCAAATCTCCATGGAGAATAGTTGTCTTTATATCTAATTGTTCAAGTTGCTTGGTCTTCTATAGCGACGCGACTTAAAATAGTTCAAATAGAAGTCATCTTAACAATAGGATAAAATATTTCATCAGAGTTAGTACATTTTTTCTATACAAAACCTTTTACCACGGGTCTAGGCTTATATTGTTTCTTGCCTACATGTTCTTCCTTTAACCTATAAACCCACTTGTTTGGTAGTGATTTTTTACCTTCAAAAAATTTAACTAATTCTCAAATTTGATTTTGTATCAAAGAGTCCATCTCCTCTTTCATTCCTTACTCCCACTCTTTTTTGGTTTCAACTTGAATTGCTTATGCATAGCTCTTTATTTCACCAAAATTAGTCAATAGTACATAATATAATGAGGGAGAGAATCATTTAGGGGGTGTACTTATCTTGGTAGATCTCCTTGCAAGAGTTTGAGGTACCTATTGTTGTTTTGGTTGCTCAATGTTTTGTTGCACTGCCTGTAGTATATTTTATGGGATCTTATTGAGCACTATGTATTTTCTATTTTCTATTTTTTTTTTCTTTCTTTGTAACTGGTCTTTATACATGACCCGCTCATTGAATATGACGTCTATACTCCTAAAGATTTTATGACTCTCATAATTCCATAGATGATATCCAAAATCATTAACTCCATACACAATAAAAGTACACTTCTTAGATTTTTCCTCAGGTTTTTCTCTATTCTCAATCTTGATATAGACAAATTTTTCACTTTACCAATTTTTTTTAGGAATGAGTAGTTTGAATTTTTATCCATCCATGCCTCCTCTCTAATACCACCATCTAAGGAATTGAAGGTCCTATTTTTATCAAGTAAACAATAATACACAAGATGTTAATGCCATGTTTATCATTATGAATTATCTTCCTCAAACCCTCTACTATGGAGATGACCTCAGGATTGGAGTTTTCTTGTCCTAACCATTACTCAAATTTTTGAAGTCATGGGAAAGGTTTTAGACTTGCATTAGAGGAAATATTACTTGGTCTCATCCTCATCATGAAAAGAGTGGGAAGGATTTTTCTCAATAATAGGAATGTCATTAGTAGGCATGTTGGTCTCATCAAGATTCTAAGGAAATAAAGAGGACTCGGGATCAAAGGAACCCATAAGTATATGAATTATCCTAACCAAAATGCTA
Source organism: Chamaecyparis obtusa (assembly GCA_027943335.1). Classification (NCBI taxonomy): domain Eukaryota; kingdom Viridiplantae; phylum Streptophyta; class Pinopsida; order Cupressales; family Cupressaceae; genus Chamaecyparis; species Chamaecyparis obtusa. Next base: position 635,741 of record BSBK01001592.1, read on the forward strand.
TAGGTAGGACTCAATGTAATAACACTCATGCACAAGAAAATGAAATATTTTTAGATCTATTGTAAATATGAACTTTGAAAGAGATATGCAAACATTCATCAACTAAGCACACTAGTACATTAATGAAAAATACATCTAACCATCAAATCTAACTTGAAGATTTAAAATATAGAATGATTAATGCAATGCATAAAAAGGAGATCTAAACACCAAATTATAAGCATGTAAGGAGAGTTAGGTTCACCAAGATGTACATTATGAAAAGGGAATAAATGCAAAGGGGTCGATCACCTCTCCTTTTCAAGATTGCACATTTAGAAGGAAGATGTCCCAATAGGCTAAAGTGGTGACTTAAGCACTAAATGGGGTATCGATCCTTTGCTAAATATGTAATTTTGAAATGAGAAATAATAATGAAATAAGAAATGTAGATTAGGGAAGCTTTATATTCATCTAGAATCAAAATAGAAAATATGCTACTTCAGATCTGAATAAGCAACAAACAGAATATCAAAAATACTCGTAACAACTATTATGAGATCCCAAAGATGAAACTTATCTACTTGTAAAATTTTAGTTGGATCTAGAGGGTATACATCGGCTGAGACGTTCTATACCTAGGTATACAGTGAATGAGTCATTATGTACCCTAGGTTTCTACATGAAACTTTTAGGGAAACTCTGACTCTTCTTGATCTGCTCAAAAGATTCTTGATATCTTTGTAGCCTATTCATGCACATAAAAAATTGGGGAAAAGGTTGGGTAAAATGGTCTTGAATTGGTCAAATCCCTGCTTAGGAATCAACCTTGAAAATGAAAGGAAAATGCATAAAGGAAAGTGTGGAAAAAGGTAAATGTTTGATTCACCTTGCTTAGACCCTCATGGATAGATGTTGGAATTTATCATACCCAAGAAGATGCTTGAATATAATTGGAATAAAGGAGTTGACCTTGAAATATAGAATAAAAATCAAGGATGCCCTCATAAATGTATGGATATATGAACGCCAGTCCTAGATCTTCAATGTAGATATGCTTGATAATCACTTGTAATGAAGGAGAGATGAATGTGGATGGAAGGATGAATCTTCTTTCTTGATTGATAATTCCTCTACTTGGCCATCATGGGAGAGAACCTTTCTTCAATGGAGAAGATTTCCTAGAATTTGACTTGAATGAATTGGAGAAACTAAATCTTGGATGCTTGCCTTTAAATCTTGAATCTAATTGCTCAATTACTCATGCCTACTCTTGAAAAATTGATTGCATAATTATAGACATGAAAGTATTTCAAAATGAGGAGAGATAGGGTGTTTATATACCTCATCCATCATTTTGAGATTCAAAAATAATCCAGACTGACCACGAGATCTATTTTCCCATTAACACCCCAACATAGGGCCAAATCTAGGTAAAAAATCTTGGGTACATAATGACATCCATTATATACCTAGGTATAGAATGATTGAGTCATTCTATACTTGGGTACATAATGATGGAGCTATTCTATACCTAGGAATTTAATCCCAGATTTGAACAAGGTGTCAGAATAGTGGAAAAGAAGTAGGAAAAGAGGAATCAAGTTGCAATGATCAAGCATAACAAACATTAGATCTTAAAATCACCAAAATGGGGCCTAATAGAGCATCTAATTATGGGTGCTAACTTTTTAGGATGATACAATAAATATACATGTTAGGCACACGTTATAATATACTTGACTGGTCGTAGTCAACCCCAACTGTAAGTAGTATTAACATTGCACACCTTATGCAAAAATAAGAGGTTTATTAGAGAATAACTTCTATTTAACAAACTTAATAGTTTCACAATTTCCAATCCAACAAGTCTAGTATTATAGCTCGTCAATTTAGCTTTCTCAAATCAACATGCACTATAGAATCAAAGAAAATAATAAGTGATGCCTCACCCTTTTTTTATCAACCCAATTCTCATTTTGATTTTTTTGAATATGAATACATTGCTTTATCCCTATGGTTGTATAATAGAAGTAGTAAATATTCTTCTAGTCACTTTATTTCAGTGGGCTATAATTTTTTACAACTTGTCCAACGAGTTCAATTGCACATTCTACAATTTATAATGTTATTTAAATGGTCCACATCATTCAATTCTCTAATCAATTATCTATTGACTATCTTACTGGACTTGGATTGGATCATTAGTACTAAAGCTTGAAAGTTTAGTACATCATCATGAAATCAATCTCAAATACAAGCTTCTCTACACTATTGCAACCATAGTGAAGCAAGCAATACACCACAAATCTCTAAGATAGAGGGCCCTCTTTCAACATCTCCTCATGAGAAAAAAACATTTTCTCATAGAGATTCAACATCTTTAACATAATAATTAATAGCTACAAGAATTTTTCTATTCATAATAGAAAGGATTCAGTAACATCTTAAAGTGACTCACAAATCTCATTATGTACAACCTTCTTGCCAGTGCGAGAAAGTTGAACAATGAATATGAGAGTAGTGACATATAAGCTATATTGGACTTACCACAACTTCTCTCTAGAGGAGAAGAGAAACTAGCATGACTCACATCTAATTGTCTACATTAGAATAGCTTAGTGCAACAAGATTTGTAAACTTATATTAGTTTAAGTCAAAAGTAAATATCCATAATGAACTTGACCTTAAAATATGAGATAAAATTAAAAAAGTAATTATTTAGTATGTAAAACATGGAACAACATAGAGAAAATCACAAACAAAATAAATTTTAGGCTTAAAAACTTTGTAATACCATCCATCAATTTGGTGGAGGAAAATGATAATTCCTTGGTTTATACCTCTGATTATTCCTTTGAAGGGGTCTTCAATATTGGGCATAGGATTGCAAAGAGCAATAGTATTCTTAATAGTCCATTCCATAATAGATTATTTATACCAATTAGTAAGCTCAAACAAACTTTTCAACATTTGTTGAAATGCTCAATTATATAATCTATGTTTTACTTTCTAAATGTTTAAGGCTCATATCATTTACGTTTCTCGTATCTTCTCAAATTCTAAAAATTCATAAACTTTATTTTCAAATAATTTTATTAGGTTGAATACATTGAAATGACTTTCTCAAGTCTTATTGCACAATTGTTTTTTATTTTAATTAATTTCATTAATTTGGAAGGAACAATCATATTAATTTTTTTATTCTACTTTGAAGTTTCAATAATCAACACCATTTTCCTTTATAATCAATATAGATGTAAATGAATGACAAATTGTTTCTTCGTTTACTCTATAATTATTGTTTGGCTAAAGCCTCAAAATAATCTTCTTGTCTGGGTGAGGCGACATTTGTTAGATCTTCTTGTCTGGGTGAGGTGACATTTGTTAGATCTCGCCAATATAACTTAATATAACATTATGAATTCCACTTGAACTCTTTGTTACTAAACAAAATATCACATCAAAGACATAATGAGCTCATGAAACACCTTTAATGCTTTTTCTAGTCAAATGAACAAAATATTATGATTAAATACAAGCGTGTGATAAAAACTTCAAATCCCATACACAAGCTTGTTCAAAAGGTAATACTTCAGTCAAAGTTGGCTATAATGATATATGATTTTATTTTAACTTATTATAACGATTTTATGCATTCCAAGGATAGTTGATAAGTTTATTTTATTATAATAATAATATAAATTTAATGTAAAAAATTATTACTATAAATCTTAATAGCGATTGTAGAATTATATAATAAAACAAGTCATGTATAAAGATTGATCACCTTAGAATAAGTTCTAATGCTCTCTTGGGTATGTTTGCAATTCTCTTTAACACCTAATAATTTTGCATATTGTCATTTGAAAATCCATATCAATAACATCATTAGATAATAACAAATTGAAACCAGTTATTATTTATCAATACTATTAATATTTTTCAATAAATCAATTAGGCATGCACACGCGCACACACATATGAGATTATTGGCACTTTTTCTTTTTCAAATGTATATCTTATTTAAATTACTAATATATTATTTAGCCAAACAAATTACTTTTTAAACTTGTTAATATTTTGATAAACAAATGTGTATAAACATTTAGTTGTTTATCAGAAACTTCACACTGTATGACATTTCCAATAAAAATATAATATTTTCAAACTTGTAGTAATAGGAACTAGCTCTTAGTACATCAGTATGGAGTATCTTCTCAAAGAATAATTATTTCACTATTACAATTCTTTTAACATTTTGTGAGTTTTACATGGTTCATAATTAAGAAGTATATGATACTTTTGAAATACTTTGAAACAACTATGACAAACTAGTGGCAAAACCTATCATTAACTCTACTGTAAAATATGTTGTAATACCATGTATTATCACTATGTGACACTTATTCTATTTGTCTCCAACCTCCTTGTCTTTTTCTTTATTATCAATCCCAAATTAGAAAAATAATTTAATTGTTAGAACTTCTATAAATGTAGCAAAAACTACTGCTCTCCCTACCATAATACACCTTAAAAGACCTCTACTCTATAATAAAAATTACAACTTAATTTGTGAATGACACCTACATTTACTTCTATTAATGTAGCAAAATCCCCTCAACCTCCTATCAAAATACTTGTGAAAAGATCTCTACAACATAACAAAAATTACAACTTAATATGAATGACACCTACATTTACTTCTATTAATGTTGGAAAAACCACTCTCCCTACCACAACCTCTGAAAAGACCTCTTCACTATAGCAAAAATTATAATTTAAATTATGAATGATGTCTACATTTGTCTCTATTAATGTAGCAAAAACTACTCCTCCCTTATCACAATACATATGAAAAGACCTCTACACTAAAACAAAAATTACAACTTAATTTATAAATGACATCTACATTCAATTCCACTAATTTAGGTAAAACTCCTCCATCCCTATCACAATACACATGAAAGATCTCTATACAATAACAAAAATTACAACTTAAATTTATGAATGACACGTATATTTATTTCCAAAACTTCTATAAACCATTAGCCCTTCTCCCTTAGAGACACACTGTAGTGATACAATTGAGAGAAAACAAAAACTCATAAATTTCACTTTCATCTAAGAAGCGTACCAGTAATTGTTATAATTAGCTAAGACATCTGTAGAACCTAAACTATACATTGTATTTTGACATTTTTTTGTATCCATATGTAAAGTAACTACTTAAAAATATCAGCTATTAGTACACATGAAATATGAAATGAAGTAATGAACTTTTAGTTATATATTTTTTTTCTCCTTTATCATTAGTAATGATAAGGTTTGTTGCACACAGAATTCACTATTAGAATAGTCTCAGCTACCTACCATGTACAAGAAGTAAAGACCAAATGGTAACAAAATGTTTGGATGAAAGTTTTGATGGAAACTTATCATATCCACATTCTCTCACCAAAATTAAGCCTCCATTGCTAAGTTAGATACACGGATTCATTGTAAATAATAATAATAAATCAATTAAAATTCAATACGCCCTCCACTGGACACCAACGCCCTGCCATTAAAAATGAACATTTATAGAGTCTTTCTGTCTGTTTTGTAATTTATTGAAGCTAACATGGTGACCCATCAGAAATACTGACTGGACTTTTATTTTGTTTTGTTTTAATGGGCGACACATGCTACGTGTCCTCCAAGATCTGAATCGTGGCTGTTCCCTGGGCAATCTGTCCGCCATAACATTTGACACGCCTGATTTCACGTTTACAGCAGCTGACGGTAAAAAGTCTCAGTCAACTGTTTACAGACTTGGATGTGAAGCCATGCAGTAGCTTCCCTGGTAAATTAAGTCAATGAATATAACCAGTCTTTTTAGCTTCTACGAAAAGAGGAGCGCACAATTTAACGCTCTCGTTCAATTAACGTGACGGTTTGCGCGGCTCCAATTTGAGCGGCACGAGAACTGGGTTCACAATCCCTTGCTATATAAAATTCACCCTCTGTTATGATCGGCACCAGTGGACGGCCACGATTGGCCGAAAAGCTCCGAAAGGCCCCAATCACGGGATTGTTGCGGATTATTTAATGTAAAGTGTGTCTGGCACTCTACGACGCGGCAGTAGAATAGCTGCAGGTATTCGGTGAAATTGCGGCCTAGTTAATATTTTAGATTCCGTCCCCGTCAGAATCCCCATATCTCCAGCCTGTACCCGCCGTTCTACGGGCGCCGTTCGATGGCGCAGAGATGCGTAGGGTTTAATGATTTCGCGCAAAAAATAGGATTGGTCATCCGAGTAAGCGAATGATATAACATATTCGCGGGAGGATGTAAGTGAATCATGGCTGGGCAGGGGAGGCAAGACCGCCTGCAAAAATTTTCTGGGATCCCTGAAATCGTAGTGCATTATTTTCTGGGTTTCAGAATGCAGTTAATGCTGAGGACTTGATTTCAATAGCAGGTCGGGGGATCGAAACCCGGGGGTAGGACTCTTGGGGAGTTTGCAGAATGGCTCAAGTGAGATCGAGCAGGGGCAGCATTGGCAAGCCTTCGCCTCAGCAGGCGATCCATGAGTTGAAACAGCGAACAATCGTAGCTATAAACAAGTTGTCAGATCGAGACACGTATCAAATAGCGGCTCAGGAGCTCCAAGGCGTCGCACAGTCGCTGAGCCCTGAGGCTGTTTCCCCTTTCCTCACTTGTCTCTGTGACACCGACTCCCGTCAAAAGAGCATCGTCAGAAAAGAATGCGTCAAGCTGTTTGCCACATTAGCCGACGCCCATGGCGACATTTTGTCGTCCCATTTGTCCAAAATGGTGACCAACATTGTGCGTCGGCTCAAGGATCCCGACTCCAACGTCCGCGACGCTTGCGTGGATTCAATCGGCGTCATGGCGTCGAAAATTACGATGCCGTCAATTGCTGTTTTCATACGCCCTTTGTTCGAATGTCTGGGCGAGCAGAATCGTTATTTGCAGGTGGGTTCTGCAATGTGCCTTGCTTGCGTTATCGACAATGCTGCGGATCCTCAGCCTGCGGGGTTACAGAGGCTTTTGCCCAGGATTGTGAAGCTTTTGAATAATAAGATTTTTTTGGGCAAGCCTGCGTTGCTATGTGTGATTGGGAGCATAGTTGAGGCAGGGGGCGCGTCAAATCAGCATACATTGAGTATGTTGATCCCTGCCATGGATGACGCCTTGCGGAGCGCTGATTGGGCTACGAGAAAAGCTGCGGCGGAGGCTTTTAATCGCATGGCCCTCAGCATTGGAGATTTGGTTACACCATTCAGATCTTCGTGCCTGGCATCATTGGAATCCAGTCGTTTTGACAGGGTTTGTATTCAGTTAGTGATTTGTCTCTTGATGCATTCAATTAAACCATCTTCAATTGGAAGCTGTTGCCATTACGTTTTTCCTTAAAAGTTTAGGGCTTTATCCAATTAGGTGTTTTTATCATGAATAAAAATAGACCAGTCCTTTTTATTGTGAATTTCACCTGAAAACTTAAGTTTTTATTTGGTTTGGGTTTTGAACATGTTTCCTTTTGCTACTTGGAACTGTGAAAGATGCAGAAAGTCAAACAGGTTACATGTAGATCTTTTTTCCCTCAATGCACGTAAATTTACTGGTTTTGAAATTTGGCGTGCATTTCATGTGTTCGATTACTTTGGAGATTTTCATGATCTGTATTCCTCCTTATCATTTTCTTCTATTGCAAATGGAAGGATTAGTATTTTTGTTTAGATCTAGACCTTTATTTTTTTCGTTTTATGTTAAAAAGAAAGAAACAATTATGAGCCTATTGATCATGTTCTTTAGCTTGAAATTTTTCATCAGTCGGTATCTAGTTGTTAATTTGACAATGTCATAGACTAATTTTAATTTTGTATTTCTATTCTTGCTGTTTAGACTGTCCATGATTATGTTCCTTTTAAATTGATCATCACTTTCATCCAGTTAGAATTTGAAGGATTATGACTTCTGATTCATCTTTCTGTAGTTTACCTTTTAATGTTAAGTAAAGAAAAAGATCCTCTTAAACCTTTGGTCTTGGGTTTACTTGAGTTTTTTGATCAGTTGGGACCTACTTTATAATTTGACAATATTATGGCCTGAATTAATGTATGTTCTACTATTGCTGTTTAAGCTGCATATGACTAAGTTTCACTTGCATTTTTGTGGTTTATTTTCCTTTGGATCATTTTCTTTCAGTTAAAAATTTAAATATTTCTTTCAGCAATCTGGGCCCTCTTCAACTCTTGAATAGGGCTTATACTTTTCATACTGAATTAGTTTGTTTGTTATGGCGTAATTGGCTAAGATAATAATGTCTTAAATCTTTTTGGAATTTTTATGGTCCCTGGGTTTCTTGAACTCTTTAGCCATGACTTATATTTAATTTTAATTTTCAGTTATTTTGTTTAGGCTGTCCACGGCTCTGGTCCCAGTAAATTGATTGAAATATAATTTATAACTAATACTGGTTTTTTCGTTTTTGTACTTAATTTTTCTAGCTTTGATCTGTATATGCGGTAATTTTGGATATTATGATCCTTTGCTACTTGAACTCTTTCATCATGGCTTATATAGCTTTAATATTTGTTATTTTGTTTGGACTATCCATTTTCTGGTCCTAATGAATTGATTGAAATATGGTTTACATCTAACACTGCGATTTTGATTTGTTATTTTAATTTTCTAGCTTTGATGTGTGTACGTGGACATTTTGAAACAGGTGAAACCAGTTCGAGACATGGTCAATCAGGCTCTGCAAAGCTGGAAAAGCATTTCAGATTCTGATGAGTCTTTACCATCTCATGAAAGGGAATCTTCTGCTAAAGGTATACCATCACATGGGACTAATATAATCGAGCACAGGATTTATCATGCTAAAGGAGATGTAACTTGCACTACTTCTGTGGTTTTTATCTAAGAGTTTCACGTGTTATTATGGTGTACTTGAGATCATTTGTCTATAATCTTACAATATAGATGTTCCCTTCTACATTCATCATACTTTTGATCAAGTTTGCACTTTTTGCCCAAGACTTTCTCAGGCTTTTTTAAATAGGCATCTTACTAGAACTTTTCAGAATTTCTGAATTTCATGTAGATTTTAAGTGGCTTGCTTTTCAATTGGATGTAGTTTCCCTCAGTTGTATGTCACAGTGCATTCAGTTCACCGATTCTTCTAAAATAAATAGATGATTTATAATATCCCATAGATTGATTTCAATATTACGAGTTATTATTTCTCATTTAATTTCCTTTTTTTCCAATTTGCAGAAAATGTGTTTGACGATCATGTTTCCGTTGCTTTTAAGCCTTCCAATTCATTAAAGCCCGAGTTTGGCTCTGTAAAGAAAAGCAGCACTGCTGTGAGCAGGTCTCCTCCAGATACTGTTTCTGTTAATAATATATGGAAAAGATCTCCTCTGACTGACAAAAAGACAAATCCAGCCTTATTGCATAAGCAGGGCCAGAAGAATGTAGATGGCTGGCAGGTTGAGGTAGCAGTTCCTCAAAGTCGGTCTGTGCATGAAGATCATGACAAAAGTTACGGTAAAAGTTCATTTGCTAAACCGAAAGATAGGAGAGGTTCAGATGTAGATCATGGATCAAGAAATAAAGATACAGGGATAGTGGAAAAATTGGAAACCCCTAGACGCTCAGATTGTGACACCAAATGTGTTGTGACTGACCAACCTTTCGATTTAAAGCCTGCTGCTGAGGCAGTTCCTAATGAGAAGCAGAATACAAGCAATGTAGGCAGAAATAGTTTTAAAATCCAGTGCAATGGCCACGATTCAAATGAATTGGCTATGATTAGAGAACAACTTGTTCAGATTGAAAATCAGCAATCCAGCTTGTTGGAACTTATGAAGGTAACTTGCCAAAATCTTGATCTTTTTAGGTCTGCCAAATATCCCATTGTTTTGAATTGGAAGAGCTGAAGATGTATGAGTTTATAGCCAATATCATAACAAATTTGTTATGGTAGCTAGTTAGAACTCTTTCAAGGATAGCTATCAGGTATTGCTCCTGAGATGCTATTCAATTGGACATGTATGAGAAATAAATATTTTGCAGTCTGATTGTGAGTGATCTAATTCTTTTTATGTTTTTTAATTATGCTCCATTCATCTCTATTATGAACCATATATTCAGCAGGAAGCAAGCTGCAAGGTTCTGTTATTTATATTAAACTTAAAGTTTCTCGCTTCAGCTTCCAGCCATTTTTTATTGAGTCTAGCCTCAGAGCATCTAATTTGTCATAACTGTTTCTGGTCGCTACTGCTAGTTTAACTACTTTTTCAGTTGTTTGTTAATGATAACAATCCTATTATCTTCTCGCCCGTCTTAGTAAAAGCTCTTATGACAAATTTCAAAGTGAGTCAGCTGCTTGTAATTTCCATTGCCACAGAAATCATTCCCAAGTCCAATATTGTAAAAATGCTCCTTTTGTTGCTCAAGGATTTGGAAAGGCTTACAGCATAATTCCATGGATAAGGTTCAAAATTCTTTGACAGATGTCGCAAAATACAATGGATCACTAAGATATCGGTGCAGGTACTTGGAAAATCAAAGTGAATTAAGAATATGTGCAGCATATAGGGAATAAGAGCCATTTTATGTTAAGTTACTTCCTTAAGAGACAAAGATGATAACCGCAAGAAGGCTATCTGAGTTTCTCCTTAAGTTATTATTGACTTTATAGCTAGCTGGGATTTGTTGAAGAAAAATGTAGCTGGAAACCATCCAGAATTTAAAGTGCCAACACTTCTTTAGATTATGCCAGTTCTTTAGACTTCTTGATAACTCTGGTTGATAAACTTAATTTTTGCTATCAGGATTCAACTGTGTAGGTTTTGAGTCAAACTTATTGACCTATGTTTCATGAGTCGTGGTTCACAAGAACCCATTTCTCTTGAGAATGAATAGAACACTTAGCACTCATTGCATCTAGGTGAGAAATCATGATGAAGAGATCATCATTTAAACTTATCTCCCATGTTTCTTCAAACTTATTTTTTTTGTGGTTTTGTGTTGAGAAATCATGATGAAGAGATGTCTTAAGTAAGAACTGTAACCAGCAGTACAGAATACACATTTTCCCATGGGAGTACCTTATCTGTGCCTGTAAATGTTAATCATAATGCTTGAAAGTAATAGTTGCCCAAGAATGTCTTTGTCAGCAAGCTTTGATATGTTCCTTAGTAATGTGCTAAAGCCTAAATCTAAAGATATTATATTTATATGGGCTCTTGTGTTCTAAGCAGAAGTTGCCTGCTAGATGTTCGTATAATAGAGGCTACGTGATGAGTGTTCAAGTTTTACTCTGATTATTTTCACTTTCTGCTTTTCTCTGGGTCTTTTATTAGCTGTAAGTTTATCCTTTTATCTGCTAATTTTATACAAACTATAATGGACGGTAGGACCAAGCATAAGTTGTATTCAGTGTTGTTCTCGCCTGTTAGTTGATTGTATGCATGTCTAGATGGAATTCAAAACTTTCTTGGGGCACTGTGAAGCATTGACACAGAAGATAGATGAAAAATTAACTCAGCATAAAGTTTGAAACGTGCTTTTAGTACTTTCATTGTTTGCAGTTGTTTGCATTTTTGTTTCCTGATAGTTAAAACTAGTTTTTTTTAATTGTGCTTTCAGATGTTTATGGGAAGCTCACACGATGGGTTGCATTCACTAGAAAAAAGGGTACATGGTTTAGAAAGGACTGTAGATGAAATGGCTCAGGATCTTGCTGTATCAACTGGTAGGATCTCTACTGTTGAAGATGGAAGGGCTACTTGTTGCAAGTTCCCTGGCTCTGTGCTTTTAAGCTCCAAATTTTGGAAGAAAAATGAAGGCAGATACTCACCTGCACAACTTACCACATCTGAGGGCTCATCAATGAGTAGATCTGGAAGAGGTGCACCATACAGAGCTGAAATGGGGACCGATATATGGGATAGGAAGTTCAAAGGCTTGCGGGGTGGTTTTATGGTGAATCCCTTAGCAGATGTCCGGGGGACATCAAAGAGGGCGACCACTGAGTTTATTTCAAATGACACTCAAAGGTCTATATTGGAAAATTTGGAAGGAAATCAAATATTTACCAAAGCACGGGACAGAAATAGGTCTAATGAGGGTCCCTCTGTAAGGAGCACATTGCAAGTATCAGAAGATGAAGCTATTGCTGTCTCTGGTATGCAGGTTGTAGGCAAGGATGCAAAAACAGAGGTCTGTGATTCTGTGAAAGAAAATTCACGACCAACAGCTTTAGGGAGGACCACTGACAATTTATTCAATAGCAAGATAGGTCAGGGCAGTGACAGTTTTTGGAGTGTTTGGACACGGTCAGTAGAATTTCTATGGAAAGGAGATGTGGAGTCAGCATTTGGCGAGGTCCTTTGCATCGGGGATGATCTCTTGTTGATTAGGCTTATGAATCGGACTGGTCCTGTGCTGGAACATTTATCTAAAGGGACCATTTTGGAAATGATGCAAGCTCTTAAACATTTCTTGTTGAAGCAGAAATTCTTGGGTTCAGTAATCCCTTGGATTCAACAGGTGATTTATCCAATTAACCTGTACTAATAGGATGTGTATTCTTTTGTTTTGGTATATTGATAATTATAGTTTATTTCTTCAGCTAAAGGTTATGATTTTTTGTTAAATTCAGAAGATTACATCTTTGTAGTCCCTTAAACCAATTACTACCACTGCCTCATTTACATGTCATCCCCCATCTCTCTGTTATCGGCAAATTGTGCAAGGTCTTTTTAAATATTATTTCCCTCAACATTTGCATGATTGTCATAGAGACTAGTCCAGATCAATTCTTGGTGTTCTCTAAATTTTATTTTGCATGTAGGACATTTTCTGAGAAGAAATTTGAGTCCAGTCAAAAAATGCTCCCATATTTGTGACCTTTCTTTGGTTGATTTTATCTTGGGTAGAAATTGGAAGAACCATGTTTCTTATCTGCGAGATTGCCTAATACATTTCTTCAACTTCTAGCGGAAAAGGCTGACAAAAGACCATTAGGTTGGATAAAACACATAGGTGTCCAACATTTAATTTTCTTTTCTCCAATCTTCTGCACCAAGTATCCAAACCAAAGCACCATTTCGAAAGCAGTAACCAATATATATTTCTTATAATATTTCATTTATTAATTTTTTCTTGATGCTCAGGTTGTGGACTTGACCGCAAGCAATGGTTCAGATTATCTGGGCCTCTCACTTGATGTAAAGAAAGACATGCTATCAGCCTTACAAGAGGTTTCATCAAAGCATTTTTCCAATTCTTCAAATAGAAACTTCATTGCTCAGAGTGCATCCAAGTTGTCTACTCTTTGGATGGTGGACTCATTGAAAGGCCGGTAATCAGTAGAAAATATTTTTCTTGTAAGCAATGCTCTTTCTTCCGATGGACGTTGACAACAACATGAGTCGAGAGCTTCTGTATGTTATCTTATTTAGGCATGCAAATATCCCAATTGAACACTCTCTTCCACCAGAAAGTATGTTGTTCCTTTGTTATAGACACCAGTCTGCTATTTCATGTCGATTTTGAGATTTCGTAAGCATTTTAGCAGCCCAGTCAAATTTTCTGTCAGATTATAAGATGGAGAACTAAGCTCAAGATTACTTGTTAGATCAAATATGTGGACGGGTTCCACTATTGAGTTGTAAATAATTCTTCATTAGTAAGCATGTAGTCGAGAATGGGCGTTGCCACGCTCTAAAGCTTGCAGAGACACGTTGAATACCATTTATTCAAAGTTGTAAATGCCTCCCGACGGAGAAAAATCTACTGGATAACAATTAAGAAAATCAGAATAAGCAGGTTTAAAATACTTTATATTTGAGCTGATAATGTCAAAGCACAAGCTTAAGAAAATATGAACTGATCATTCCGTAAACTTGCAGGAATTTCATTGATGGGCTGTATATTATACAAACCGAAATCTGTTTGAAGTTAAACCGCAAATGATTATTATAATATCATCATTTGGTTTTAACAATTTGTACTTTGCAGCTACTGTTCAACAATTTGATTTTGGAAGTCCTCATTTTGGGGAAAATCACATTAATAAAGGCTGCAAAAACATTTGGTAGCAGATTTAGGGTTTTACCACTGACTGTAATTCGACAGCCAATTAACTTTTATTTTGGTTTAACTGTATTTTACGGTTAATATTCTTCGAAATCTGTCCAATTGCAGCCAAAAAACGTAGCAGGCCTTAATTTTTTCTGGCTACATTTGGTTTAGCAAGTGCTGCTAATTGCACGAGTATATAACTAGGCTGTGTTTAAACATCAGCTGGTTTAAATAATTTCCGTTTCTAAAATATGATAACTATTTTTTACTTTTCCATGTGCATGATGTGACGGGAAATGATAAGCTACGGCTCTGTGATCTCGAGTTCCCAGGCTTTGAGTGCCCACAAAGTCTCCTTTTATCTCAAAAAGGAAACTTGTCCCCACAAATACTTTTAGCTATTCCATTGTATATCTTTTTATAGCAATTCTTTGTTTATAGGAATTCTTTGAAGGCACGGGCTACGCTCCCTACATATCCCTGCATATCATGGGATTTTTTTTTAAGATTCAAGCAATAGTACATTTTGTAGGGAGCTTAACTGCATCTAAACATTTAAACACTTAGAACTAGCATCTAAAGTAAAAATTTTAATTTTCGCAAAAATAACCCAAGGTTACCTAATAAGCGCGAAATAATAGCATGATCACTCTCATTTTGATTCTCCTCTTCAAATGATCTCTACATTCATAGGGTTTCGGTATTACTCTTGTATTCCATTGTTGGACTTTCCAAATCTTCTCCCAGTCATATCTCCTACTTGCACCCCATAAAATCCTTTAAAAAATCCCTCCATGCTATAGGTTCTTACATCTCCGCCATCCTTATACTTAATAGTTTCCCGTTACCACAAATTCTTCTGCTATATTTTTCAAAACCCTAGCAATGATATACACTCTTAAGATCAGTCCTCGATTCCCTGATTTTTCTATTGTTTAGTCACTTCCATAGCACTACTTCCCATCCCCTGTGATTAAATTTCTCCTCGGGTTTAGTCATTTCATCTCTACTAGCTACAAATAGCCAACATAGGATCACACCCTCAAATCTTTCCAAGGCTAAGTGGAGATCGAAATCGCCATTCGAGGGGCTTGATAGGTTCAACCTCCTATATGGAAATCCTCAAGTTTTCACCATTTAAGTTCAAGAAGAATTCTTGATATTCTACAATCATACTTTAAGGGCCTGTTTGGTACATGGCATACAAAATGCTGGATATAGTCAATTTTGGAATATGCTACAATTCTGGAAGATACATATCCTCAAAATGATATCCAGAATATGTGTTGGAACCGTTTGGTGCACCCGGAAGATGACTGAGAAGATGTATTTTCCGCATTTGGGTGCAACAAACTGGAATTGGAATATGCACTGAATAAGAATTTGTTTTATTGTTTAATTTATTTAATTGTTTTATTGTTTAATTTAATTTATTTTTTACATTTTCTAGGCGTTTTTGAATATTTATTTTATTTTTCTATCAACATTCATTTTATAATATTTTGAAATAAAATTATATTTATAAGTATTTTAAAATTTTAACATTTTGTATAAATTTTTTGTGATTTTTTCAAATGTAATTATGTTTTTCAAATTTTGTAGGTGTTTTTGAATATTTATTTTATTTTTCTATCAAAATTAATTTTATAATATTTGGAAATAAAATTTTGTTTATAAGTTTTTAAAAAATTTAACATTTTGTACAATTTTTTTAAATTTTTTTCAAATGTAATTATGTTTTTCACATGGCATTTTTGAATATTTATTTTATTTTTCTATCAAGGTTAATTTTATAATCTTTTGAAATAAAAATATGTTTATAAGTTTTTAAAAATTTAACATTTTGTATAACTTTTTTTTAAAAAAAATTCCTATACAAGTTTATAAAATAACAAACTCCAAAATACACAAGTCATCATTATAAACAAGCCATTCATTTTATTATTTATTTTTTTCAAAATGTTGCCAACCCGGCTCAATAGGAGCACCGGTAGGAAAGAGCTGGGTGGAGAAAACCTCCGGTTTAGCCCCAAAACATAAGATTACAATTTGGATGAGGCATTCCTCATTAGTAGATATGAAATTACAACTTGAATGAGACATTCCTCATTACATAATGCAGATATGAAATTACAACTTGAATGAGACATTCCTCATTTACATAATGCAGATACAGTGTTATAATCTGATGATTCTTTGACGCTCTCTCATGTCCGAACTCATGTTTTTGTCTGTGGACACTACATACATAGAGCATACGACTAATTTGTGCTTTTGTTAGTACACCAATGAAGTACATTCATCAAACCTGGGTTAGAATTCTACAAAGCAATAACTAAGAAGACACTAACGTTAAATCATGTGACTAATAGTAGATTAGGGCTCACCTGAGCCATAAACATGAAGAATTATTATAAAAAAAGATGGAAACCATATATATGTGCACTTGACGCAAAGAGAAGTTACGCCATATCCATATTAAAATACTAGTTACAATATGAAAATACTAAACTGACTAATTCATGAGCTCATCTCCGCATATGGTCGAAACAAAGATATGCAATTACAATACAGAGAAGGCATCGTAAAAATATAAGTTCTGCATTTGCCCTAGTCTGACATGTTTTACACTCAAATCCTTCATTGCGGATTAGTGGAGATGGGCGGATAGGTGCAGATGACTTGTCATCGACCCAACTAAAATATCCGCAGCCATTATTTCCCTGTGATGCCCAATCTACATTAGTTCTTATAATATAATGAATAATATTTACATTACAAACATTAAATATATACACATTAACAACCTTTTTTCTATTTGGGCAGCACCAAAATTGTCATCCAGGGTTGTTTGGTGTCCATGAAGTCTTCATAACGCACCGTCCACCACCACATTGACAGTTTGACACATTGACAAGAGCCATCGAGCCTATATCAATAATGCACCGCACCGTCTTTATTAAATTTATTACATAAATATTATAACATATAATGCAATACAAATATTAACATTATATCAGAAAAATACAAATAATTATATCAGAACAATACAAATAATGCAACTTTCTACATTTACAAAGTCTATTAGACTCATACTTGAGAGTTCATGAGCCACAACAATCCCAAAATTAAACATAGTTCATTCAGAAAAATAAAGTGTCAAGGTTGATTCAACCGTAATTAGTTATGATATATTGTAGTGTTGTCGTGTTATATTTAATGTTCTCATGTTATATTTAATATTGTCATGTTATCAACATTGCATTATGACATATTTAGTGATGTCAAAAGAAGTGGGAAACATGGATGCTAAGGTTGAAGTGATCCATCCAACTTCTTGCAAGAAGGTATTCTGGACAAAAGATTACTTTCTTGATTGATTGATTTGACCCACAAATTACAGACTTGGGAGTTTGAGGGATTGTTCATTGTTTAAGGCTGGTGAGAGGGATTGTTCATTCTTAAACTACTGAATCATCCGACAGAGATCATTTGTGTGCAACTCAATTACTATTTGAAGTATGTCCATACATTAAGCATGGGTTAATGGCAACAAATAGTACCATCCTTGAAGCTTTTGAGACTGAGGAGAAGGTACATAGTATAAGCTTTTGAGACAATGACAATACCCTTTTTTTGTTCATATATCAAAAGGGTTATTCTTAGAAAGCTTCCTCTTCCGCCTCTCATTCCTTCCGAATCATACAAATTCACCAAGTTTTTTTGTCACAGATCAATGTGTATATGCTTTGACTCCCTGTTCGACACAAGACAAGGACATATACAATGTCGAGATGCTTGATTTAGGGGGAGGAATAACTAGGTGGCAATCCCTACCTCCGTTACTAGATATAGGGGATTGTAATTATATTACAATCATGCTTAGTCAGGATGGAAACTCTACGCATGACTATATATGGATTTGTGGGGATAATATTAGAGGGGTTACAGAGGAATGTATATATTAGTCCATGGGTCATAGAGTTATTATGGATGATGCAGATGATTGGTCTGCCTGGGAGCTGCATAAAATAACAGACAAGGGTCAATGTAGGAGCATCCCTCCTCCTACTCCACCTATAGGAAAAATTGAAAGTCATCCTCTTGAATACCTTGACATATATATAGCACAGATGAGTTGAGGCCAAGGCATCTCTACAAGCTGTTTATAGTAATTGAGTATTGCTTACAGCTCAACTATCAATAATTTTAATTAACTAAATGACAACATGACCAAAAATATTCTCTTTTGTACCTTTTGTAACTATTGGTCCTGGAAGCTGATATGGACATGGTAACTTATAAATATATCAAAATGAAATGGAAAAAGCCTCTGTATCTAACAACACAGGTCTCTTTGGGAGTACTATCTAACAAGTCTACAATCAACCACACTGATATTTGCACTGTCAGTTAGGTGAATGATACTCCTAATCAAAATGGGTTAGAAAAAGGATGTAGTTAATATCATCGAGCAATGTCAACTAGATAGACTGCTTGAATGTCATTGTTTCTTTGAGAAACATGTGACTATTCAAGTCCAACAAAAGGAAAGATGAAATTAATTTTCACAAATGGCCACATTGTAAAGTGAACCCAAAATAGTGCCTATGGAATGTCAACAGGAAACAAAATACAAACTTCTGGGGACTATCAACTGAACCATGAGGTAGTAGGTCAAAATAAGAATGTTGGGTGCATATCTCTATTGATGACAACTCAAGGTTTAAATGTATTATTTCTGTCACCCAGCTTTCTTGATGAACACAGGTAAGCAACACCATCCACAGCCAGGCAAATGCATATTGGGCAACTAATGGACATGCTTGATTAAACATGAGACCTAAGATGATAAATGTATAGTTACATAAGTGTTAATGAACAAATTTATAGATGAGATAAGCAGTCATGGATAAATCTACAAATCTGGGAATATGCTAATTGAAAAGAAACTAACAGTTTGATTAATATAAGGAATGAATGATTTATCACCCACTCTAGTGTATGACCTCAAAAAATTTAGATTCTCATATGGTGTAGGGAAAGTACAATTTTCATCTATATCATATTTGCCATTTTTGGATTCCTAACATCATTGAGGCGTTCTTGAAAATTTGGTAGTTAGAAAGTTGGGAGAGATATATAATAACAGAGTACATAATCAGATACATCTATCAAGGCCAAAACTCAACCTTAGAATGCTAATTAAAATTAGCAGATTAAATCCATAATTCTAATTAAATCCATCACAAGATCAGATTTTAAAAACAATAGATTAAATCCATAAGTCTGATTCTTTTAATATGAAACATTAGTTTTGATTTGAAACATGGATCAACTAAAGTCCTCCAAACTTCCGTATAATATATTTGACTCTCTCCGCTTCAGTCATTGTCAAGAACCCTATGACTATTGCACTATCATGCAAAAGAATATCATATGCATCAAGCATAGTACCCTCGCTAAGGTCAGGGATTGCTTTAAGTGCTTTATACATATCCGCTGCATCAGTTTTCATTCCAGATGATATTCTATCCACTTTTAAAGGCTCTGTAAGGCCCGTAGACATATCTTTGATCACTTCACAAATCAAATCCAAGGAACCTACAATGCTTCCCCTCTTCCTCTTTGTCCTCCTTGACGATGCTTCCCCTCTGTCGCTTCCACTAGATTGGTTCGATGGCGGTGTATCCATACTATCACTAGCCAAATCAGCATCAGTCTCAAAAGATGCAATATCAATACCATGATAGGTGAAATCTTCCTCATCATTGAAATCTTCCTCTGTCTCTTGAGCTATTGCAGCTGTAGTGCCCTCAGCTATGTCATTCCCAACAATACAGGATAATTCATTGTAGTATTGAAAGGGTTGCCTCTTATACATTCTGACATTTTTAAATTCCTTTCTCTGCATGATGGTATAACAATTGAGGGTAAGTGCACAAAGATGGGGGACCAAAAAGGGGGTATAAGATGCCACTTTTTTCCTGAAATCAGCAAACTCTGAACTTCAACAAGAAATTGAAGATAATTAGACTCAAAATTTTGAGATGCGACAAAAACAAGAGTTGTAATACTTTGAATCTAGTTCTTAAACTACTAACTTATTTTGAAAATGGTGCAGATTAAGGCTCTCAAAAAGGGGGGAGCACAAAAAGTGGTCCTATTTTTTGTCCAAAAACATAACATAGCGTCTGGTGTGCTCCCCCTAAAATGTTAACTTTTTTTTTGAATTTTTTTAATCGCTCTAGTGAGAAGTTAGCTAACACCACGTAGTTTATCCCAGATTTTTTTGGTAATTTTTGGATGAATGTATAATTTTTTATGAATTTACAAAGTGCACACATCTTGAAAACATGAAATTTCTATGTGCTCCCCCTAGAAATCATTTAAAACTAATCGAAAATTAATTTTTCTTTTTTAAAAGTGTGTAGAATGGAGTCTAGTTTCTAAAAAAGTAACTTATTGCAAACTTTGATGAACGAGTCAAAATCTATGCCCAAAATACTACATGTTGGTTTTTTACAAAAAATGGACATACACAAAATAAATTAGAGTTGAAAAACTTAACATACACACTTTTTGGTTCTTACAATTCTTACTCTCTTGTCTTGATGATGGATCACGGAGTGTGATCCGAAATGTTGATGCTAAAAACACACATAATCTAATCTAGAAAAACACATGCATTTAAACTTAACATAATCAAAATTCAAAATAAATTATATGCTTAGATAGCTAACATAGAGATCTGCAATATCACATCGTCTGATTTTTACGTTCTTGAGCCCCGAGTAAACTTGATGAGGAGCACACAAAAAAAGATGTCATTTTTTTGTATGTCTGCTGGAAAACACATCTCAGGCCTATTTCAATCGTCCAAGCCTTTGGGTTGGATCTCCAAGGCAAATCCAAGCCTTAGGATTGGTAAATTCAAATCCTTTACAAAGTGCGCATGCCCTAAAGTGTGCACGCCCTATAGGGCGTGCACCCTATGTAAGATATAGATTCACATAGTGATGAGAAATATTCAAAGTGGGAGGAAGAGAGCTCTCTCTCTCTCTCTCTGTGTGTGTGTGTGTGTGTGTGTCTGTCTGTCTCTCCCTCCCCCATACTCTCTCTCTCTCTCTCTCTCTCTCTCTCTCTCTCTCTCTCTCTCTCTCCCTTATCCTTCTCTCTCTCCCTCTCCTATTCTCTCCCTTTCCCCTTCTCTATCTCTCCTTCCCCTTCCTCTCTCTCTCTCTCTCTCTCTCTCTCTCTCTCTCTCTCTCTCTCTCCTCTCTCTCTCCCTCTCTCTCTCTCTCTGTCTCCCTTTTCCCTTCTCTATCTCTCCTTCCCCTTCTCTCCTCTCCTACTCTCTCTCTCTCTCTCTCTCTCTCTCTCTCTCTCTCTCTCTCTCACACACACACACACACACCTCTCTCTCTCTCTCTCTCTCTCTCTCTCTCTCTCTCTCTCTCTCCTTACTCTTCTCTCCTTACTCTTCTCTCCTATCTCTATTCTCTCTCCCTCTCCCCTTCTCTCTCTCCTTACCCTTCTCTCCTACTCTCTCCATTCTCTCTCCCTCTCCCATTCTCTCTCTCTCTCTCTCTCTCTCTCTCTCTCTCTCTCTCTCTCTCTCTCTCTCTCTCCCTCTCCCTCTCTTTTCTCCCTTTTTCTTGTTTTACATAGGGCGTATGCCCTATAGGGTGTGCGTGCTATAGGGTGCATGCCCTATTTAACACTATGCATAACATATTTTTTTTGTTTTGTATAGGGTATATGCCCTATAGTGCGCTCACGCTATGTAAAACTGGAAGAAACAATCTTATTTGCCAAGGATCTCGTGAAAGAGGCCCACTTTTTCTTATGCTATCTGAATTCTGCATTTTCTCCGACAAGCTTTCGCTTTTCATGGTGTTGATAGTGACAAATCAACATCGTTTTGCACCATAGTGACAAGTTTTTGCTTTGCACCATCGTGAAAGTCAATTATTGGAACCAAAAAGACAAAAAGAGATTGAGGTAAGTTTTTTATTTTTTTACATGTCAAATGTGAATAAATAGTTTTTTGGTTTATAATTGGTATGATATAGACTTGTTCTTGATACATAATTTGATATAAGTGTAATCAATTTATATTATAATTTGTCATATTGTAAGAGGTTTATATTATAATTTGACTTATTGGTTTACATTTATATTATATTTTTAAAATTGTAATCACTTGATATGTAGAAATCATCATCATGCCAAGGAAACGAGCAAAAAAATTAACACCGAAAGAGCATGAAAGAGAGAAAGAGAAGAAAAGGGAAAGAATGAGACAACTTCGTGAACAAAAAAAAAAAGATACTATAATAGAAGATTTTTCTTTGGATGAGGAACATGAAACATCAATACAAAGTAAGAGAGAATTGGAATTGGAATAAAAAAGACAACGAATGAGAAACTTGCGTGCAAGGAGACAATTGAATTATGAAGATGCGGGGACATCATCTACGAGTTTCCAAGTTCAAGAGACATCATCATCCAATGTTTGAGGCACACCAATGTATCATGTTGAAGGCACACCATTGTCTACTTTTGAAGGTGGAGGCACACCAATGTATCATGTTGAAGGCACACCATTGTCTACTTTCGAAGGTGGAGGCACACCAATGTATCATGTTGAAGGCACACCATTGTCTACTTCCGAAGGTGTGGGCACACTCTTCTATCATGTTGAAGGCACACCATTATCTACATCCCAAGGTGTAGGTACAACATCGTCTCATGTTGAAGGCACTGAAGATGGTACACAATTCACACATAATGTTTTTGATGCTCATAGAATTATTAAATATAGAAAACCAAAATATTTGATTGATATTGATACTAACATTTTGCAAGCAATGCTTGACAAGATTCCCAAGCGTACTTGTCAAAGAAATGTTAATCGTATTTGGAGATCATTTTTTGAGAATTTAAACATGACAGGAAGATGTCAACTATTTGTTGAAATGATGAGAAATCTAAAATTTAGGCCCATCATGAAGATTCTTGGGCTAAGAATGATGGACGAGTCAAGTGAAAAATCTATTGTAAAGAATCTAATGACTGCGTATGAGAGTGTGGGTTCTACATCACGCACGAAAGATAGTAATGTCACATGACGTGTACTTACATCAACAATAGTAAGCACTCAAATGAAGAAATCTTGACTCATTAGAAAGACAAGAAAAACATTTAAAATAAGTAGAAAGTCTCTAATGAGAGCCCTGGGAAGGCGTCAAAGAGTGGAAGATCCAAATAGCAATGAGTTATGGGCATTTTCCAGTAGACTACCGTGAAAAGATAAAGCAATTGTTGAAGCTTTGAAATCCTTGATTGAAGAATTTTGGAAGAATAATACACGGGTATCTCCTAATCAAAGAGATGTTGTAAGAAGGAGGATTGGTAGTCGAATTTGTGTTCCACATCCAAAACATTTTTTGGATTCAACTCAGACACAATTCTTTGCAAAATTTATGCATACATATCCTCAAATTAAAATTAGTCAGAGATATTTTGAAATGTGTAAACCTTTTTATGTCAAGATAAATCACACACACACGCAACTTGTTGTTGTAAGGTACATATTGAATTTTCTAATCATTTTGAAGTTTATAAGAATATATGTGTAGGTTTTCACTCTAATAATGTTTTGCAAGATTGTAACATAAATGTCCCACCTAGATCTTCAAGGGAATTGATATCTACCATTTTATGTGAAAGAGTGGATGGTCAACAATTTTACAAACTCTCATGCTTGAATGGTACATGCATAGATTGCAGAGGTTTGTGACGTTTGCCAATTTGTCAACATATGGAGAGTACGCATGCAATTGGTAACAAAATAGTGGAATTTGGAAAATATAAGACCATGACATACAATCTAAAAGATGGAAAAGAGGCTAAAATATGTGATTTAGTAATTGAAAAAATTCCAGTGTATCAGTTCATGGACATTTTTTGTAAAAAAATTATTTATGAGTATGCAAGGCATACACATAGAGCGCGATGGTTAGATATGCAATTCAAGTTGTGCAAGGACACATTCCCACTTGATACCATTATTTCCGTTGTGGACTTTGCAGAGAACTACACACTACAACCATAGAATGAGGTGCAAGCAAAGTATTACAGCTCTCAACAGGTTGCTATATTTGTTCATATAGCATTCATGCATGCACCAGACAGTATAGAGGAGAACAAGAAGATATTGAGGGAGTATCATTTTTATATTAGTGATGATCACTCACATTCTATAGAGTTTGTACACGGTTGCTTTCAACTATTTTATGGTCATTTGGCAAACAGGGGCATAAAATATCATCGACATATCATTTGGTCAGATAATTGTGCATCCCAATTCAAGAATTCATGGATGTTTTATTGGTTGTGCAGGATGCATAAGATTATTGGAATTCAATATATGTGGAATTTCACAGAGGCTGGTCATGGAAAGGGAGAGCATGATGGCGCAGGTGCATGTATTAAAAGAGCCTTAGCACATGAATAATTAAAGTACAAAGAGAAAGCAACATTGTCAAATGTGAGATGTATTGTCTAGTGGTGTAACGCTACAATGGGTCCAGGTAATGAAGGTGAGTCTACGGTTCGTAGATTTTTTTGGTTGATGGATGAAACTAACATTGCACCATATGAGGATTGTTGTACATTGACAGGATCGAGTGAGCTACACTCTTTTAGAAGTTGTAATGCAGGTTCATGGAGTATCCACACATGACATATGACGTGCTTTTTTTCATCATGTGTAGATGAAGATTGGGATGGGTGTGAGTCAAAGGAATGGGTTGATGAATGGTATACACGTATTTTGAGTCCACTTGCCTCCTATCATCCCCATGAATCACTACAACTGACAGAAATGGAATCATCCATTGACTTTGATCGCTTATTTGATCTAGTACAACTAGGTCGGTATTTTCCACATACAAATAATCTCAAATTTAGTACTTTATCATAAATATTTAGTAAACTAATGTCCTCATTATGTTTATATCATTATAGGCCATGTTTTTGCTGTTATTGCACCTGAAGACAATGAGGAAGGGATAGATTATTATTTGTGTCATTGTGTAGAGGCAAAAAAGAAATTGGATCACTCGGTTATTGATGGTGAAGAATTAGAATACCCTATAGGAGTAGTGGTTGTAACTGGTACATGGCTTAGACAGTATGCTATGAAGAACCCTAGGTTGTGGTTGTTCGAGGATTGGGAGACACACAAAAAGATTCTTCATTATTCAAACCTCATCATTGCATCAAATGTCCACTTAATCAAATATGGGGGAAGACCGCAAAATAAAACTCTTTGGAAGGTTCATGAGTTAGACCATGAGGTAATACTTGAGACAATCAAGGGTAGGGCAGACCCAATTGGTTCATTGGACTAAATGGAGATACAAAATATCGTAACATGTCAAATTTATATAGCACTGCAAATTGGGTGGATTGTAAATTGCTCATGCATTACCCAAGCCAAAACCAACTTATGAACAATCTTGCCATAAACACCACGTACAAAAAACCTAAAATCTTCCAACAAAACCTAACCTAGAGCAGTAGGAATCTTGGTAATAGCCTTACTTCCTTCAGAAGTAGCATGCCTAGCCAGCTCTCTAGGCAGAACAAACTTGACAACAATCTCAATTTCTCTAGAGGAAAGTGTTATGATCTTGTTATATTTCAGCAGAGAAGTAGCCTCAGGAGTAATCTTATAAAAAATATCAATCATGAAGCTCTCCATGATATCCATGGCATCACTGGATATTCCCTTGGAGGGATGCACTTGTTTCAACACCTTGTATTCTCAAATTTCATTGCTTTGACTACTGAATCCTTTGTGGGCTTGAACATCACTTTCTTTTCTTTTCTCATCTTTGGAGAATCCTTTACTTCATTCTCTCCTTTCATATCATCTTCTTTAAGACTCCACACCTTAGGTTTCCTTCAGCAACTCCATATCCACCATATCAAACAAGTTCTTGGTTCATGTTTGTTTAAGTTTGTTTAAGTTCTTGGTTTAAGCTTAGCAACTCAATTGACCATCCTATGATGGATTCATGCATAAAATACCCCCTCCAAAGGCTAGAACGTCTACTGCTACACCCTTGGACCAATTTGATGAACCTTATGCACCCTTCAAACTCATCAAACTCCTTCAATCACTCTCAACTTGCAAACTCTTCTTCTTTCCTGCATTTCCAATGTTAGAATACTAAGTTACAAGGTTTGGATCCATCCCCAAGTGACAACAAATACATAAAGGGGATGGATCAATGAATTGCACTCCAATCACTTCCAGGTTCAAACGGTTATTAATTAACCTTTAAATGAACAATATAAGATAATCCAAATCATCAGATATCCCTATCCTTAAGACCAATCTTTTGGTGCTACCCTTGCCAAAACCCAAGCCAAAACCAACTTCAACACATAAACCCAAGCCAAAACTAACTTCTAAACAAGCCTGCCATAAACACCACGTACAAAAAACCTAAAATCTTCCAACAAAACCTGACCCAGAGTAGTAGGAAACTTGGTAACAACCTTCCTTCAGAAGCAACATGCCTAGCCAGCTCTCCAAGCATAACAAACTTGACAACAATCTCAATTTCTCTGGAGAAAAGTGTCACAATCTTGTTATATTTCAGCAAAGAAGCAGCCTCAGGAGTAATCTTATCAAAAATATCAATCATGAAGCTCTCCATGATAACCATGGCAGCACTAGATATTCCCTTGGAGAGATGCACTTGTTTCAACACCTTGTATATTAACCTTTTGTAACTTCCTACACTTCTCTTCCTCTTCCTCTTCTTTTTCTTATTCTCTTCCTTTTGAACATCACTTTCTTTGCTTTTCTCAGCTTTGGAGAATCCTTTACTTCATTCTCTCCTTTCATACCATCTGCTTTAAGACCCAAAATGCCCTAGAAACTAGGGTTCTCCTAATGTCTCGTCTCCCAGTACCATAGAAACTGAACCAAAGTTGATTCACCATCATTTGACCATCCTATGATGGATTCATGCATAAAATGACCACAGACAAATTACAATACTTTGAAAAAAAAAAATTCTTTGTTGATGCTGAACTCATTTGATGTGGCTGTATATGATATGTACGCTGTACTTTACAAAGTGTTTTATGATTATCTAATTTCAGCTTATTATATGATGCAGTCGAGTGTCGACATAGTCATTATATATGGTATGTTTTACTATTTTTTTGAGAACTAATGCTTCTAGTGAATCCAAATTTAGTTGTTATAAAGATGAGATGTTAGTGAATGACTTCTTCCTAATACTACTCTTCCTCCAGATCTAGATTTCAACCCTTTTGTGGATCTATAGGCTCAATCGCGAGCCCACAGGATTGACCAAGAGAAAACTGTGATTGTATATCAACTGATTACAAAATGTTCAGTTGAGGAGAAAATATTGCAACGATCAAGAAGAAAATTGGCTATGGAAAATCTAGTTATGCATTTTGTTAAGAATGAAACTATTAAGGAATTGCATGATATATTACTCAACGGTGCAAGGAATATTCTTGATGAACATGGGATTGCAGCTACATCTATTCAATATACAGAGGAAGATATAAAAAATCTTCTTAATAGAGATATTAATGTGAGAGAAAAGGACATTTTAGAAGAAAATGGTTATCTTGGTGCCATCCAAGGTATGCCAATTACTTAGGACGAAGAGACAAAGCCCACAGTTAATGGGAAAGAGTGGGAAGAGCTTCTTGGACCCATGATAGAAGTTACAGATAAGGAGGAAGAGCTAGGAAGGGGAAAGCGGCAAAGGAAAGAAGTAAGATATTCATGTGAGCCTATGTCAGATGATGATGATGATTACTCACCATCATCTACTAGTAGCTCAAGTAGTGACAAAATCTCTTCAGTGCACATGTACACTAACACAAAAAATTCAGATAGAGAAGTAACAAGTGTTGTGGAATTATCCACAGAGCAATGTGAAATGAAGCCTCAAATTGGTTCATTAGTAGGCAAAGAATTTGGTCATGCACTTCATTCTAGCACCACAAATATTTCTATTAGAAATGCCTATTCATCAATGGCCTTGCATTTACGGGACTTGGGCATTATCCTTGAAATGTAAGTTCATTGCCACCTTTGGAAAGGTAGTCTCACTCCTCATTTTACAACAAAGGGCAGCCATCTATGGTTCAAGGTTTTAATTTAGCTGACAAGTGGAGAGCTTCTCAAGGTACTGATCTCTTTCATAGAGAAGTCCCTGCTTCATCTCAAGGTTCTCGTTTAGGTGACCAACTCCTTCGAGGTCCACAAATAGACCCATTAATTTCCCAAATTGGTTCATTAGTAGGCAAAGAATTTGGTCATGCACTTCATTCTAGCACCACAAATATTTCTATTAGAAATGACTATCCGTCAATGGCCTTGCATTTATGAGACTTGGGCATTATCCTTGAAATGTAAGTTCATTGCCACCTTTGGCAAGGCAGTCTTGTAATACCCCAAAATTGGCACCTATTTAATTTCATCAATTTTGGTGCATTATCTCGATTTTACATCACCAAAGTCCTAGTTCCCTAGGCAATTTTCTCTCTCATATCTGACTTAATTTGACTTGATGTCAATTGCAAAGACCATAAATTGCAATAATCAAATGCTAAAATAATTCCTAAGTCCTAGACTTTATTTGGCTAAATAATCTCTATGATAAATTAATTTAATTATGAAGTCCTAAGTACTTTTAATTAAATTAAACTCCACCCCCTTTAGCTAAATACCCTTGAAAGGAATTAATAAATATTTAGTTAAATTGAATGGACATCTCTTTATTTGAATTTAATAATTCAAATTACTCGAAAGGTCACTCCCCACATGTGGCAAATTTCATTCTTTTAATTAAATAATTCATACCTTTTTGTCTCAAAGGGGAATGAAGAGTCAGGAGTTTCAAATCAAGAAACTCTTCATTCCTCTCCCGAGCTTTTCTATTTAATGAGCCTCTTCTTCTCATTGGAAAAAAGGCAATTTTGAGAGTAAAGGCACTATAGTGAATTTTTGATTGAATTTTAAGCTTTCATTTGCAACTAGTTTAATTCCTCATTCTAGTGTAATTGCATTTCTCATTTAGATTAAATTTGCTTAAACGTTCTTAGATTAAGATAATTTTTTATTCCAAAATCAACTAAAAAATTTGCATTTCATATTTTCTTTCAAGTACTTTAGATTAATTGCATATTTCTCTCAAAGTATTCTTAGATTAATTGCATTCATCTTAGTTTGATTCTAAGCTTTGCATATCATCTTTATGGCTTTCTTGGAAAATCCTCCGTTGTAGTAGCGGTCTGATGGTTGTTGGTTCTCCAATTTGAGAGCAATTATACACCCCCGCCTGCATAGGAGGCAACAGGTCGCTTCCTCATGAATTTCGGATTGAATAATTCATATTCTCTTCGTAATTTGATCATAGGAGTAATGACTATGTTGCGTATGTGGTTGATTTAGAGGTCACATTCAAGCACACACATTTTGGCGCCCACCGTGGGGCCGAAAATCTAATTTCTGGCCTCATTATCATTTTTTTTCTGACAAAAATTTAAGCTTTGTCGTGCGTCTGTACTGTATGTGTACGGATCTTCGCGTGAGAATCCAGAGCATCCCGCGTGAAGTTTTGCTCCTGTAGCACTCTTTCGCGCGATATTTTACTATCTCGCCCCAGAGTTT
Source organism: Chamaecyparis obtusa (assembly GCA_027943335.1). Taxonomy (NCBI): domain Eukaryota; kingdom Viridiplantae; phylum Streptophyta; class Pinopsida; order Cupressales; family Cupressaceae; genus Chamaecyparis; species Chamaecyparis obtusa. The sequence continues at coordinate 665,575 of BSBK01001592.1, forward strand.
GCACTTTCTTGCGCGCACTGGAGTACTTCCTCGCACGATATTTTAGTTATCTCACGCCAGATACTGCACTTTCTCATGCATATTTGTACTTTCTTGCGCGAAGTTATATTACAATTTTTTCCAGTTTCCAGTTTTCTTGTTCTTTCTGCTTTTAATTTCTGATAACTTCTGATAACTGTTGATTTTTATCTCTCTGATATTTTACAGCATTAACAGTTTCTGCAGGACGCTTGTCAAAGAATTTGAAAACATACTAATGGTTTGATTGCAGGACGAATAGTTGAAGATTGCTAAAACATTGTGTTTTTTTTTCCTGCTTTTATTCACATAGTATAAATAGGGCTCCATTAAAATTTCTTGAGAATTTCGATAGTGAGTAGGAATTTTGGCTCTTCATTACATGGAGGTGATGACCATGAATGAATCTGGAATTCTAATGATCTTACTAATATGATGAATTCTTGGGGAAGCGGAGAAAGTTAGTGAATCTTTAACATTTCTATTCGTCAGGGAATTATGCTCTTCTCTCCTTGAGAGAGAATCAGAAACCCAAAAGCGTATAGATTTGGTGAGGTGAAACTAACTCGGTGATGAAATTTCTTGATGTGTTTGGGTGAGGAAACGGGATAGAGAAGTATGCTCTTCTCCCTTTGGGAGAATCAGAAAATCAGACTCCCGAATCTAAACCAAGTCTAGTGTCACCTTTAGAGGGCCTGCTAGTATTGAACCTCAGGGAACGACCCAAGTGAGTACACACCTATTGCCGGTGATTCCACCTCACTATAATAAAGAAAGTTTTGTTGAGTCTAAAGACTCCAAAACCATGGTAACTTCCTTTTCATGACTTTGACGATCATCATGGAAAGGCCCTGTCTATTACACTGAGCGGCGCCGATCCAAGCCCTGCTTGCGGGGGTGTGTGATTTTTAGGTGTTGGTGTGGCTGCGAGGCCTCAACCCTGTATCAGGGGCATCAAAGGTTATTGTGAACGGAAGCCTAGTAAAAAACTTTCTTAGCTAGTGGCCTACCCGGTTCATCTCCGAAAGGAGTCATTATCTTTGCGCAAGGAGGGGGAAGAATCTCTCCGTATGTTTATCATACACAGATTCCCATCATAGGCATACACCTGGACATTTGGAGGCGGTTGCGACACTGGTCCCTGCTACAAGGGTAACCTTTGAACGTACACTGTTGAGTCCTTGGAAACACCAAAAACATGGGCGCCCTCTAGGGGGTGACACGGCTGTGTGAGGTGCATGTATGCATTCAAGCAATGGGGCAAAGGTTTTGGCTTCTCACCATTTTTTTGTAGGACTAGGCTATGTGCTTGTTATTGAGTCTTAAACATTGTCCATACATTATCAAACAAAGACTCCCCTGATGCTATCAAGTTGCTTTGTCCTTGATAGGTTTGTTAATGACTACTTCTTGCTTCACAAGTGCTTGATCTAAACCATTGTGTCTTTAAACGAATGCTTAGAATCCTAAAACGAGTGTGTTGATTAAACAATTCTGTCAACCTGTCAGGAAATTGGATTTTTTGTCAGACATCAGTTCAGACTGTACCTCAAAATTCAACTCAAACTTTGAAAATTACATCAAAACTATCAGATTTTGCCTGTTTCCCACGTGAGCTTTTAGCTTCAGAGCACTTCCTCACGCGAGATTGTATTTTCTCGTGTGAAGTTCTGTGTTCTCTCGCATGAGCTGTCATTTCCTCACATGGTCAGGCATTTTCTCGCGCGAACCTGTAGCACAGTTTTCCAAAACAGAGACCTATTTGCAGTTCACTGTTTGACTTTTTATCTGGTCTGCTTTTTGTCTGGGGTCTATTTTTTTGCTTCCCTGTTGTTTACCGTCAGAAACTAGTTGTGTTGAGTTAGGAATCGATCGACCTTTGCTTTGGTTCATGTTGTCTCTCATCTATTCATCTTATCTCTTTATGCCTTTTGTACCTCGCATTGCGGTTGTCTTATCTCGGCTGTTCTAGCCATCTCTTTTTGACAATTCGTACCAAGTCCATCTTGCATCTTGGCTGTTCTAGCCATTTATCTCTTTTTCGTTATCTTAGAGACAGAGCCTAGCTTTATCCCGAATCTTTTCTCATTACATCTTCATCTATGACTGTCATGACTCGAAGTGGTAAGACTTATCCTATCCAGAACGCTGATCAAGATCAAAGTAAATCTCATAATCAAAACATAGGTCATTTCCAATTTGTTGAGAAGTCTGAACTTTGTAAGAGTTCTTCAAATTCGTCATTAAGCACTCCACAAGATAATTTGTCTCAGACATCTCCTCCGATTTTCCAAGAGTGCTTTAATCCTTTATTTTCACAATCTAGTTCGTCACGCCAAGAACAAGACAACTCTTATTTTCAAAACAATTCATTGTTTTGTGGCTTTGGGAGACCATTTCCTCGGACGGAACCTATTATTGAAACTATTGATCCCACTGAAGATAGTGATTCATCTGAAGCTATTCAGACACCAAAAGTTACATTGGCTACACCTTTTCGACATCATTCTCATCACTTTACTGAAGCTTCAATTGCAGCACAAATTCGTCTTGACAAGATGGGAACCAAGAACCCATTTGACTTTCAATCAGGCCAATACGGTCAAACTTATAATCAATACCATGGTCAATCTTCTCATGACCAAAATCAGACTCATCACAATCAGTCTCATAATGATGATCAATCTCGCAACAAAACTCAAGCTGATCAACAAGCAGCATATAACTATCGCCCTCCTCCTTATGATCAAAATCAAGATGATCAACAAGATCACACACAAAGCATATATGAGACTCTTGGTAACGAGGATGATGTAATTACTCAGAATGATATAAATGCTGCGAAAGCTAACAAGAATCTCATTAAAATGATGGAAATTATTCTTTTGGAAGATAAGGAAAAGTATTTTCTTGAGTTGGCTAAGCAAGGAGCCAAAATACCTCCGAATTTCCAAGTGGAAACTATTGTAGCTAAAGAAGAAGAAACTGAAACTGCTAAGCTACAAAAGATGATTCAAAGTATGCAAGATCAAATTACTCAACTGACAAAAGAAAAGGATAAGCCCACACAACAATTTACATTGGAGAATATATGTCCTTTTCCTTTTGATAAGAATGTTTACATGCCTCCTTTTCCAAGAGGAGTAGAGTTACCCAAATATGACAAGTACATGGGTACAACTGATCCTCAAGATCATCTAAGAGAGTTTGGCATGCTGTCCATGGAATTCATGCATGATCAAACATATCTTATGAGACTCTTCCCCCGCAGCTTGGGTGGGCCAGCTATGGAATGGTTTTGCCGATTACATCCTGGTATTCAAACTTTTGACGAGATTGCCAATCTTTTTCTTCAGCATTATTCTCACAACATCCAACACCCTATCAATATTCGTGACTTGTGTAATTTGAAACAACGACAGGGAGAACCTTTCTTGTCTTTTCTCCAGAGGTGGAGACAACTTTGTACAAAGTATCCTCGTAAATTGTCTGAATCTGAGAAACTTGATATCTTTTTAGACAACCTTCTTCCAAATTTTGGATATCAAGTACAATTACAAGGTCCTTTGACATTTGACAGCATGATCAAACAAGCTGTGAGGATAGAAGCCTTTATGGTCAAAAAGGGAGAATTAATTCTGAATAAAGACAATAAACAAGGATTCTCAACGAACAAGGATAAAGGGAATTCTGTAAACAAGAATAGAGAGGTGGTAAATGATGGAGTGGTCGATAATGTCACCGCAAAGCCTTCAAAGCCTGTCTTTACTCTTACTTCTAGCATACAAGCAGCTAAGGCTGTCGAAAAGAATACAACAGATAATCAACACAGTTCAAGATTTTCTAGAAAAAAACCATGGGCTCCTCGACCTAAGCGCAATTTCACTTCTTTGGGAGAGCCTCTTGATGTAGTCTTTAAAACTCTCATACAAAATTAGATTCTCACTCCTTTGGACAAGTGAACTTATGACCCACAACCAAGACCTCACTGGTGGAATGACAATGATTATTGCGACTATCATCAAAATATTGGTCATAAGACATCCACTTGTCTTCAGTTGAGACATAAAGTTCAAGATTTGATTGACAGTGGTGATATTGTTGTGGATGGTCATAATAAGAATTCTGATCATCAGGCATTTAAAGATCCTTTTCCTCCTCATGAGAAAGGAGAGTCTTCTACAACTAAGAACAACAATGCTAAGGTGAATTACACTTACCCTTCTACCGATAATGTTATTAACATGATTGAACCTATGGGAGTTGAATATTGTGATGTGATCACTTTTAAGGGGAGTGGTGATGCTCCCAAGCCTAGAGTTCCTTTCATCTTATGAAATTCCACATCTTGTTCATCTAAATCTAAACAAACTCAAGATTGTGCAACTGTTGTCACTCGATCATGTGGAAGAGTTGTTTTGAAAGGTCCCGATCCGAAGCAAACTGTAGACAAGGATACTTTGAGACAAAGCACAGACAAGGTTGCTCCGAAACAAATGATGGATAAGATTACCACTGGCCCTACCAACAAAGCTTCTAAATTGACTCCCACATCTAGTGTTACTAGTTATAGTATCTTAGATCAACTCCAGCGAACCAATGCTCAGATTACTATTTTTGAGTTGTTAAAAATCTTGCCTGCTCATAGGCAAATTTTGGATAAAGCCCTCGCTGAAGCAAATGTCCCCAAGGATCTTGATCTAAACCGGTTCCAATCTATGGTGGGTCACTTGACCTCACCGCATTATTTGTCCTTCTCAGAGGAAGATGATCATTCTTTGAACCACCCGCATAATGCTCCCTTACACATAGAGGTTATGATAGGTCCCAAACATGTCCGTCATGTGCTTATTGATAATGGTGCTGGTCTTAACATTTGTTCCGCTACATTGCTCACTCAGCTAGGTTATGATGAGGACTGCATAGACTCCCGTAAGATGATTACCATAAAAGCTTATGATGAAGAAGAACGCAAGTCCCAGGGTTTAGTTGTGCTACCTATCCGTGTAGGTCCTGTTGAGAGAGATGTTACTTTCCAAGTGCTCGACATTCCTTTAACATACAACATTTTGTTGGGTAGGCCTTGGATTCATGAGATGCAGGCTGTTCCATCCACATATCATCAATGCATCAAATTCCCATTTCACGGGGTGGAAGTCACTGTACCCGCAAACACCAATCTCTCTTGTAATACTCTCATGCAAACTACAGATAGCTTTGTTCCTACTAATAGAGACTCCACTGAGTTCTATGACACTAAGCTTAGAGAAATGGAGCAAACTTTGAAAATTAAAGATATGGGCATGGGAGAATATCAAATGGAACCTGTGCTATCTCTAGCAGCTTTACCTCCCTCTCCACGCCTCTATGGGAGACCTTCAGAAACTCATGGACTTTCTGATAATCCTCCTCAAACAATCTATGATGGTGCTTTTGTGCGAGCCTCCATACCTTTAGAAGATGAAGATGAGGAAAGAGCTATCAAAGCTTGGATCTATAAAGGAAAGGAGATATCTGAAACAACTACTCCTCCAGAGTTAGAACAAGAACCTTATAGTGAAGGTTTCAAAATCATGAAGTGCTTTGGATACAAGGGAAGTGGTCCTATAGGGGTAAATGATAATGGATTGTTGAAGCCTATTGAAGCTGTAGGTCGTAGCCCAAAGGACACTACTAGCTTAGGCTTTAAAAAGACTCCCTTTCATTTGGGGACCAAGACATTTATGTCGGCTCCTATGTCTGATTCCAAGCTTGAACCTGAGCATGAACAAGAAATTGAAGATACCACTCCAAAGATGAATCCAGAAAATAGCTCTGATGAAGATACATTTCCATATCCTATCCCTTTGGATATTGCGAAACTCCTTGCTGAACCTGATGAGCCTATCATACCTGTTCATCTGGTAGAGACTGATACTGATACATGCTCTGAGGCTGATTCTGAGAAAACTTCTTCAGTACATCAAGTTACATATGAGGAATGGAAAGCAACATTAAATGATGATCCCAATTTTATAGGTGAGCAATATAGGCCACCATATTTTCAAAAATACTATGAACAAGAACAACTTCAGCAAGCCGTCAATGACAGAAGGAATAATAATGAGACTAATGATGCTGCTAATGAAATTCCTACATCAAGTATGGACTCACATGAATATGAGTTCAACTCTACATCCGATGCCACTTATGATGTAGACATAGATACTGTTCATGAGTATGAAAGACTCCTCGAAGTAGGTGAAGGGTCTGGCGCTAGAACACAAGAATTTGATGTTGTAGATGTCGACTTGTCTTCCGCTTCCGACGTAGGATCTCATAGGGATTCAAACACTCCTCAAGATGAGACTGCTCTAGCTCTTGACTTGCTTGTTAACGCTTTTGAGGGTTATACCGTGAACGCAGTTGAACTAGCCACTACTTCCCTTTCACTCCACCGTCTTGATCTAATAAACTGGAACTCCCCTCTCACATCCAATGAAGTCCTTACGTTCCAGAATGATTATGAACTAGCCTGTTACCTCCATGCTCTCGAACCTGTAATGTCTTCCACCAGCAAATATAGCATCAACATGACAGAAGGGGATATCAAGTATCTTAGTCAAAAAATAAAAAATAGAAAAAATAAGAGCTCTGATGGTGAAAACCACTTTGTGGCAGTATCAGAGCCAAAAATAGTAAAAATAAAAGACGTATCTGAGGGTGAAAACCTCTCTGAGGTGCCCAAGGATGAGATACTTGATACTCTACCAAGCCATTTTCAAGAAAGATCATCAGTTCTGATTGAACCGACACAGCCGGTGAACTTGGGCACTGAGGCTACTCCACAGATTATACATTTAGCACAGTCATTATCTGCTGAAGAAAAAGAAGAGTTCACTAGATTCTTCCAACGCAAGAAAATAAACTTTGCATGGGGTTATTCTGATATGCCTGGATTGGATCCCAATCTAATCATGCATCATTTGTCCATTGCACCAGATGTTAAACCTATTAAGAAGAAGCTTCGAAAGATGCACCCTCATGTGGCACTGTTGGTTAAAACTGAACTAGAAAAGCTCCTTAAAGATGGTTTCATAAGAGCAATTGATTATGCCGAATGGATTTCAAACATTGTTCCAGTTACTAAACATGATAAGTCCATTCGTGTGTGTACGGATTTCAGAGATCTCAATAAGGTATGTCCAAAAGATGATTTCCCACTACCTAATATTGATATACTAGTAGACATGACAGTAGGATATGAGATGTACTCCTTGATGGATGGCTTCTCTGGCTATAATCAAATTAAAATTGCGCCAGAAGACCAAGAAAAAACTGCCTTCACATGTGCTTGGGGCACTTTCTGCTGGAATGTTATGCCTTTTGGGCTTAAGAATGCCGGAGCAACATATCAGAGAGCTGTTACTACTATCTTCCATGATATGATGCACAAAACTATGGAGGACTATGTAGATGATACTTTAGCCAAGAGTATGCAGCGAAGATCTCACCTTGAAGATCTGGGTCCCATCCTTGACCGCATGGAGCAGTTTAGCCTTAGACTTAATCCCAAGAAATGTGCATTTGGAGTCACTTCTGGAAAACTCTTGGGTTACATTATCTCAGCCAAAGGCATAGAAGTCGATCCAGAAAAAGTTCAAGCTATTATGGACATGCCTCCTCCTAAGAACATAAGTCAGATGAGAGGTCTACAAGGAAGGTTGCAATCCATTCGGCGGTTCATCTCACAGCTAGCTGATAAGTCACAGTCGTTCACTAAAACTTTGCATAAAGGTGTCACCTATGAATGGAATGAGGAATGTGACAAGGGACTCAATCAAATAAAACAATATCTTGCCAATCCACCCATTTTGATGCCTCATATCCATGGGAAGCCACTTATACTGTATATTTCAGCCACAAGTACATCTTTGGGTGCTCTCTTAGCTCAAGAAGATCAGAACAATAAAGAAAGAGCTATTTATTACATCAGCAGAACATTGGTGTCCTATGAAATGAACTATTCTGTTATTGAAAAAGCTTGTCTAGCTGTAGTGTTTGCCTCACAGAAATTGCGACATTATATGTTGGCTCACACTACAAAGCTTATTGCAAAAATTGACCCGCTAAAATACTTATTAAGCAAGGCTGCTCTCACGGGTAGGTTGGCTAAATGGGTCATGATCCTCAGTGAGTTTGATATTGAATATGTGGAAAGGAAAGCTATTAAGGGACAAGTAATTGCTGATCAATTGGCAGAGGCTCCTCTACATGATCACCAACCTTTGAACATTGAATTTCCAGATGACTCCATTCTGCATCTCACACATCAATCTTGGAGTATGTTTTTTGATGGCTCATTCACTCAACAAGGATCAGGTGCGGGTATTCTATTTATAACACCTCAACGCTATTCTTTGCCTAAGGCCTACAAAATGATGTTTCCTTGCACCAACAACATAGCTGAATATGAGGCTCTTATCAATGGTATGAAATTAGCCCTTGAATGGCGTATAGATGAGCTCCAAGTCTTTGGTGATTATCAGTTGATCATTAATCAAGTTAATAATGTATATCAAACAAAGGATGACAAGCTAATACCCTAAAAAAGAATGGTGGATGATCTTAAGTTATACTTTGCACATATTTCCTTCTAGCAGATTCCAAGAATAGATAATAAGGCGGTTGATGCTATGGCTACTTTGGCCTCAATATTACAACTGCCAGAAAATGACTTCAGGCATGAATTCCTGGTGGAAACATTATGCTACTCTGCCTATGACAATCCTGAATCCAAGATGATCTATTCAGTCATTGGACATGACTCATCCCGCTACCACCGTATTTAATCTTATCTTCGGGACCAAATTATCCCCGATACCTATACCCGGAATGAGAAACGTCACCTCATTCATACTGCTTCACAGTATGTTCTTATAGCAAATGACTTGTATAGACGGGGCCTAGACGGTACTCTACTTAGGTGTCTAGAACCCGATGAGTCCAAACGTGCGTTAGCTGAGGTACACGAAGGTATTTGCAGCTCTCATTCGAGTGGTCTGACGTTAGCTCGTAAACTTATTAGAGCTGGATACTACTGGCCGGATATGGAAAAAGAAGCTGTCCAATATGTCAAGACTTGCAAGCAGTGTCAATATCATGGGAATCTAATCCACGCTCCTGCTAGGGAGCTCAGTCCTCTCATTAGTTTTTGGCCATTTCAACAATGGGCTTTTGACTTGGTTGGTCAGATACACCCTTCTTCTTCAAGAGGACATAAATTCATAATCACTGCTACAGATTACTTTACCAAATGGGTCGAGGTAGTTCCTCTGACTATAGCTGATGGAAGGACTATTGCTAAGTTCATTTTGAACTATATTATTTGCAGATATGGCGTACCTTCATCTATTATCACTGACAATGGAGGACAGTTTAAGAACAAAGATTTGATAGACTTATGCACTAAATTCAGGATCATTCAGCATTGGTCATCTATTTATTATCCTCAGGGTAATGGACAAGTAGAAGCTTCTAATAAGACAATCTTGAAAATTTTGCACAGAACAGTTCGTAAATCTGGTAGAGATTGGCATCTCCAGATTAATCCGGCTTTGTGGGCTTACAGAACAAGTATCCAAACACCAACGGGAGCCACTCCTTTTGCCTTAGTCTATGGGGCAGAAGCAGTATTGCCAATTGAGGTCGAGATTTCGACATTGCAAATCTCTCTGAAGGGCCTCATCACTGATGAAGATACTAGAATATCTAGGTTGCAAGAGCTTGAACTATTAGATGAACGTCGAAGGGTGGCGTTCGATCATCTTCGAGCATATCAAAAGAGAATGTCAAAAACATATAACAAGAAAGTCAGACAAAGGGAATTCCAAGTGGGTGACCTCGTCTTGAGGGAGAACCCCAAGAATCAGCAGCAGAGAACCTAGAAAGGAAAATTTGAACCAAACTAGCTTGGTCCATACATTATTACTGCAGCATTTGGATCTGGTGCTTACCGCCTCTCCACCACTGAAGGAGAGCAACTCAAAGAGCCTATCAACGCTCTTCATTTAAAAAAGTTCTATAGCTGACATTATTAGTATGCTCATGTACATATTTATTGATCCTAAAAAAATCTTAAAAATTGATATATTGCAAACAATCTTAAAAATTGCAAAATGTCCTGAAAAAATGATCATCTTAGTGAAAACCTGGCAAACAGGCGCTTTGATGTATCTATTATCCTAGTGAAAACCTGGTAAACAGGCGCCTTGATAATACTAAAAAAAAATAGAAAATGTGAAAAATACAAAAAAAATGAAAAGATCAAAAATACAAAAAAATGAGATATTCAAAAAAATACAAAAAAAGAGAAAAAAAGAGAAAAGTACAAAAAATTGAAAAAGAGAAAAATGTGCCATTGATGACAACTTGGTAAACAGGCGTCATGGTAGCAAAAATAGAATCTCTGCCAAGATGGTGAAAACTTAGTAAACAGGTGCCTCTTGTTTTCCTGAAGTAACATCTCATCTCAGCGTTGCTTGGCTCTTAGTTTCCTGCTTTAGTTTCCTTCCTTTCCTGCTTTAGTTTGTTTTCCTGCTTTCCTGCTTTAGTTTGTTTCCTGCTTTGGTTTGCTAGCTCATGCGCTTGTCTTTGAGTTTTTCTCGACTCTTCATAGATTGGAACTGGTTCACACTTGGGGGCACCTGCCTGGTCTAGGGGGCATTGTCCTATCGCTTTCAGAAACTCTTTTGAGCATTGGTCGCCAGTGGTTCTCACTATGCCTGCCTATGGATACCTAGCTTTCATTTGATCTCTCTTCTTCAGGATTTCTCCCTTCTATCAATCACCAGTGATTCTCATTATGTTTGCCTACTGTCATTATCTCATTGAGACTTTGAACGTTATCTTTCTGAATCGACTTCAATCCGCTTGAACACGAACTTGAACTGAAACTTAAACTAAATGTATGTTCCTTTGAGGCTTGCTGAGCTTTGTTTTCTTTGAGTGCTTGTTTGTTTGCTTTGCTTTCTTTGCTCTCTGCTTGTTGGTTTAGTTCCAACGATCCAAAGAATTCATTTAAGAGGGGTGTCTATCTGTAAGAGCCTCTATCTCGTATTGGATGGCCATGCGTACCTCGACTCCTTTATATGGATGCTTTGGTGAGTTTGGTTCTTCTCCTTGTCTTTTGAGTGACTTCTTTCTACTACTGATGAAATTGTAAACGCTCGTCCTGTTAAGTGAACGTAAGGGTCACTGCGAGCAATCTTTGGCAAAAGAAGGAACTCCTGCGTGCTTGGTGTGTTTGTTCGCAAGAGACATTCAGGTCATTCTAGCATTTATGCTCTAATGCTTATGTTAACTTGCTAGATTAAAAGGAATAGGTGTTCAGGTCATTCTGGCTTCTTGTGCCTTAATGCTTACACCTTATTCTGACAAATTTAAGACTCATGTCATATTCATATTCTCATGATAGTGATATTAGTAAGGATTGTATGACATCTTGTGATTGTCCGAACTTGAAAGGCTCTATGATGATAAATACGGTGAGTCCAACAACCAAGTCCTAGGGTTTGCATTTTCATTTTAAGCTTGCATCTTTAGCTTAGGCTTTGAACTTAAGATGGTGCCTTATTTACTCTCTTAATAGTCTTCATCAAAGGCTCTCATCTATTACCTCGGGTTCTTCTTGGTTGCACAAGTATCCGATCTTCATTGTCGATCCTCGAACATATCTATCCTTTGATTAGTACCTGTTAAATATTGCTACAATCCTGCATGAGATGATTAGTACCATATCCATTGCATTTTATTTCCATCCATAAACTCGTTGCATCTGCATCAACATGTGTATCCGCTATAAGCATAAACCATTTATCTATCACTACATTGCATACATTTCTATTCATACATCTAAAGCATATAAGAGCACATCTCCTAAACATCATACATTCAAGCAATTTGTAACAAGTACAATGATATCAACAGAATCATCGATCTCATATATATATATCTCTTGATCCAAATGTCATATACAAAGAGGTGCTACTTGAGCACAGTACCAAAACAACAAAAATGAGCTATGATACAATCAAGATCCACTCCCACTGGGAGGGGGTGGAGGTGGAGGAGCCTGCTATCCTAATGTCTGTGGTGGTGGCATCGGTCTCTGTGGAGGAGCCTGTGGAGGAGCCTGTGGAGGAACCTGTAGAGGAGCCTATGGAGGAACCTGTGGAGGTACTAGGGGAGGAGCCTGGGGAGCCCCAGCATACTTAGAAAATGACGGCACCTACTCTGATATATCTGGAATAGCCCCGTAGTATGCTGCATAGTAATAAGCCACCTGGGTGGCCTCATATCTTGTCTCTAATCTCGCATGCGCTAACTCTGCCCGTAGCTGTCTAATCTCTACATCCCTATCTGCTACTCGAGTCTCCTCTCGGATAAGACGCGTGTGAAAATCATCACGCTCATGCTGCACCTATTGTACTCTCTCTCAGCTCTTCTTGAGAGCCTCCTGCACCTGTCCTACACCTGCTCCAGCTGCCACGTCTGGCATGTCAGTATCTTCCCCCTATGGTACCTGCTGGGATATGTCAGCTGTATGTGGTCTAATGGACCTCTGCTATGTACCGCTACTCCCTGCTCCAGGATCTAAGCCCATGGTCCTAGCAGGGATGCTCACTTGTCCTGATCAGGGCCTCAAAACTCTCTGCCCAGGTCTCTGCTGTGGTGCCTGCTGCTGCACAGCCTGCTGCTGTATAGGCTGCTCTACCTGCGCTTACTGATCTTGTGTTGCCTGCTACTACTGTGGTGCCTACTGCTATGCTCCTATGCCAACTGGATCTGTGAACCTCAGATGAGGCCGTGCAACCAACTGGTCCCTGTATGTAGGTGTCACCCCTGCATTGGTGACATCCACCATGTAATCCCATCGTGCTGGTGGGATGCGTGACTCTATCACGCATTGCCCTGGATCCAATCATGCACGCCACCCCTTCTTCTCCTTGTCAGAGAAGTGAGCGTAGGGGAAGTACTCCTGTGAAATATCCTGCTGTCTGCCAAACTGACTCAGGACACGTGTAACCACGAATCTCTCAATCATCTGAATAGTTCATCCAATCAGTGGACGTGATACAAACATGGTAGCAAGCTCTCTCTGAGCATCGTCCCAGGGCTCAGTAGCTATCCAAGGTCTCCAAACTACAGCGACCATGTCATCCAACTGTGCTCTCCACTACTCTGTCTTACCCAGCAGGGGCTGGGTCATCATGCCTGAATATCTGTAAATATAAGGCTCCAGCACCTGTCGCGTATCATGGAATAGGGGTCTACAAATGGGGAGGTGCTCCCAGGCCTAGACCTGTAAGATGAAGACTCCTGCCGCCATCGATCTCGCACCTCTGTACACAATCTCATGCATCTCGTGATACATGTGTGCTAGCATACACTCCCCCCATCCAAATCTCACAGCTGGTCTGTCTAGCATCCTCTGCAGCATAGTACCCCAACCACACTCTAGTCCATGCTGACCTCGATCAGGTACGAGGTAACAACTCAGAAATATAGCCAACATGACCTGGAATGGATGCACTCTGCCATATCTATGCACCAGATCCTCCCAAGAGATGGCCCGACCCATCACAAGATCATCCCTGAAGATAGTCCTCAAGGCCACTGTACCCTGCCGCGGCTCAGTATTGTACTCAACACGAGTACCATGAATGGGTATCCGCAGGATCCTATATATGTCCTCGGTGGTCACTGTCATCTCCCCCATCGAAAAATGAAATGTGTTCATCTCCGAATGGAAACGCTCTACCAATGTAGTAAGAAGACCGTGATTCACCTGAATGTCGGGTAACTCACGCAAATATCCCAAGCCCAGAGCATTAATGTGAGCACTCTCAGCATCTGTCAGTCTCTGAACTAATGTAGTAATAATAGGGTGATGTGCTCAAAATGAGATATCTGAAAAGTCAACCTGCAAAGCAAATGACAACATTAGGTTAGTAACTCAATCATGTTGGTTTTCACTACTACAACAGCAACTACAGCAGAGTATCTATCCTATGACAAGGCTCTACAAGACTTTATTTGGCTGATTTCATGCAAATCTGATAAAATTTGGCCACTTGCAACAGTCTTTCACGTGAGAAAAGTGTTCTTTCGCGTGAGAAAACTACCACTTCGCGCGAGAAAATAGAATTCTCGTGCGGTATAGCCCTCTAGCTCGCGCGAAGTTCTATCCTTGGAGCTTGTTAGTTCGCACGAGAAAACTATTTTATCGCGCGAAATGAAACCTGCCTTTGCGCGAGAGAACTACTTTCTCGCGCGAGATTTCACATTTTTTTATTATGCTAATTTTTTTTTTTATAAAAAAAAATCTAACCTATCACGCTGTACAAATTGAAATGCAAAGCAATTTATCGACTACTTACAGGTGCGTCATACTCCGGTGGCCGGGCATGTCGTCGAGAATGCTCAAATCGGTGTGTATGAAGTGGCAGACCCTCCATTTCTCTATCTTAGAGCTCAGAATCACTAAAAGACAATGCTGAATAATGATTTGAAAATGACTCCTCCGGGCCTTATATAGCTTTTGACCTAATTTTTGAAAGTGCTCCATTTTACGTGAAAATTGCACCCTTTGCTAAATCGACTATTCTGAATCCATTTTCAGGATCGAAATCAAAATCTGACATCTCTAAGTGGCTCAAAATCACATTTTAAATATTGGACTCCTTCTGGATCAGATGCTTGTGCAGTCAGCCTTTTGGTGTCATATTCCTGCCAGCTCCTCATCTTTGCATCATGTTCTCAAATCTTTGCTTCTTTTCATCAAGTCAACCCTAGTCAAAATTTGGTCAACTATGGTCAAACTTGGTCAACAGGACCTCTGCTTTGCTCTGTTTCACTTCTATAGCTTCGCGAATCTAGTCTAATTGCTTTTGCTCTGCAATCTCTTGTTGTTTATCATCCTTCTGACATGTCATCTTTCAATTTCGCTCCCGAGGGGGCAGGATGATTACATCATTTGAATCTTGTCGAATCTATTCTTGAATCAGTCTAATTTGAATCATCAGTTCTCATCGCTAGGGGCATCTTGGTGCCTCGCATCTTGTTATCTTATCATCCATCTTTTAGGTATCTGAGCAATCTAACTTAGATCCTCAAGGATCATGCTTCATTCTGGAGATGGTTCTTGAAATCTTTTTAGGTATTGGGGCAATCTAACCCTAATTCCTAGGAGTCAAGCTTTGTTCTGGAGATGACTCTCGAAATCTCTTTTAGACCATTATCTGGGCAATCTAACCTGGGTCTCGGAGGACTAAGCTTCCTATTGGGGAAATCTAACCCTGATTCAGAGATAGTCCTAAATCTGCGTCTTCATCAATTGGTATTGGGGCAATCTAACCCCGATTCCGGTTCTCTTTTAAGATCGTTGTCTTCGCAATCTAACTTAGACTTCAAAAAATTCATGCTTTGATCTGCTTTCATCTGTCACTTCAGACTATTCTTTGAATCAACGCGCTGTTCACACATCAATTCAAAGAGGGGCAAATGTAATACCCCAAAATTGGCACCTATTTAATTTCATCAATTTTGGTGCATTATCTCAATTTTACATCACCAAAGTCCTAGTTCCCTAGGCAATTTTCTCTCTCATATCTGACTTAATTTGACTTGATGTCAATTGCAAAGACCATAAATTGCAATAATCAAATGCTAAAATAATTCCTAAGTCCTAGACTTTATTTGGCTAAATAATCTCTATGATAAATTAATTTAATTATGAAGTTTTAAGTACTTTTAATTAAATTAAACTCCACCCCCTTTAGCTAAATACCCTTGAAAGGAATTAATAAATATTTAGTTAAATTGAATGGACATCTCTTTATTTGAATTTAATAATTCAAATTACTCGAAAGGTCACTCCCCACATGTGGCAAATTTCATTCTTTTAATTAAATAATTCATACCTTTTTGTCTCAAAGGGGAATGAAGAGTCAGGAGTTTCAAATCAAGAAACTCTTCATTCCTCTCCCGAGCTTTTCTATTTAATGAGCCTCTTCTTCTCATTGGAAAAAAGGCAATTTTGAGAGTAAAGGCACTATAGTGAATTTTTGATTGAATTTTAAGATTTCATTTGCAACTAGTTTAATTCCTCATTCTAGTGTAATTGCATTTCTCATTTAGATTAAATTTGCTTAAATGTTCTTAGATTAAGATAATTTTTTATTCCAAAATCAACTAAAAAATTTGCATTTCATATTTTCTTTCAAGTACTTTTGATTAATTGCATATTTCTCTCAAAGTATTCTTAGATTAATTGCATTCATCTTAGTTTGATTCTAAGCTTTGCATATCATCTTTATGGCTTTCTTGGAAAATCCTCCGTTGTAGTAGCGGTCTGATGGTTGTTGGTTCTCCAATCTGAGAGCGATTATACACCCCCGCCTGCATAGGAGGCAACAGGTCGCTTCCTCATGAATTTCAGATTGAATAATTCATATTCTCTTCGTAATTTGATCATAGGAGTAATGACTATGTTGCGTATGTGGTTGATTTAGAGGTCACATTCAAGCACACACAAGTCTCACTCCTCATTTTACAACAAATGGAAGCCATCTATGGTCCAAGGTTTTAATTCAATTGACAAGTGGAGAACTTCTCAAGGTATTGATCTCTTTTGTAGAGAAGTTCCTGCTTCATCTCAAGGTTCTCGTTTAGGTGACCAACTCCTTCGAGGTCCACAAATAAACCCATTAATTGGTAAAAGGGTAGATGCAATTTTGGAAAGAGTATCCTGATTGAAGAGTAATGGAAATTCTAGTGAGCATGAAGTTATTGCAGATCCAATGGGTGTATCTCCTCCACTGACAAATATAACTACTTCTAGAGACTTGAGTTTAAATGGAGATTGTCTGTTCCCAAACATGCCCCAGTTGAGCAGATGAACAAGATGTTGCTTGAGTAAAGAAGATAGTGGTTTATTAAAGCATCTGCATCATCCCACTTGCTATCAGTTACTACTTTTTGAGTGGCTTGCCAGCTGCTTCTATGTAGGATTTCTATAATATATAATGTCCTCATGCAAGTACATTCCACACATAGTCATTCGATCACCGACGATGACTCCGTGCTGAAGTGTCCCTCAAGGTCCCTTAAGCATGAAATCAATGATCTTTGTGGGGTCATATCTTGGAGCTCATGCAAGGTAGCATGGATTCGTTAATTGCTACAAGACCGTGTTGCCAACGCCTACAAAAGCCTATCTCAATTTTTGGAGATTCAACTTCGTTTAAAATCGGCAACACATTCCCGATCAGTGTCAGAACTCAAGGTGTTCCTTAGCTGAAACGGCCAACGTTGCGTATCTTTCCAACTATGAGTCATAGCATCGAACCGTCTATTCCAATAGCTCTAGATGGCCAGGTAAACGCTAGTGGCAACCTCATTCATCACACATAGTCATTAGATCGCCATTGACGACTCTGTGCTGAAGTGTCCCTCAAGGTCTCTTAAGCATGGAATCGACAATCTTTGCGGGGTCATATCTCAGAGCTCGTATGAGGTAAAATCAATTTGTCAGTTTCTATGGGACTGTGTTGCCGGGGCCTACAAAATTCTATCTTAGTTTTCAGAGATTCAATTTCGTTTAAATTTGGTAACACATTCTCAGTCAGTATTAGAACTCAAGGTGTTCCTCAGCTAAAATGGTCAACGTTGCGTATCTTTCCAACCGTCGGTCGTAGCATCAAACTGTCTGTTCCAAAAGCTCTAGATGGTTGAGTAAATGCTAGTGGCAACCTTGTTCACCATGCACAGTCGTTCGATCCCTGCCGATGACTCCGTGCTGAAGTGTCCCTTAAGGTCCCTTAAGCATGGAATTGATGATCTTTGCGGGGTCATATCTTGCAACTCGTGCGAGGTAGAATTGATCCATTAGTTTCTATAGGACTATGTTGCTAGGGCCTACAAAAGCCTATTCTAGTTTTCAGAGATTCAACTTCATTTAAATTTGGCAACACATTCTCGGTCGGTGTCAGAACTCAAGGTGTTCCTTAGCTGAAACGGCCAATGTTGCGTATCTTTCAAATCATCGGTCGTAGCATCAAACCATCTGTTCCAAAAGATCCAGATGGCTGGGTAAACACTAGTAGCAACCTCATTCGGCATCCATAGTCATTTGATCCCCGCCGACGACTGCGTGCTGAAGTGTCCCTCAAGGTCTCTTAAGCATAGAATTAGTGATCTTTGCGGGGTCATATCTTGGAGCTCATGTGAGGTAGAATTGATCTATTAGTTGCTACGAGACCATGTTGTCGGGGCCTACAAAAGACTGTCTTGGTTTTCAGAGATTCAACTTCGTTTAAATTTGGCAACACATTCTCGATCGGTGTCAAAACTCAAGGTGTTCCTTAGCTAAAATGATGAACGTTGCATATCTTTCCAACCATCAGTTGTAGCATCGAACCATCTTTTCTAATAGCTCCAAATGGCTAGGTAAATGCTAGTGGAAACCTCATTCACTACGCACAGTCATTCGATCCCCGCCGATGACTCCATGTTAAAGTGTCCCTCAAGGTCCCTTAAGCATGGAATCAATGATCTTTGCAGGGTCATATCTCATAGCTTGTGTGAGGTAGAATCAATCTGTTAGTTGCTATGGAATTGTGTTGATGAGGCCTACAAAAGCCTATCTTGGTTTTTAGAGATTCAAATTTGTTTAAATTTGGCAACACATTCTCGGTTGGTGTCAGAACTCAAGGTGTTCCTTATTTGAAACGGCCAACATTGTGTATCTTTCAAACCATCGGTCATAGCATCAGACCATCTATTCCAATAGCTCTGGATGGCTGGGTAAACACTAGTAGCAATCTCATTCGGCACCCGCAGTCATTCGATCCCCACTGACGACTTCGTGCTGAAGTGTCCCTCAAGGTCTCTTAAGCATGGAATCGATAATCTTTGTGAGGTCATAAATCACAACTCGTGTGAGGTAGAATCAATTCGTTAGTTGCTACAGGACCATGTTGCTAGGGCCTAAAAAAGTCTATCTCAGTTTTCAGAGGTTCAACTTCGTTTAAATTTGGCAACACATTCTTGGTCGGTGTCAAAACTCAAATTGTTCCTCAGCTGAAATGGCCAACGTTGTGTATCTTTCCAACCATCGGTCGTAGCATCGAACCATCTATTCCAATAGCTCTGAATGGCTGGGTAAATGCTAGTAGCAACCTCGTTCAGCACCCATAGTCATTTGAACCCCGCCGACGACTCCATGCTGAAGTGTCCCTCAAGGTCTCTTAAGCATGAAATCAACGATCTTTGTAGGGTCATATCTCAAAGCTCGTGTGAGGTAGAATCAATCCGTCAGGTGCTACGAGACCATGTTACCAGGGCCTACAAAATCTTATCTTATTTTTTGGAGATTCAACTTTTTTTAAAATTGGCAACACATTCTCAGTCGGTGTCAGAACTCAAGGTGTTCCTTAGCTGAAATGATCAACGTTGCATATCTTTCAAACCATCGGTTGTAGTATCAAACCATCTATTCCAACAGCTCCGGATGGCTAGGTAAATGCTAGTGGCAACCTCATTCACTACACACAATCATTCGATCCCTACCGATGACTCCATGCTGAAGTGTCCCTCAAGGTCCCTTAAGCATGGAATCAGTGATCTTTGTGGGGTCATATCTCGGAGCTCATGTGAGGTAGAATTGATCCATTAGTTTCTACGGGACCATGTTGCTGGGGCCTACAAAAGCCTATCTCAATTTTTGGAGATTCAACTTCGTTTAAATTTGGCAACATATTCTCGGTTGGTGTCAGAACTCAAAGTATTCCTTAGCTAAAACATCCAACGTTTCATATCTTTCAAATCATCGGTCATAGCATCGAACCATCTATTCCAATAGCTCTGGATGGCTGGGTAAACACTAGTAGCAACCTCGTTCGACACCCATAGTCATTCGATCCCCGCCGCCAACTCCGTACTGAAGTGTCCCTCAAGGTCTCTTAAGCATGGAATCAATGATCTTTGCAAGGTTATATCTCAGAGCTCATGTGAGGTAGAATCAATCCATTAGGTGCTACGGGGCCGTGTTACCAAGGCCTACAAAAGCCTATCTCAGTTTTTGGAGATTCAACTTCATTTAAAATCGGCAACACATTCTTGGTCGGTGTCAGAATTCAAGGTGTTCCTCAGCTGAAATGTTCAATCTTGCGTATCTTTCAAACCATTAGTCATAGCATCAAATCATCTATTCCAACAACTTTGGATGGTCGGGTAAATGCTAGTGGCAACCTCGTTCACCACGCACAGTCATTCGATCCCTGCCGACGACTCTGTGCTGAAGTGTCCCTCAAGGTCCCTTAAGTATGGAATCTGTGATCTTTGCAAGGTCATATCTTAGAGCTCGTGTGAGGTAGAATTGATCTATTAGTTGCTACAGGACCGTGTTGCTAGGGCCTACAAAAGCCTATCTCAGTTTTTAGAGATTCAACTTCATTTAAATTGGGCAACACATTCTCGATCAGTGTCAGAACTCAATGTGTTCCTCAGTTGAAATGACCAATGTTGCATATCTTTCCAACCATCAGTCATAGCATCGAATCATCTATTCCAATAGCTCTAAATGGCTAGGTAAATGCTAAGGGAAACCTCTTTTACCACGCATAGTCATTTGAACCCTATCGATGACTCTGGGCCGAAGTGTCCCTCAAGGTCTCTTAAGCATGAAATCAGTGATCTTTGCAGGGTCATATCTTGGAGCTTGTGCAAGGTAGAATTGATCTATTAGGTGCTACAAGACCGTGTTGCTAGGGCCTACAAAAGCCTATCTCAGTTTTCAGAGATTCAACTTCTTTTAAATTTGGCAACACATTTTCGGTCGGTGTCAGAACTCAAAGTGTTCCTCAGTTCAAATGACCAACATTGCGTATCTTTCAAACCGTCAGTTGTAGTATCAAACTGTCAGTTCCAATAGCTCTGTATGGCCGAGTAAACACTAGTGGCAACCTCATTCACCATGCACAGTCATTCGATCCCTGTTGATGACTCCGTGCTGAAGTGTCCCTCAAGGTCCCTTAAGCATGAAATCAATGATCTTTGCGGGGTCATATCTCAGAGCTCGTGCAAGGTAGAATCAATCTGTTAGGTGCTACATGACCATGTTGTCGGGGCCTACAAAAGCCAATTTCAATTTTTAGAGATTCAACTCTGTTTAAATTCGGCAACACATTCTCGGTTGGTGTCAGAACTCATAGTGTTCCTTAGTTCAAACGGCCAACATTCTGTATCTTTCAAACCGTTGGTCGTAGGATTGAACGGTCAGTTCTAATAGCTTTGAATGGTTGAGTAAACGCTAGGGGAAACCTCATTCACCACGCACAGTCTTTCGAACCCTGCCGACGACTCTGGGCTGAAGTGTCCCTCAAGGTTTCTTAAGCATGAAATCAATGATCTTTGCGGGGTCATATCTCAGAGGTCGTGCGAGGTAGAATCAATCCATTAGGTGCTACATGACTGTGTTGCTGGGGCCTACAAAAGCCTGTCTCAGTTTTCAGAGATTCAAATTCTTTTAAATTCGGCAACACATTCTCAGTTAGTGTCAGAACTCAAAGTGTTCCTTAGTTCAAACGGCCAACATTGCGTATCTTTCAAACCATCAGTTGTAGCATTGAACCGTTTGTTCCAACAACTTTGAATGGTCAGATAAATGCTAATGACAACCTTTTTTGGCACACACAGTTGTTCAAATGACACTAATGACTCTGGGGTGAGTAGTAGGATGAGTGCAAATATGTATTCTAGTATTTGTCATTAACAATCAGTCAGTTAGGGGAAAATTAGAAGTTAGTTTGTAAAAGCATAAGGTTGCACAACCACATCTGCCATAGTAATCTTATTAATAAAAGAACTCTTGCCAACATTAGGGTACCCCAAGAATCCGTATATTATATTTATACATTTATGCATTCATTTCATTACTTTTGTTATTATTATAGTTAAGGAATTGACTATTATTGAGGATAGTGACTAGCATTTGTAGCACAGTCAGCAAGTTAAACATACATTGATAAACATACAAGCATAACTATAAGGCATGGGAAATTTACAAATCAAAGACATGAACATAAACATAATTTAGTATACATCAATACACCAAACACATGAATTGCATACCTAAAACATAAAAAATATATATTCATAGGGCATGAAGTCAAATATATATATCCAATAATGTCATACATTGAATATATTCAATACAGTAAAAATGACTTCCTCAAAGCCAAATGGATGTACAACATATCACTGATACAATATACAAAAAATATGTCCACTAATGCCATATAGACATACAATCCATATCCCTAATCTAGTCCTTTCTCGCTAGGGGAATAAAACAAATCCGAAGCTGTCTTTGATTGTCGCATCGATGGAGATGCAGTGGATGCCATAGTCTTTCGAGTGTGCTCACTCATCCTCTTGTCTAGACTCTTCTGTAGCTCGACTTGATAAAAAATAAAATTAGATAGAGATAACTAATATACATCAAAATTGAATTATACAATGAGATAAAATTGAATATTGGCTTACCACTAGCAAATAGTCACTATGTTCATCCATCGAAGGTGCATGCTAGCGATCTGGAGTCATAAGTCCCTACAATAATGATCAAAATAATAATTAAAATACATACATGGATATCATTATAAAATTCAATACAAACTATTAAAATAATAATTAAAGTTAAGTGATCTCTTTCATACCTCAGTCAGTGCTTCAGAACTAGCTATTGCTACAGCTACTCCACAATCCAAAGTATCACAGACACAAGGAGGAGTCTCTGATGTCAAAAGCTGAAGATGAAACAAAAAAATTAAATTATGTAGTTATCAAGATTACATATATTTTTTACAACCCTACTAATGAGTAAATGATACCTCCATGAAGGTTCCACCACGTCCTCCGGTGTGTGGTGTCAAAGTCGAAGCTCCAACATTCAACTAGTGCACATGTACATGGAAAATTATAAGATAACCATTCATATAAGAATGTACTACTGACATGTTAATTATAATGCATTATTACATGTATACCTGTGGACTCAATGGTGACCTCACAAACCCAGGTGAAAGAATGTAATCATCGTGCCTGGATTTTGATCATAATTTGTCTAGTAATTTAGTCATTCATTCATTAATTAAATATGATCAAGTAAATCCAATTAATATGCAAATAAAGATACCTCAAGGATAGTTGCATGATGCCCTTCGCTATCTGTTGTGAACGTCGATGGTCCACTAGTGCATTAACAAGATACTTGAAATTTAAAAAAAAAAAATAAAAAAATAAAAAAATAAAAAAATTCACTACTTGCATTTTATGGAGGTTTTATGTCTTGTCCTCTTGGGTTGCCTGGCAGGGCGTTACATAATGCACATGCACAATAAGTTAGGATACAATTATTCATATAATTACATAATAATCAAATATGTTAATTAAATGTTTTATTCGATACATACTTGTGGAATTGACGATGATGTGTAAAAGGGGACATTAGGATCATTGCCACTTCCACTGCCACCGCCACCACCACTGACACTCTTGCCTTGAATTTTCATCATAAACAATAGATACTAAATTAAATAGTTATTCTTTTATAAATGAAATATGATCAAAGCAATTTAATGAACTTGAAAATATTTACCTGTGTGTCAATGCCAAATGTCGTATTTAGAAAGGTATCAGTCATCAATCCAGAATCCTCTCCTCTCTCTCGCCAGTACCAAATGTGCACAAGCATCCACATGAATGAAAAATATGCCCCCTTGAGGATTGACCATAGTCACCTTCAACAAAAGGAGTGGCGCACTAAATGAGAGTCTGTGTCAGAGCACTAATCGTGCCTAGTGTGTCTGCCTCTACATGTTTGTTCACAACAGAAGGAATACTAACATGATCCAACGGTGGCTTGCCACTAGCAGCCCTAGGTGCATTAGGGTCATGATGTACCCCTGCTCAATCAAATGATGAACCCCCTCCTCTACCCTGAGAATCCAGCATGTCAAAATAATTTGGCACCTCCTTGAGTACAAACTCACAATAGAGTTTCCTCAAGAAATATATAGGAACTTCATGATTGTTACAAGGAGGCGAATCAAAGACCATCCACCATCTCTCCCAAAAATTATTTTTAATGTCTTCATTTATGCACCAATGAATTGGGAACCTCCTTGTTGTAGTTCTAAGAGTATTTGCGTCCTCTGGTTTTTTAAATAGCTAGCAAATGTCATCTTTTGTGATTTTTTTCTTTTTTATGTCTGCATAAGAGAATTTATTTGCATAATATTATTTTGTTTCTTCTTTTTTATCCCACCATAAATTAATTTTCCCACTAACTGCTCTTAGGTGGGTCAAGATTGCTTCCAATGATTTTTCAAGTCTTTCCCTTCCGGGATTTGTACCACTAGAATCTTTTAACCTATTAATTAAAGATTCTAATTCTTTTTGCCCTCTTTCAATTTTGTTCATCAATGTTTTTTGTGTTCCAAGAGGAGGTTTCTCGATTGGTGAAGGAAATTGAGGTTCATTTTCTTCATTTCTTTCTTCATTTGGTTTTTCATTTGGTTCTTTATTTGGTTCTTCATGAGGAGACGAAGGGTTTGGTGGAGGGAGATTATTTCTTCCCGAAAATTAAAAAAACTACATTTTAAAATATTCATTACACAACAAATTTAAACAAAAACAAATTTGAACAAAACAAATTTAAACAAAAACAAATTTGAACAAAACAAATTGCAATAAAACTCAAATTTTAAAATAAATAAGAGGCATGATAAGCTGTAAAAACACTTACCTCTTCTTCTAGATCGAACTTGACAATGTCATGGAGCCATTTGATCGATGGATGAACAAAAATAATCAACTCACAAGGAAATATAATAGGGCATGTGCACTTTAGAATCTCCTCTTAGCTAAAAATGTAGGTTTGAGAAAGAAAAATGAGCTTCCAAACCCATGTGCAACAAAATTTATAATAGTTTTTCAAAAGGGCGTACGCCCTATAGGGCGCACACACTTTGGAAAACTTAGGGTGCACACGCTTTGGCTTGGATTGCCCAAGCCTAAGGCTTGGGAAACCCAAGCCATATGGTGTGCACCCTATAGGGTGCATGCCCTTTATTGTGTGCACACTATGCGTGATGTGGGGCCAAAAAGAAAAGTGGCATCTTTTTGGTCCCCCAACTTTGCACACTTACCCTTGAATTCATTAGTTCTCTTTCATTACTTAAAAAGATATATTCAACTTAAAAGTAGATTTTAAGACCATGTTACCTTCAACAACTCATCCCAAACACTATCATCGACATCCATACTTTGGGTACTCTCATTCCATGCTAAGCCACTTGTATTCCTCAAGTCTTTCATTACTGTGTGGCCTTGCTTCCAAGTTTTCAGCTTGTTCTTGAAGTTATCCTTCGATAGCTTCATTTTCAACTCATTATTGAACCTCCTTTCAATGGCGGTCCAACCCTCTTTCTTGAATTGCCCTTCAACTTTTTTACCAAGCTGCACTTGCTCTTGTAGCAATTCTACCAACTTGTGTTCCATTTCTTTTGTCCAGAATACCTTCTTGGAAGATGAAGTTGGATGTATCACTTCAACCTCAGCATCCATGTTCATTAATACATCCGTAGACATAGCTGAGGCACATGCAACATGAGTTGCCCACTTCTTTTGACAACACTAAATAGGTCATAACACAATGTTTATAATCAAATCTAAATCTAAGTTAGGGTGAAAGATCAATTGCAATGTAAATAGATGCAAAGAGGCATATACGTAGATGTAAACATTAAATATAACAACATTAAACATAACATGAAAATATTAAATATAACATGAGAACATTAAATATAACATTGAATATAACATGACAACTCTACAATATGTCATAACACAATGTTGATGATCAGATCTAAATCTAAGTTAGGGATGACTTGTCAATTGCAATGTAAATAGATGCAAATAGGCATATACGTAGATGTAAACATTAAATATAACATTGAACATAACATGACAATATTAAATATAATTGTTGCCCAAAATTTCATATCTATTCATTTTGGTCATAGGCTAAATTTAGTCAATGATCCTCAAGTTTTAAGCCCTGTTGAGAACCTCCAAAAAATTTCATGGGTTTAGCATTTTTCCCTTGGTCTCTACAGCGTTTGTTCTGTCTCTCGCATCAATAACCTAGGTAAAAACTCATAAATATAGCCATTGTAGCCCAAAAAGACCTTAAAAATCCTTTGGCCCGTTATAATTCTTCGTTACCTTTTTTGGCCACTAAAGGTTTACATTTCCCATGTGTGCATTTAAATCCTTCAGTCGCCAAGTCTCTTATTCCTGGCGGTTAACCCCTTAACACTTAGCGACCTGGCGAAGCGGTTATAGTTTGTTTGGCGGTCTCAGTTTCCTGCAAGATTAAATTTTGGACAAGATCTACGATTGTCACTATACCGCTATGGAGATGTGCTTGAAATTTAACATCACGATGCAACGACGACCACTGATCTTCTTTCAGTGTAGCACTTCTGTGTCAATGGGTCCAGTGCCACGTAGTTTGAGGTGTATGTTTCCTATTGGTTGAAGAGCTTGTGATGTAGAGCTGTGTCAGAGCGAGCGCAATGGTTGTCTTTCTTGAAGATCCAATGGCGGTCGCATGATCGCATGGGGCAGGAATATTCCTTGCGATCATACAACCACCGTTGATCTTGCTTTATCTCCAGGCTTTGTCAGGTGGGTCCTCTTCATTTGATGTGCTCACATTCCATTGGCCGGCTGGGTTGTGACGTGGTAGTTTGTCAGTGGGCCCTTGGTCTTTGGCTTATGAGGCGGGTTAAGATCCAATCAAGATCTATGGTTGTCATTATACCATTGAAATAATGTGCTTGATGTTTAGTATCACGGTATAGCGACCACCGTCTGATGAAGGGTTAAGATGCCATGGGTCCGATGTGTTGCTTGGTGCTGACATGCTCAATTCTCATTGGTTGCTAGGCAGAACAGTTGGCACTTTTCAGTGGGTCTGATTGTCAGAGGATTCACAGAGTTGAGTTAGATCTACGATTGTCTTATGATCTCATAGAATCTTCTGACCCTATGAGATCATGCAACCATTGTTTGATGAGAATCTCAGTGGGTCGTGGGTCCGATGTGCTACTAGTCACGCTGAGTTGTTCACTTTTCATTGGTTTTTGCTAGCGAGGTGGAAAAAGACTTTTCAAAGGGTTTGTGACTATTTTTAAAGTTGATCTAAGCCGTTCATCTACTGGGAGAAGATGATATCGATGGTCACGTTTTAAAATTCAACTTGCTAGCCATTATTATTTAAATTCAAATATATCTCTATGAGGTTTTTGCTAGGGTTTTGATCCAGTGATCGATTGCGACAAGGTGGGTAGCTCAAATTGAATTCTTTAGGACAGTTGTAGTTGGGAGGATGATGAAGAATATTTGATGGCCGTCGCATCCGATTCCTCAGGGTACCAAATCGGTGCTCCTGCGCTGAAGAAACATTAAAATGTGGCACCACCTGTGTCTTTTTGTACTTCAAAAATACAAATCAGACTAGGATCAGATTTGGAGCATTCATGGTGAGGCCGAGTTGTAGAGAGGTAGATGGATCAAGGCGGCTGTGTCTGCAGGTGGACTCAATAAAGAGATATACACACAAAGATAGTATCTGATCGGCCAGATATTTTAGAAATACATGATGATCAAAAGGACATTTAGGGTTTGATTATTTTTATGCAAATCAATGTAACCCTAGTTAGGTTTTACTCTGTCTTGTGTGCCAAAGAGAGATATATAATTAATTTTTGGAGCTTTTAGAGCTCAGAGTTGACAATTGTAAAAGAAGGATTCTCTCTTTCTTAGAATTTATCTGTGGCATTCTTTCTGCCCTCTGATTTCTACAGTTTGAAGCTTTCATTGATTGTTTAGATATTGCAGAGGTATTTTGTGACATCTTCTCTGTCCCTATGCTTCCTTGTCTAAATTCTCTCTTATTGAATTCAGTGTATGTATGTTTTCAGTATTATCTTAGGGTTCTTGATCCCTCTTTCTTTCTGCAATTTATGTGTATGCTTGTGAATGATTTGATTTGAATGCTTTTGTGGGTATATTTCAACCCCTAGCAATCTATCTCATTCTTATACCCAATTGTAGAGGTGAATGTTTGTTTGCAGGTTATAGATTGTGTCTAAGTTCTTGAAACTACTTTTGCCTTGTGAAATTCTCTCTTTCCCTGCATAGCATCTATCTATTATAGACCCTTCTATGAAATATTGATGCAAACCTATTTAGTGAGTTGTGATCTCCTAGACCTAAGCTTATGTACTGATTTCATCCTCTATACTGCAATTCATGCCATATTTTTGGTGTATCACCTAGTAGGTAGTTTTCTTTCAGTCATTTCCCTTTTAGCATTCCTTCTATCCCTTTCCCCCAAAGATTTACTTTTCATGTCAAGAAGCAAATTAAGATGATTATCCAAGAGAAACCAGCCTAGAATTTGGAGGTTTCATCTCAGTTAGCATAGGTCCCACACCTGGAGATGATTCCCATGTTATACTAGGTTATCAAGACTACGAGAGCTTGAAACAAGGGTGCAAACTTAGTGTATAACAATAACATGACAACATTAAATATAACAACATTGAATATAACATGACAACACTACATATGCCATAACAAATTTTAATATATAATATCAGTTCATGAAATTTATGAAATCTGACATTAAAGTTTAAACACTGCCATGGTAGTTATTCAACCGATAAAGAGTGAGATCTATAGTCTTCCCACATCCTTCTTGCTATTTCATCTCAAAATTTCCCCCAATCATCTCTTTCATGCTGGCTCAACCCATATGTCTCAAGCATTGGTACATCTATCTAATCATGACCATCTTCCTCTTCAAATTCTACCTCGAATGGAAGGCTGTCCTCTATCATAATGAAGTTGTGAAGTATGAAACATGCCAAAATAATCCTTGTTTGTGTCTTGATTTGATAAGATGTCGCATGCTTCAAGATAGGAAAATGCTACTTCAAAATCCCAAATGTATGCTCTATTACATTCCTGAGCGAGGAGTGTCGATAATTAAACAAATCTTCTGGGGTGTTTATTGGGTTTACTTTTGAAAACTCCTTTAGGTGGTAGTGCGTGCACCGATAAGGTGCGAGAAATCTAGTATTTACCTAAACAAAACAAATTGTCATTGTTATAACGTTGTCTTATTTTTTGTAGGCTTCAATAATATAATCATATTTTACAAACCTGGGGGAACTACTAGTGGATCTACTCTAGATAGAGCTGAAGCTAGAACATGACTATCTGTAGCAGACCCTTCCCAACCAGCAAGGATATATTGAAACTTATAATCAAATGAGCACATTCCCATAACATTCTGTGCAAGTTACCTTTTCTATCATGATATTTAGCTTGCATGTTGAAATCCATAGTGACTGGTATATGGGATCCATCAATTGCTCCCACACAGTCCTAGAGTCAGAAAAATCATAATCTAATGAGCGTGCAATAATAGGTTTACAACTCAATCAAAAAAATTTGAACCACTGGGAGATATACCTTGAAGTATGGATCAAAACGGGTCTTCCCACTGATTTCCTAAGGAGTGTTTGGACCAGGGGGTATAAAATAATCCAAATGGAATGCTAAGATAGCCTTCAAGACCTTGTGGAAGTATCAGCTTACCGTCTCTCCGGAGTACCCAAAGTTATGGGCAATCTTACAATTCCTCAAATTGTGGCCAAGAGTATGGAGGAACATGACTAATTGTTCTTCTAACGTGAGATATTCTGTATCTCTGATGCTTTCATTTTGCCTTAAAATATTGGCTAGTTTATTAAAGAAGGATCATCTACTCATGCGTATTTGGTCAAAGCAATATGTCTCATTGGAGTTGATAATACGCTTATAAAAAGGAATTACATCTCTTTTTCGCTTACGCATATTTCGACTACCTTCTTTTATAGACACTGCTATGGTTGTGACAAGGGTGGCAAGAAGAATTACAACAATAGGCAAGAGTCTTCTCCTCCTCATAAATTGTCCTTCAAGTTCAATATCATCAATGAGATCCATCAATTACCTAAACATACCAACAAAATAATCACCAAACAACATAAGAAAACACCCAACTATAATGCATAATCAGTGAATAGAGTTGTAGGTTGAGTATACAACATATGTAGACAAGAAAGGGAATATGGTATCTGCTAATTTGGTTGATGATGAAAGTAATTACCATCAAGAGAAAGTACCACAGAACAATGTAAGTGACCATAAATTAATTGAGAAAAAAATAACTTTATTCAGTTCATACTTTACCTACTGACAAGGACAGTCACAAATGAGGACAGTCATAAGTGGTTGAATGACCACATAATTATATGGTCTATGTGACTATCCTCATTCAACCACTTATGACTGTCCTCATATGGGCTATGTGGTTGAATAATTCTATTGTGACCATATTGTAATGAGGACAGTCATAAGTGGTTGAATGATCACAGACTTATAAACTATGTTCAACTGAAACTGGTGTTATATATCGTAACATGTTTATGAGGCTACAAGTTAACATGGTTTAGTACCAATACCAATACATTCAAGTGGCAATGAGACCATATTTTCATGGTTCAATACCAATACATTCAAAGTAAAAAGGATACAGTTCTCTTTTTACAGTCATAGTCAAATTGTGACTGTAAAAAGAGAATTTTCACTGTCACTATTAGACAAGGACTTAATGTGGAGCATACTATCAGTTCATACTTTACCTATTGACAAGGACAGTCACAAATGAGGACAGTCATAAGTGGTTGAATGACCATAGAATTATATGGGCTATGTGACTATCCTCATTCAACCACTTATGACTATCCTTATATGGGCTATGTGGTTGAATAATTCTGTTGCGACCATATTGTAATGAGGATAGTCATAAGTGGTTGAATGACCACAGACTTATAAACTATCTTCAACTGAAACTGGTGTTATATATTGTAACATGTTTATGAGACTACAAGTTAACATGGTTCAGTACCAATACCAATACATTCAAGTGGCAATGAGCCCATATTTGCATGGTTCAATACCAATACATTCAAAGTAAAAAGGATACAGTTCTCTTTTTACAGTCAGTCAAACTGTGACTATAAAAAGAGAACTATCACTGTCACAATTAAACAAGGACTTAAAGAAGGTATACAAGCTTGAAAAAGACCATGATGGTCAAAGTGCATGTGTTCAAAGCAATATTGAAGATAGAAGGACAATGAAGAACATGCAAGGGAATGAAAATTCAATAACCAATGAGTGAAGACAACAAAAATGAAAAGACATGAGGCTATGAATGACAAAGAGAAGGTGCATATGACCAGTTGAATATGAACCAGAACAAAGGCCTTGTAATAGTGAACAAGCACAATAATTGGATAGTGGTCTTTTATGGTAAAGCTGTCATCAATAAAAATGAAATGATAGTGATCAATCAAATAAAGAAGTTGCATATCAGACGTTGCCAAGTATATTGGTGTGAGAATGCTGATTAAAGATGTTGCCAAGTATTAGTGACCATCTTGAAGTTTCAAACTAGTTTGGTAGTACATGATCTTACCCGTCTTGCTAACTATAAAGACTTTAAAAGGGACCTCTATATGTAGACAACTTTCTCATTCGACCGATACTCCAAAATGAAAACCAGTCCATAACAAATTATATATAAAATTGAGGAAGCTCGACTGAATTAGATGTCTCTCTATCAATAAAGTTACTATGACAATATTATCTACCATAGTTCTAAAATGTAATTATTTTGCATAAAAATTTTAAGGAGATGTTAATTCAATTTGTAAAGGTCAACTAAAAAGGTATCAAGAGGAGTGCTAAATCAATTAAAATTGGAGCAAAGGGAACACTAAATCAATGAAATGATCTAGAGGTGATGTTCTTTTACACTTGACTTAAGAACACAATTTGAATGCTTTGGTGTAGGAAATGATTAGAATGATTGATGGGAAATGAATTGTTTTGGGCTTCTTATACAATTCAAACTTTCAAACATGAGAACCATGTTTATTTTGAAACTAAACCGAGACATTTATACACTTGTAAATTTGACTTCAACACAAGAATGAATGAATGAATTGAAAGTTGAAATTTATTTGAAAGGAGTTAAGTTCAAATTTTAAAGATCAACAAAAATGAACACTCACACAAAATGATATAAAAAAGAAGATAAATAAAAAGTACCCAAAATAAGGGTTTAGGGTAAATAATCCTACATGAAAAGTGGATTTTGCTTTTCTTTTATTAGGCAAATGAGGTAGACAAATGGCATTTGTAAATGCAAGCAAATGATGTTTGTTAGGGTCACCTAATTGCCTTACAACCTAATATAAAGCAAAAGGGATAAAAGTGAGAAGGAAAGCATATGCAAAAAGCAACGGTGAAGCCTCTCTCTTCTTTAGGCATTATAGAGTGTAGCCTATCATTCTTTTATATGCATATTTTTGCTCCCAAATCAGAGCAGAAAGGCAATAGCCATGTTTGTGATTTAGATCTCAAGTCAAAAAAGTCTATATGACTGACTTTCTTTGTCAAACATGATCAAAATGAGGAAGAGATTTAGACTAAGCATAATTTTGGGAACATTATCAGATATACATGAATTGTGTAATTCATGTTGCAACCATATTGTAATGAGGACAGTCATAAGTGGTTCAATGACCACATAATTATAAACTATCTTTAGCTGAAACTGGTGTTATATATTGTAACATTTGTTAGTGTTTTTTCATGTATCCCTCAACTCTAAAAGAGATGTATGAAAACCAGACCTAGGGATCTTTGTATAGTAACATAAATCTGCTTGTTCATGCAAACTAAGGGGCACAAAAAGACTAATTTATGAGGAGTTGATCCTCCTTCTGCTTCGAGTTCCACACACTTAGGCGGGTGCACCTAAAACATGATAAGATTTGCATACATAAACACTTACTCATTACAACCTTTTATGCAGACATGAAAATTAGTGGATAGTTCTCAGACTTATAAAATGTGGGAGTTCAACTCAACCAGTCTTATACAGGATCCCACCTGTATGATTTGCTAAGAACTAGAAAAATGGCCAATGTGATAACAAGGATACACTCCTTCTTCTCTTCGAACCTGGAGGCTCAGGCAGGCTAACCTAATGATTCACTCTTCAAGGAATCAATAAATGAATTGTACTTCTTGAATACAATCAAACATGAATGTGCATAACAATAGGAAAGTAAAATGATTTTCAATTAATGCTTGATGATGAAAACTGTAGGACAAGAAAGAGACCAGTGCCTTATCTATTGGGCATTAGAGTCAAACAATCATGCATTCCCAAAAAATCTTAACTCCAAACTCAAAGAAACTGAATGAAATGCCTTACAGATCATCCTTCTCATTCCAGTTCCTAGACATCAAATTCATGTATAAATCTCAAATTCTCAGAGCCTGCATTCAAGATTGACTCTCTCCTTGAAAGAAACTTGAAAACAAGATCATAGCTACCTTATAACCAGTGCATCAAAATGCCTTACAAACTGATACACGAGAACTAAGACCAAATACACAAAGACATCAACCAGAACTGAATAGGGATTCCATCATTTTTCCATTAAAATTCATCTGGTTCAACATATTTACATGACAAAAATACACAAAGAAAACAAGAAAGGGGCCTGAATAGTGCCTAGCAGCATAAAATTTCAACCTCCATGTTACAATGAGAAAAATCCAAGATATAGCAATTGAGAGTCCATTCCCAAAACCAACTGACAGCTATCCCTCTTGCATAAAAATATCTTCAACATTCCTCATCTCCCTGCAACTGATTTCTGAGCTGATCCACATTCTGCAAAAACTTTCAATTTGATCTGCAACCGATCTTGATTCCCAGATTTCAAACCTGAACTGCTCTTATCAACTGCTTTGAAACTGAAAATAGTCATCACCATTAGAATCCTTATTCCGAGACCTTTTCGGAAACATATAACACTTATATGTTTTGTTAAAAAATGAATTTCCAGGCCCCTTTTCCATGAACAACTATCTTTTAAATTTTTGAATTTTAATCATATAGTCCAGACTATGTTAATTTTTTAAATCTTTTAAAATCTGGCAATTTAATGTCATTTTATGTATTTGCCTCAGAAAGCACCACTTTTCATCACCTCATTGCATGCTCAGACTAACCTCAGGTTAACCCACTGATTGGGAGAACTAGCGACCAAGTGTATTCTCTAGTTCTCTGAATCATTTTCACTAACTGTCAAGTATTTGGAGAATTAGAGATTAAGCATTCTCTAGTTCTCTGAATGTTATCTCTTAACCACTAGCCATTTGGAGAACTGGAGACTAAGCATTCTCTAGTTCTTTGAATGTTATCTCCTTAACCATTTGTATTTGGAGAACTAGAGACTAACTGCCAAGGATTTGGAGAACTCGCGACCAAGTGTATTCTCCAATTCTCTAAATGTTTATGATTTAACCACTAGTATTTGGAGAACTAGATACTAAGCATTCTCTAGTTCTCTGAATGTTATCTCTTTAACCATTTGTATTTGGAGAACTAGAGACTAACTGCCAAGTATTTGGAGAACTAGTGACCAAGTGTATTCTCTAGTTCTCTAAATCATTTTCATTAACTGTCAAGTATTTGGAGAACTAGAGACTAAGCATTCTCTAGTTCTCTGAATGTTATCTCTTAACCACTAGCCATTTGGAGAATTGGAGACTAAGCATTCTCTAGTTCTTTGAATGTTATCTCCTTAACCATTTGTATTTGGAGAACTAGAGACTAACTGCCAAGGATTTGGAGAACTCGTGACCAAGTGTATTCTCCAATTCTCTAAATATTTATGATTTAACCACTAGCATTTTTCGTCAACATTTTTTTGTAAAATTTAGTGCTTTATGATCACTGGCACACATCCCAATCAACTAGTTGTGCACACTCTTGAGAGCCTTTTTCTCTTTATTCATTTTATTATGTGAGTGGTATATCTTTTAAACACTTGAAATGGTCATTTCTTGAGCAATGTGGGATTAAACTTTTGGAAGCATTGCTGATTTTTTTATTGCTGCAATACTCAGAGGATCATAACTTTTGATTTTCAAACTGAGTTTTTCTAAAAATTTCTCTGTACAATGCACACATTGTCATCTCAAACATATGTAAAATTCAGCCTGACCCAGTTTGTATTTTTTGAGTTATGATAAAAAACGTGACTGGGTGTGCATTCACACTTTTTTTTTAACTGGCTCTTGCCTTCAACCCTTTTTTTATCTTCTTCTTCTCCACATGCTTTGCATTTGTCTATGATATTTGGCATCACAAAATCACTTTGCTTTGATTTTCTCAAAATCTGAGACAAGACCTTGATGCATTGCCCTCTAGAAAACAACAATGATAAATGAGCACCAGTAACACTAGCCATTTCTACGTACACAAATATCTTGTGCCCAATCTTAGTGATAACTCACATTGGCGACACACTCCTTTGCTCTCACACATCATGGCATTATCTTGTCTGGGCCATTTATTTCACTTTTATCCTTTGCAAAGATTGCCAAATAACGTTAGTTGACATCCGGGAGCGGCCTTAAAAACTAGCCAATAGCCATCATATGATCATGTCACTGAGCACATGTGTTCACCTCCAACAAACAAATATGCATGTCAAAGAAGAAATCTTGAAGAGACTCGAGCCAAAAGATAAGACTAATCAAAGTTGGCCACTTAGAAACGTTGTCTATCTACACTGCCAGAATCACTAAAGTTGCTTCCGGAACTGACTTTGAAAACTAACCTACTGAAACTTTCAGGAACTGGAATCACAGGCACTGATTAAACCTCACACAGGGAGTGTGAATCCACAAGTAAGGCTCATGACGAATAACAGTGTGCATTTGACAATCAGGTAAAGATAGGCTCTCAGAATTGCAAACTGAGAAACATAGTAAAACAGTGATTTGTGCATACAGAATGACCCTCGGAAAGTATGCTAAAAGATTCATCAAGACTTAAAACTTGGCATACTTGTAGTATTTTCAGAGTAGAATACAATGCTACAAACCATTCAGGCTCATCAATCATAGATCAAAATTTATAACATCATGAACAGGGGTACAGATCAATCTACACATTTCACAACTTGTAAAACAATAGAAGTTGCAATTGGAATCGCATTTGCAAACTTAGTAAATGGATTTTTCATGACCTTAAAAAAGAAACATATGAAGTATTTGACCCATGGAATATGATGGAAAAGGAATTTTCTCAATAGGGTCAATTGGGTCAAAGATATGACTGGTCAAACAGGCCCTTCTAGAATTCTGAACAATTACACAGTGCATGACAACAACAAACCGCCAAATTTGAGGGGTTCGAAACCTAATCAAACGGATTTGAAATGACTTGAAAATTAGAAAATAGGCTCTTTGATATGCATAATAAACATCCTCAAAGTGGCAGGTCATGAAACATTTCTAGACACAAGATATTCAAAGGAAAACTAGGCTACTATACTCTGTTTGACACTTGGGCAGAATTGTGCAGATTGACACTTGCTCAAAATGGAACTTCACCGAATGAATCTGGATGACAAAACAACATCATGGAATGCATGCACATACTGAATGGAGTGTGTTAAACACCTGGAATGCCTTATAGGCTTCAAAATGACAGCCAGGTACATATGCATGAAAAGCATTTAGGAGCTTCAAACTGTAAAATTTTAACATGGTACTCAAAATCCATGTTGCATTTTTAGTCCCAACAACATGTTTATGAGACTAAAAGTTAACATGGTTTAGTACCAATACCAATACTTCAATACCAATACATTCAAAGTAAAAAGGATACAGTTCTCTTTTTACAGTCACAGTCAAACTGTGACTGTAAAAAGACAATTGTCATTGTCACTATTAAACAAGGACTTAATGTGGAGCATACTGTGAAGCTTATTATGGGGATGGGGGGGAGTTTTAGTTGTAGCAAGTGTAACAAGAATAAATCTGGGTGGAGTTACAGGTGTGATAATATAGGTTGTAGATTTCAAGTGGATTTGGGGTGTGTGAAGGATGATATTGATGTTCTTGGTGCTTGGTATTCCAAACATGAAGCTTGGTAGAGACCCAAGATAATTTCATGGGAGATGTAGAAAAAAAGTGTCTGTTGTAGCACTGAAGTTAGGGTAAGTTACTACTGTACACAGCATGGATGTGTAACATTTTTAATATCAAACCTTTGATCACAGAGATCATTGAACACCATCAAACCCTAGGGTCAAGTAGGTGATATAGAAAAGAGTAACAAAGATTTCCTGCAAGGAGCATTAAGTCTTGTCTTCAACAGAGACAATAAAAAATAAATCCTTCTATTCAAAACCCTTGTAGTAATCCGATTGATCTTAGACATAAACATGACATTTTTAATGTCAAACATTTCTCACTGAACACCTTCAAATGCTAGGGTCAGGTAGGCGATAGATCAAAGAGGAAAAAATGCGGGAGAAAGTGTCCAGACTTATCTGACAATGAAGCTCCCGCTCGAGGAAATAATGCGGGAGAAAGTGTCTAGAGAGTGGTGAAAACTTGTTGCAGAGTAGTTGAGTTGCAGACTAGGTGTTGCATAGAGCGGTGAAAACATGTTGTAGAGTAGCCGAGTTGCAGACTAGGTGTTACAGAGAGTGGTGAAAATATGTTGCAGAGTAGTCGATAGAGTAGACTAGGTGTTGCAGAGTGTGGTGAAAATGAAACGGGAGCTCAAAAATTATCCCAAGACATGGTGAAAATGAACAGTCAAAATGCAAACCTCAAAAATTTATACTTTGCACGTGGACTTGACAGTTTTAAAAATTGGCATTCAAAAATGGGAATTAGAGCCTCTAATTCTAATTCCACCTTTTCAAGTGGAAGACGAAATGCCCATTTTGTGGGCCAAATTGGAATTCCGAAATTCCAATTCCAACTTATTTAGATGGACACAAACATGGAAGACAATAAGCGGAAAATGGTATTTTGAAATTAGGGCCCATATTCCATGTACCAAACAGGCCCTAAATGACAATGGAATTCATTTGTCTGACATGTGTAGGACGCCAACATCTACTTTTTCAAAGCGTACCAATACCCGTACACCTTAACTTTTCTCACTTGTAGAGCATGTGAAAGATTTTTCTTAATTGTTTTCTCGAGTGACTTGACACCTTAAAAATTAGTTCTTGGTTTTTAGGTATAAACAAAATTTTCTTAGACCTTAAAAATTAGTTCATTGCTTTTGAGTATAAACAAAACTCTCAAGTAGATTCCTTAAAAATTACTTTTTCACTTTTGGGTATAAACAAAATTCTCGGTAGATACCTTAAAAACCACTTCTTCGCTTTTGGGTATAAACTAAACTCTTGGTAGATACCTTAAAAATCAATTCTTGTCTTTGGGGTATAAAAATAATTCTTTGTAGAGATCGTGGAGTGTCAAAGGGTCCAAAAGTGGCAATTTCAAAGTGCCAATCAAAACATGAGCCAGGAGAAGAGCACTAGTAATCGATAGGGGGGCCAATAACCATTATGTTTTTGTTATGATAACCCCCTAATTACTAATATGAAAAGAGTCTAAAAAATGATAACTCATGTACCAATAGCCAATCACACATGTACCAATAGTTGATCATTTTTTCACTTTTTTAGTTGGTAATTGACCCATTTGTGCACCACTATTGGGACAATTGTGTACAAGTACTAGGACATTTGTCCTATTGGTGCATCTTTGAGTGGGTATTGGGAAAAACTTTGAAATGACAACCTTTTGACTCTTTGGCATTCAATGATCTCTATAGAAAGCTTTGTGAATACTCAGAAGTTAAAACCTTAACTTTAAGCAGTTAACTCATATACAAAGACAACAAAACAAAAATCATTGAAATCCAACATATAGTTTAGGTTCTACAGGTGTGCAAAGTTAGGGTGTGAAAGTATTGGTGCTCTTTCTCTATTATTCACTATTAATCATTCACATATAACAAAAAAAAACATAAATCACCTAATTACAAAACATTAAAACATTTAATTATAAAACAAATCGACTATAGATTTTCTATCATTGACCACTTTTTCTTTAGGATGAAATTTTCATAAAATCTTTCAATGCCTTCCAAAAATTGTTCAACATCCAATTAAAATCATTGAACACCTTCTGCAAATCGTTCAAAAACTCATTAAAATAATTCAACACTCCATAAATAAACGCTTCAACACCTTCCTCCATGCAAGGAGTCACACATTGGCATCATTTTTTGAGCCAATGCTTGCAAATGCAAGAGCATCCAAAGTGTAAGAGCAATCTATTAGGAATAGTCCCAAGAGATAACTGAAGGGGGCGGCAGGGGGGAGGGGGGGGTGAATTGATTATCTACAAGATTCAATTCTTTATACAAATTAGTACAGAAGAACATTAAAAATATACATGACAAGATAACACTTAACACAACACCAGAATTTTGGTTACGGGGAAACCCAAAATAGGTAAAAGCCCCGGTGGGAATTAGCACCCACTATAAATTTCACTAGAGTATAATGATCCCTGTTAGAAAATCTTACAACCCTATTAGGAGTTGATCTTTACAATATATGAAGTACAGTGACTTGGTCAAAGGTCAGACCCTATTAGGAGTCTTTTATAAATAACCCCATTAAAGGTGAGGACACACTGTCTAGGAGCACACTGGTCGAATGGTGAAGGCTGCAACCTTCTGCACAATAGATACACACTATATCCGGATCTTGGTGAACTATAAATTAGACCTGCTATCTTGATCAATTCCAATGAATAGCATACACTCTCTACTTCTTCACATAGATCTTTAACTAATGATTAATATAGCTTTATTGGCCCAATGCTTTCACACCTTCTTGCTCTACTTCATAATCCTCACTTAGCGATCACAACTGACCGGCTATAAGTAGCCTTCTCCAAAAGATATAATCAATTCGGCCTATTAGAACCTTCTTGAAATCATATTAATGAAACAATACAACTCTCCAGTAACATCTCCAATGGCTATGCTAAGCAAGCAACACAAATAGGATAGTGCAACCCAATATGAGTAGATGCGTCGCTTTACACTATCGGCTCCACCAAATTACCTCAAACTTTACTCTCAAGTAGAAATACATTATGCACTCTTAACCAAACAACCTTAGCTCATAACCAAACATGAAAACAAACACACATACCATAATGATAGGCGCAACTACTGAAACAATATAAACACTATCGACTCTCAACAAATAATCTCCTGAAATTGTAACTAGCAAATAGAAACATCATAACTTGACTTCAACTGTACAAATAACTCTATGTCTATGAACATAGCTTCATGATTATGTCTACAACACAAAAATAAACACGCAAGGCTCCATCATAACCATACTGAGAATTACATACAAAACTCTGCTTGCAACACTGTAAGGAACACTCTTGTTACAAAAAAATGCACAACTGTCTGCACTCTGAACCAACCTTTGCGTCTATGATATCATGTTGATAACATAACCATACAACATATGCTCAAGGCTCTCTGCATATAAATACAATGCATGCTACTTACCATATGTTGTCATCAATGACAAACATACAATCAACATTGGCTTACTAGCAAATCTCCAACAATCTCCCCCTTTGGCATTGATGGCAACATATGAAATGAAAAACACAACAAATCTAAAATTACAGCAATATCTCCATCTCCTCAACAACATACTCCCTCATAAATGATTTCTCCATCTACTACTGAATGCTCTAAATATCAACTACTATATCTTCTTACTATATACTCCCTCTTTCTAGAATAAATCAATTGTTTTGTTTTTCATGACTATATACTCCCCCTTTGACATCAATGGAAAAGGGTGCCAAAAAAAAAAAAGCACAGATACTACTCCTGAAGTAGAGTAGTCCACCATTCATCAGTCACTAAGGATTGATGCACTATTGCAAACTCTAATAAGATCCAAGGAAGGGAATTACTCCCAGCTTCTCCCTAAGATACTCAAATGTATCCTTCGGCAATGGCTTTGTGAATATGTCTGCTAACTGTTCTTTAGTACTCACATAATCCACCTTTACTTCTTTCTCTACAACTTTCTCTCTTAAAAAATGAGATTTTATTTGAATGTGTTTTGTCTTTGCATGCATCACATGGTTCTTTGACATATTGATTGTTCTAGTATTGTCACAATGAATAAAAATAGGATAATCAATCTGGATTCCAAAGTCCTTTATCATATGCTTGATCCAAATAATTGTAGAATAATTTAATGATGCTGCTACATACTTTGCTTTTGGTGTTGACTGAGAAATACAATTCTGCTTCTTTCTTTTCCAAGTAACTAGTCTGTCTTCAAGAAATACTGCTCCTCTTGAGGTGCTCTTTCTATCATCAGTGCAACCTGCCCAATCTGCATCTGTATACACATGAAGTTCTACATTCTCTGAGTTAGGATACCATAAACCATAGTCTATAGTTCCTTTCAAATATCTGAATATCCTCTTTACTACCATAAGATGACTTTGTTTAAGTTCACCTGCAAATCTTCCAACAATACCAACTGCATTAGAAATATTTGGTCTAGACTAAGTAAGATATATGAGTTTACCAATCATAGACTTATATAGAGTCTTGTCAACTACTATAGAATCATCATCTTTTGAAATCTTGCTTCTTGTTATCATAGGCGTGCTTACTGGCTTGCAATCATCCATCTTGAGCTTCTTCAATATCTCTTTCACATACTTAGACTGATTAATGAATATGCCTTTGTCTGTCTCTTTTACATTTAATCCCAAAAAGTACTTGATAGGTCCAATCATGCTCATTTCAAACTCACTTTGCATCTCTTTAACAAAATCTGCACTAAGCTTGTCATTACCACAAAAAATAATGTCATCAACAAAAATAGCAACTAGTAATAATCCTTTTGGTGTCTCTCTTATGAATAAGTCACAATTTGCTGCTCCTTTCTTGAATCCGATCTTTTTCAAGTAACCATCCAGTCTTTCATACCATGCTCTAGGGGCTTGCTTTAGTCCATAGAGGGCTTTCTTCAGTCTTCAGACCATGTTAGGTTTGTCTGATAAACTAAATCCTTCAGGCTACTCTATGTAGACTTCTTCCTTCAATTCTCCATTCAAGAATGTTGACTTGACATCCATTTGGTATACCTTAGAGTCTTTTTATGTTGCATAGCCTAGAAATAACATTATAGCTTCCAATCTACTTACAAGGGAAAATGTATCAGAGTAATCAATTCCTTCTCTCTGCGCATATCCTTTACATACTAGTCTTCCTTTGTTTTTGTCATGCCCCGCAAGGGAACCAGGGAAGAGAACAAAGATTCTCTTTGTTAAAGAAAAAACCTAAGTAATAATTTATGAAAAATTTTGAACTTTTAAAAGAATTATGTGAACCAAACTTAAACTTATATTCCTCCCAAGGTTCCATTTCATTTAAATGCATGATTCATTCAAATCCATTAGGTAAACTAACAACAAGATTTATTTCTCAAAGCAAACTGCATCATATCTTTAAGAAATACAAAATATTTTCATTTCAACTTTCCATTTAAAAATCATCTATATTCCTAAGTATCCTTTATGAACAATATAACTTTTAAAATTTATCCAACTCATTTGATACATTACAAATATACTACATTTGATTTTTCAATAGCTTCACTTAAACAACAATTAATGAAAGCATGTTACATAATTTGGAATGTTACAAAATCCTTTTCTTTTCCAATATACATCTTAAACATAAAGTTCACATCTCCCTTTCCCTTTTTCCTAAATCTACCCATTCCAAATACATCATTTTGAATTACATCAATGATTACATTCAACTCCTCATGGGAGGTAACAATAATTTTACATCAAGAGATATAATTACAAGGCCTTCATCCTTCAAACTGGTACATAAGCAAACATGAATCTTCAAACACTGCATCTGCAAGAGATACCTCGATAAAATATTTACCACCCAACCACGTGGATACCTAAAAGGCCCACTCCCCCATGCTAGGAGATAAACACCAAGGTCCACAAAGAAGGAATAGCTAGGCCAAACCTAGGGTTGGGTAACCTTTCCCAAATAGAAAATAAAAGATGATCAAAGTATAAATCTTTCCCCAAAAGACTCTAAGGCTTGGTAGAAACTCTAAGAAACAATCTAAGTGAGTGTCATTGCATAGCCCTCACTCCTTGGGTTGTCTTGGTACTAGCCACTTCGGGCCCCGGCCCCCAAGTAGGCACATGCGGGATCAAATGCCTTTTGTACAGATAAGGGCCATTTGATTGTACCTACACATAGGTAGCTTCTCCCACTCCCATCCATAGCCTTTACTAGCACTAATGGCATGGGCAAGGAACATTTAATCTTTTTAATGTTTTAACCCATTCCCATAAGTTTAATTTAAGTTTTCACTTGTTAAATAACTCTTCAGCCAGTTATCTTGGTTCTAGCCACTTAGGGCCTCGGCCCCACACTGAGAGCCACTCACTAGGTGTCATTAGGTTTTCTACCCTTAGCCCACATATCATAATTACATCTTACATGTAGTAAAAACACTTCATATAATTCCAACACAATAAGAAATGAACATGTTTATAGTTTACACAAAGTTTCATATGCAAAAACACAATATAAAACTTCCCACATGTATTGAAACAACATTCCATAGCTTATTCCAAAAATCTAGGAAAACGTCTCCTGTGCCTGAAATTTGACTAAGTCTGAATTTTAAGAAATCTCAAAATTATAATTTGCATCTTAACTCCTATGAATCTGAAACCTATCCCAAACATCTTAGAAGGTACCTAAACCCTTTATA
Organism: Chamaecyparis obtusa; assembly: GCA_027943335.1. NCBI lineage: Eukaryota > Viridiplantae > Streptophyta > Pinopsida > Cupressales > Cupressaceae > Chamaecyparis > Chamaecyparis obtusa. The sequence continues at coordinate 709,608 of BSBK01001592.1, forward strand.
CAAGTATACTTAAAGTATAAGAAATTAAAGTAATGTTATAATTGTATAAAGTCTGAATCCTATTTTCCTCGGTTTATACTATCTCTTTCAGTTTATACTGGACTGGTCAGTTGACACAGTATTTCTCGGTTAACACACTACCGACCTGGCTCAGTTAACACTAAACTGACCTGGCTCGGTTAGCACACTACCGACCTAGCTCGATTAACACACTACCGACCTAGCTCGGTTGACACATTACTGACCTAGCTCGGTTAACACACTGAACCGACAGGAACTGCAGAAAATCACTGTCAACTTTGTCTTGCATGTAAAATTGGGCATTATGGGGACTAAGGTTGCCTAATATGAGCACGACCCATTTGAGATCTCCCAATTTCCCTTCAGAAATGGCTCATCAATCCTCCCTATCTATCTAACAAATATATTCTAGATCTGGGAAAAGAAAGGTGGCACATAAATAGACATGAAACAGTAAGGTTGCAACAGAAGTTCTAAAATCTGGAAGCATTCACAATACATCCAATGATAGTAAAATACACTATCCTACAAGATCAAAACCACTTCTACCCTCCCAGGGAGGTTTCACCACAATGAACATACAAACATTCGTAAAATAACTTTCCACAAACACATTCCAAATACACAGAAAATAAAACATATATATATAGTTCCTGATTCTAAACAAAAAGGTAAACAATCATAATCTCATCGAGTAATAGATCATTCATATACACAATCATAGTCATGGGAAGAATGGAGATTCTTCCCAGGTTAGACCCTACCTGGGGTCCTGCGGAGAATTGTCTATCCCTTGGTCGGAGACTCTCAGCAAAATTTCCAGCAAATATCCTCCTAGAAAATACTCCTCTGGCAATCAACTCCAGGCTCTTCTTCAAATTCCTCCTATAGGTAAGCTCCAAATCCTTTCACCTCTTCTCAGAGAAATCAATAGTCTCTCTTCTCTAAACTATAGAAATATCCTATTAAAATTTAAGCCTCTCCTCAAATAAAATTTCCTCTCCAAAAACCCCCAACTCCCTTTACACAGGAAATCTTTCCTGTATATAGAATGGAGGAGGTGGTTGCATGGGTAATCCAACTGGTGCAACCATCCCAACCATCCATCCATTAATTGTTAAGCTTAAATAATATTATTAAAGCCTTTTCTGGAAAAGATATAACTATACCTATCTATTACCGTAAACAAATTTATGTTTCCTTTACTTTACGGAAGTTAATAATAATAATAATTATTTACAACCATATCATTTAACTAATCTAATTATTCATTAATAGAATGTAATAATTACTTACTCACCAATAATTATATAAATATATGTATGCATATGCATATGTGTGCACCCATATGCCTATGTGTACATATATTATTATTATTATAAATATTATTGCAAACATAATATTATTATTATAAAGCATATTATTTATTTACACACTTAATCCATATTCTTTACAAAATGCAATAGTGATATATATACAAGGTGAAACATACCACTATTATTAAAATATTTATTATTTTTATTGCCATAGACATTTTGTTACTATGGATATTATAAAGATAATACCATAAAATTCTTTATTATTATTGATATTAAAATCACATATTTCAATCACATACTAACTCATTCCTAACAAGATCTGCTAGTACATAAGTAGCTAATAATAAAGATAAATTACTAAATCATACCCTCAAATTCACATCAATAATCTACTAATAAAATTGAACGTACCATAAAGACAACTAGAACTACTATACTCAAAACTTCATTCACAATGAATACAAAAGACAAGAAACTAACTACAAGATCCACAAAACCAATAAACTGAGAGATCACCTAATACATTCACACAAGGGACTGACTTGGTACTTCCCACCTATGGATAAAAGGATCAAGGTGAAGTTTCTTCCTGTGGAACCTGGTGATATCTCTGTACAACAACAACGATCGAGGATTTTGAGGGATCGCTCAGACCTGTGAAGCCAGGTGGAGATGATACCCGGTACTTGCAATCCTGCCTCACCAAGAAGAGATACATATACATATGGATATACAAATCAGATATATGCAAGTAGATGACCAGGATCGATACATCGTGTGGACCTCAACTAAGTGAGTAACTACGACTTCATCCTGAGTCATGAAAACACATCAAACACATGTCCATGAAACATAAAACATCATGATAATGGTTAGATTCAAATCCTTGGGTTAGATCCATGAAACATATATAAAATAGATGGTTTTCTAATCTCATAAGCATATAAATAATAACCATAAATGAGCATATCCATCATATCATCATCCACAAAATATAAATGCAAAAGTATAGTCTTGACCATAATAAAATGTCCAAATCAAAAAAGTCCAAGTATCACCATAGGAGAGGTATTACAGTTTCTTACCACTGTACCATCTTCATTCATCTTGTTTCTGAATATCCACTTGGTTCCAATCACATTTTTGTCACTAGGCCTGGGGACCAGTTCCCATGTATCATTCTTAAGTATTTCATCTAACTCTTCTTTCATCGCTTCATGCCAATCTGAATCATTACATGCATTTTCAACACTTAAAGGTTCAATTTGTGAAAGTAAACATACCAATTCATCAACTGTTGAACTTTTTGCTCATGATCTTTTCATGACTTTATTGTTCTGATCTCCAATGGTATCTTCTTTTGAATGGTATCTAGATGTAAATTTTGGAGCATTAGGTGCGACTCTCTCATCTATCTTCTGTGATTCTTCTTCACTTAGTTCAAGTTCACTGATTAATACATCAATTTTGTCAAACATTTCTTCAACATCTACTTCTTTACTGATAGGTCTAGGTTCTTCTTCGATCATAGGTGCATAATCATAGAATCTCTCTTGAATCATAAACTTTTCATCAATCTTTACATGCGCACTTTCAATGATCTTCTTCAATCTCAAGTTAAAATATCTATAAGCTTTTCTTTTAGTAGAGTAACCAAGAAAAATACCTTCATCGCTTCTTGCATCAAACTTACCAACACCATCATCTCTCTTGATGTAACACTTGCTTCCAAAGATTCTAAAGTATTTTACTGTAGGTACATTCCCAAACCATAGCTCATAGGGTTTCTTGTCTGTGCCTGACTTGAATTGAATTCTGTTGATAGTATAGACTATAGTATTGACCGCTTCTCTCCAATATGTGTGTGCAACTTTTCCTTCAATCATCACAGTGCACACTATGTCAAGTATGATCCTATTTCTCCTTTCTACAATTCCATTCTGCTGAGGGGTTTTAGGTGCACTTAGCTATATTTTTATCCCATGTTTTTCGCAATACTCATAAAATTTGTCAGAAGTGAATTCTCCTCATCTATCTGCTCTTAGACATTTTATCTTTAATCTAGACTCATTTTCAACTTTAGCTTTGAATATTTTGAACTTCTCAAATGCTTTAGATTTATCTCTTAAGAATGCAACCCATATCATTCTAGAATAATCATGAACAAACAAAATAAAGTACCTTTCACCATAGTATGATCTTGTTTGAGTTGGTCCACATAGGTCTGTATGCACTAGATCCAATTTGTTCTCTGTTGAATTCTGCTTGCTTCTGAATGAGTTCTTTACATGCTTTCCCATCGCACATTCCCTAAACATTATATCAACTAGTCTTGCAATACTAGGGAGGTCTCTTATTGCATTTACATTACTTATCTTTACTATATTGTCAAAATTGATGTGACATAGTCTTTTGTGCCATAACCAACTGTCCTCTACTTTTTCAACAAAATAAATTGCTTCTAAATTAAGCTAAAAAACATTACCTTTTGTCTTTGAACCTAATGCAATCATTTCTCCTTTGTTATTAATGATGCACTCATTGTCTTTGAATTCTAACTGATATCCTTTGTCAAGGAACTGCCCAACTCTCAGTAAGTTATGTTGCAAACCATCAACATATAGAACATCATCAGTGTTATTCTTTCCATCCAAAGTGATAGCTCCTCTACCTATGATAGATTTAGGAGTGTTGTCTCCAAATCTAACCATGCCACCTTTGTACTTATCTAGATGTACAAATTTGTCTTTGTCTCCTGTCATGTGATGTGAACAACCACTGTCAATGATCTAGTCTATCCTGATGTCTGCTTGTGAAATCAATTCTTGCTCTTTTGCTTTCTTTTCATCTTCAATATCCATGTCATCAAACATTTTCTCTATATCTTCAATTGCAATAAATCCAATTTCATCTTCTGCTGAATCATCATCTATCACTCCATCTTCAACATAGTAACATTCTTTTGTATACTTAGGCTTGAAATTAGTTTTGTACTTCTTGACTCTTGTAGGACACTTAGATACAAAATGACCAATCTTGTTACATGAAAAGTATTTAAATGGTAACTAACCTTCATATTTTCCTTTTCCTTTCCTTTCTTTCTTAGCAACCGTAGAAATGAATTCTTCTAGTTCTTTATCATCATCTTCATCATCAAAATTACCAGAAGTGTTCAAAGATTTCTTACCATGGACTGAGGCTTTGAATGCTGTTTGACTTTTAGGCTCTATCTTCAATCTTGATATCTCGAATGCTGAAATCTTTCTGATTAAGGTCTCTCTCTTGAAGTCTTTTAAAAACTGCATAGTCTCATCTAGGATGCTTATCTTGCTCTCATAATCTATTGTCAGAGTAGTCATCAATTTATCCATTATGTCTTCTTCTGAAATCTCTCCACCATTGTTTCTGATTTCTACAACTGCTTCATTAATTCTTTGATTGTAGGCTCTAATGTTCTCTTCGTGTAGCATCTTCAAATTGTTATATCTTTTCTTCCATGTCTTTCTACATGCATTCTTGGCTTGGATATCTCCTTCAAACATGTCTTCTAGATACTTCCATATTATGTAGGCTCTATCTTCTTTCTTGATCTCTAAAAACTCACTATCAGATAAGGCACTAATAAGGGCTTCTTTGGCAGTTGCATTTTGAGTGAATTTTTTTTTGGTTTAGTGGTTGCATCTTCTTTGGCAAGGTCTTTTAGAGAGGGAACATGAACATCATGAGTAGCTACTTCAAAAATCTCAAAACCAATGCACTAAAAATGTGTTATCATTTTGTTCTTCCAATCTAGATAATTCTCTCCATCAAACTTAGGACTTTCTTTTCTAAAGAACACCATCTGATCAACCTCAAGCTATTAAACTTTCTCTCTGAGGAACTTGGATCTAATACCAATTGTTAGGAATATCCCAAGAGATAACTAAGAGGGGAGGGGGGGGGTGAATCAGTTATCTACAAGATTCAATTCTTTATCCAAATTAGTACAAAAGAACATTAAACATATACATAACAAGATAACACTTGACACAACACCAAAATTTTGGTTACAGGGAAACCTAAAATAGGTAAAAACCCCAGTGGGAATTAACACCCACTATAAACTGCACTCGAGTATAATGATCACTGTTAGAAGATCTTACAACCCTGTTAGGCATTGATCTTTAAAATACATGAAGTACAGTGACTTGGTCAAAGGTCAGACCCTGTTAGGAGTCTTTTATAAATAACCCTGTTAAAGGTGAGGACACACTGTTTGGGAGCACACTGCTCAAATGGTGAAGGTTGCAATCTTCTGCACAATAGATACACACTATATCTAGATTTTGGTGAACTGTGAATTAGACCTGCTATCTTGATCAATTCCAATGAATAGTATACACTATCTACTTCTTCACATAGATCTTTAACTAATGATTGATATAGCTTTACTAGCCCAATGCTTTCGCACCTTCTTGCTCTACTTCATAATCCTCACTTAGCAATCACAACTGACTGGCTATAAGTAGCCTTCTCTGAAAGATATAATCAAGTCGGTCTATTATAACCTTCTTGAAATCATATTAATGAAACAATACAACTCTCCAGTAACATCTCCAATGGCTATACTAAGTGCACACCACAAATAGGACCGTACAACCCAATATGAGTAGATGCGTCACTTCACACTATTGGCTCCACCAAATTACATCAAACTTTACTCTCAAGTAGAAGTACGTTATGTGCTCTTAACCAAACAACCTTAGATCATAACCAAACATGCATACCATAATGATAGGAACAACTACTAAAACAATATAAACACTGTCGGCTCTCAACAAATAATCTCTTGAAACTGTAACTAACAAATAGAAACATCATAACTCAACTTCAATTGCACAACTAACTCTACATCTATGAACATAGCTTCATGATTATGTCTACAACACAAAAATAAACGCGCAAGGCTCCATCATAACCATACTAAGAATTAGTTACAAAACTTTGCTAGCAACATTGTTAGGAACACTATCATTACAAACAACTACACAACTATTTGCACTCTAAACCAACCTTTGTGTCTATGATATCATGCTGATAACATAACCATACAACATATGCTCAAGGCTCTCTACATATAACTACAATGCACACTGCTTACCATATGTTGTCATCAATGAGAAACATACAGTCAACACTGGCTTATTGACAAATCTCCAACACAATCTTGTATCAATAAGGGCTATTTTGAGCATGGTTACTATTGTTTTGTAAGTTTACTATTTTTAGTAAGTTTTTCTTTTGAGCATTAAATGTTCTAATTACTTCCTTGGAGGTTCATTTTGGATATATAAACCTGTTGGTAAAGTTTTTTGGCAAGATTAAGTCTGATTTTGAAGATATTAAATTTTATGTTTTGATAGGGTGGTACAAAAATTTTGAACTCAATTTTGAACACCTCAGAGGCTCTGAAAGGGGTAAAAAACTTCTCCAAAATGTTTCTACATTAAAGTAGTGGTAGAACACTTCGAGAGGTTTCTAAAAAGTGGCTATAATAGAAAATCAAGTATATGGTTCAAAAGTTATGGCTTCTAGAAGTTGTGCCACTAAGATTGAAGTTTCAATACAAAACGGAAGAGAGAAAAATCACTTAGGTAGAAAATTGATGTCAAAGTAAAGTATTAATTTAATTGTGTTAATTAAATTAACTTTACTCCCTTCTTAAGATGCCACCTTATTTTGCTTTAGTTGTTTATATTTAAATCTCTCTTGCATTGGTAGTGCTATATTTAAAACACTCATGCTCTAGTTGTTTTAAACATAAACCTGCATGCATTAGTCATGTAATAATTAAACTAATTATTACATGCACTTTTTCTTTCTAGGGTTTGCCTTTCAAGGCTTTCGATCTCTTTTATAAGGTTGATCCATTGTATATTTTATTCACTCATTAATTGAGGATATTTTCTTCATATTTTTGAGTCAAACCCTTGCCCTCTTCTTGTTTCTACCTCCTTGTAACACATTTTCGTATGCAGGTGATTTTTGGGTTTTGTGGATTTGTATTGCTCAAATCCTACATGGTATCAGAGCCCAATTTGCTACAACTTGTTCGTGTATGAAGGAATCAGAGATAAGAAAATCATCTGGTTTAGATTAGGGCTTTTTAAATTATTTTTTATTGAAATTAGGTGGTCCCTAAATTTTGGTGCACTTTGAACTCAAATGGACCTCATTATTGAGCTCGCAGCACTCAAAAACCCCTATTTCGATATAAAATACATCCAATTTGGACAACTTTGCATTTTGGGGTATTTTTTTTTGTACCAAACAGCTTGACATGCTTCCTGAGGCAAAATTTGTACGAACTTGCATGGACATCGAGGCAAATAATTCTCTATTTGGCATGGAAAATGAGGTTTAAAAATTATTGTCTGACATGCAAATAAAGACCAAAAAATTTGGCACGCAAATCAAGGTAAAAATCTGTAGGACTTGACACGAATCCTGAGGTGTACATGAGATTTTGCAAAAAAAACAATTTTTTTTTGGCGGAGACAGCCATTTGGCCATCAAATTTAAGCTCGTCATTTGATGACATCAGCATGTATCATCATCATTTGCACCATTTTTGGGCCCTCCAGTGCAACAGTTGATATTTTGCTCATAACTTGAGCATACAGTGTCGAAATTGGGAAAATGAGATATCATCGAAAGTTAGTTCTGAGCTCTATCCAGATCTAGAGGTTTGAATTTCTGACTTTCTTTGTTGATGTTGTTTTTTCTTGTCAAAGCTAGATGTTCTATTTTGCCCTCCGGGAGCTCTATTTTTCGCATCCGGACTCCATTTTGGGCAAATGATATATCATTGGAAATCTTGTTTAGAGAGATTTCCAATGTTGTGAGTCATTTTCACAGATTCTACTCCATGTATATTGTATTCAATTTTTTGCATTTTTGCACTCTACTGGATATCTTGGATGTTACAGGTCTTGGGATCTCTTCCCTTTAGATGATGTCTCTTCTTAGGCTATTCTTTTATTTTAGCAGCCTTCACTCTTCTTTGAATAGTGTATACTTCACTTTTGTTGTATTCTTTTATGCACATGCACTAAGATAAAGTATCATTCTATTGCATGTTTGGAATCTTGAACATGTTTATGCTATTTGTACTTGCACTCCATTATAAAGTGCCATGGGGGGTTTGATGTTTTCCCTTTGTTTTCCATCTACCTTTTTCAAGTGAGTGGTCGTTCCATGACATTAGCCTCAGGGTATCTTTATTTATGTTTGTACTTTCACTGCACCTTTGATGTTCTTGGTTCTTCATGATGTAGTTCTTATTGACACTATTTTTAGTGTACCTATCACCTCTCCCTTGTCAGCATTATGGGGGGGGGGGGGGGTTTCTACTGATTGTTCTTTTGCTTCTTTGGTTTGATAGTGTGAGCTATGTATTCAGTATTTGTTCCTATGTACTAGGCAGATGCAGTGGCTGGGTACCTATGCATTTTGGTGAGATGGATCATTTACCATATAGATACTCTTTCTTTACTATTTTTAGATGCACTCTTCCATCTTTGATTGATCATCTCTTCAGGCTTTGGTGTTTTATATTATCTGTATCTTCGAGTTTAGTTGTTTGCCTTTATTTGCCTCCTAATTCGAGTAGTGTCATTTGAAGACACTCATATAGATTACAGTCTTCTCTACCTAGTCATGCTTTATTTTAGTGGAGGATCTTTAGACCAGCAGTTAATTCTTGATAGAGTTTGCATCTTCTTTCTTTAGTGATGTTCTACATGTTCATTCTTGTTCCTATTTTCTAGAACATTCCTAGTTTTGGAGGCTTCTTCAGTCCTTCAGATTAGTCTTTGTCTCTTTTTGTAGTAGAATTTTTTCCATGTGGTTTTCTCCATTTTTCCATTTTAGAGAGACTCTCTTTTGTGTTGGGTACCTCATTAGGCCATGTTGCTGGGACCCATTTTTTTCTTTCAGCACTGTAGTGACCTTTTCTTTCTTCTTGCATTGTTTGTAGCTGCATTGTTGCTCATCTTAAGGGGGGCTGTTAGAGTAAAGTATTAATTTAATTGTGTTAATTAAATTAACTTTACTCCCTTCTTAAGATGTCACCTTATTTTTCTTTAGTTGTTTATATTTAAACCTCTCTTGCATTGGTAGTGTTATATTTAAAACACTCATGCAATAGTTGTTTTAAATATAAACCTGCATGCATTAGTCATGTAATAATTAAAATAATTATTACATGCACTTATGCTTTTTAGGGTTTTCCTTTCAAGGCTTTTGATCTCCTTTATAATGTTGATCCATTGTATATTTTATTCACTCATAAATTGAGGATATTTTATTCATATTTTTGATTCAAACCCTTGCCCTCTTCTTGTCTCTACCTCCTTGTAATAGGTTTTCATATGTAGGTGATCTTCGGGTTTTGTGGATTTGTATTTCTCAAATCCTACAATTGAACCATTGGGTGCCAACATGTGAAGGTTTCACTTTCTAAAATATTCTAAGGCAATTTTTGGTGCTGCATATATAGAGATGAAGGTGGGTTTCAAGCTCAATTCCACGAGGGTAGTTTGTGGCTTTGTCTTGTAGATTATTGTAATAAAAATGCCCATGTGGACATAGCATGTTATTTTCTAAATATTGTAATGTTATTTTATTGAAGATAATAGAAAGAAAGTGTTTTTGTTCTTGCAATTTTCTATTTATTTCCCTACTGTGTTTTGTGTGTTTGGGTTAGTAAGGGTAGTACCTTTCATCAAGTGGCATCAGAGAAGTTCTTGAGCATGTAGATACATTTCAAAACATGAGGTAGTTTGCACCAGGACAATGGTTGTGGGTTTGAGAGATAAGTGCAAAAAAAAAAAGCCTCCATGAAGGAACTGTGGTGGAAGAGTTGTGGGTGTGATAGAAGAGGGTTTAGGGCTCTCCAGAGAAAAGTGCAAGCACTACAAGAGAAGCTACGTAAAGGAGCCAATATTAGGACACAAGATGAAAGTGAGGATGAATATGAAGGACAATTTGAAGAAAAGCAAGAAATGACTAGGAATCTTGACGAGGCTAGGTTTTTGAGGGCCATTTCCAAGATCAGAAAGAGACCAATGATTGAAGTTTTCATGTTTTCTGAAAATTTTAATTCAGAAGAGTTGATTGATCAGATCAATGATATGGAAGAGAATTTTGAATATGAAGAAGTAGAAGATCTTGAGATTCACAAAGGCCAAGCTGAAATGTCATGCTAGAATTTGGTGGAAATAAGTTTAGTTGGAGAGAAATGGAAGAGGGAAGGAGAATATAACAAGATGAGATCGAATGGTGGACAAATTGAAGAGACATTTCATTCCGTTTAACTATGAGCTTGATTTCTAAAGAAAATACAAGGGTTGAAGCAAGCAGGAACATTTATCTAGCAGTATACATAAGAGTTTTATCGAGTCCTTATCAGAATGAGTCATTTTGAAGCCAACAAGGAGGAGGTTTCCTGATACATAAATGGGTTGAAGTCACTAAGAAGAGTTGATAATGGTAAGAATGGCTACCATTGAAGATGCATAACAATTGGCTTTGAAGCTAGAAGAAAAACTGACAAATAAGTTTGAGAGCAAGGAAAATGGAAGAGGTCATGGTGGAAAGCCTAGTAGATGGTCTTATGGAGGAAAAAATGAAGATCAAAAGAAGAATAATGATTCTAGTAGCAACCAGAATTAGAGGGGAAATAAGTTGTATTGTCCTCACAATCAAAATAGCGAAGATAAAAGAGAAAGAGGAAGAGGATGGGGATCAGGAAGATCGGGTTTTCGTGGAATGTATTTCTAGTGTGGAGAAGGACATAAAGCTTATGAGTGTCCACAAAATCAAGGAAGGAAAAATAGGAGGCAATATGACAATGCAAGAGTTGCACATGTAGATGAGGATGTTGAGTCATCACATTCTGAAGATGTTGAAAGAGGAGAGGTTCTTGTTACTAGAAGAGCTTTTCTAAATGATGAGAAGGAACCTATCCAAAGGAAGAATTTGTTTCACACAAGATGTAAGTGTAATGATATAGTGTGCAATGTCATTATTGATGATGGTAGTACTGATAACTTTCTTTTTTAGAGGAAATGGTTAATAAATTTAAGTTAGAGAGAAGGAAGCATCCAAATCCCTACCGGGTTGATTAGTTGCAAAAGGACCACAAGACTTTGGTCAATGAATAATGTCTGCTAAAGTTCAAAATTAGAAACTATCATGATGAGGTATTATGTGATATTATGCCTATGGATGTTTGTCATCAATTATTAGGGAGACAATGACAATTTAAAATTGTCATGCGGTACATGATGCGCGTGCAAATACCTATTCTTTGGAAAAGGATGAAGTTTGACACAAGTTGAAGCCATTGAAGGAAACATAGGAAAATGTATGTTTAGTTGATGGAAGGAAGTTTCTAGAAGGTGTTAGCGTTCAAAATTGTAAATGATAAAAAATAAATAGTAAATCTCTATTTCATAACTCTAGCAGTCCCAATAGATGCATCAACAATAGTAAACACTAAAGTATTAAGGATTTATAATCCTTCTTCTCTTTGAGCTTTAAGCTACAGGTTGGTATTACCTTTTAAGAATAAATTCTTCAAATATCACAACAGTCACCTGTATACTTGATACAGATCTAATCATATAACTCTCTCACAACTTTAAAGTAAATCATTGTTTTAATTGATTGATGGTGAAAATAATGCAATCAAATTATGACCAGTGCCAAATACTAGGGCATCAGAGTCAGCAAATGCACATCTATAGAAAATCTCTCAATTCAAATAAACCCAAACCCAGATAAAATGCCTTGCAAATTATATTCTTATGCATATATTATATCATAAAATTCATACATAAAAAATGAAATCTTAGAGACCTCACTCAATATTTACCCCTCGCTTGAAAGGAACTCAAGATTCAACCCCACTATCTACCTTGTAGAAAGATGTATCTAAAATGCCTTGCAAATTTAAACACAGAGAAATCAAAATCACATGAGGACAACAAAAGATATACATGGAACTTCAGTATATTTTATTGATAAACTTCTTGTATCAGTACATTTAGAAGATTGGATTCCTGAGAATAAAAAACACCCAATCTATAAACTCCTATTACAATCAGTATTTCACCACCCTTTGGTGTGATTTAGAACTTTCTATATATCAAGAAACCATCTCAGGATCCTTGAGAAAAGGATGCTCCAAGCTTCAGATGGTTTTGATAGTGACTTGCACTAAATTACAAAAGACTTAAATTTGCAACAAAAAAATAAGGAAAAGGGTGCCAGAAGTTGTTTCTCCTCATGTGAGTTCCCCTTTGAGATGCACCTTTGTTTGCCAGTATTTAGAGAAGCTCTTAAAGTTGTTATGTGAATGATGACCACCATCTAGCTAACCTACATCATTCCTTTTATGATATTTTTTCTCCTTGTGCTCATAGATCAGGTGCATTACTCGAACTCAATCCTCTTCTATGTCTTCAATGTCAACTATTGTAGGCTTCTTCCTTTTGTGCTTTGTAAGAGTATCCCATGTATCTACCTATTTTTAGTTGGCCACTAAAATTCCTGAATGCTCTGGAGCTATTTTTTTTGTCTCTCCCACCTAGCATCCATAATCAACTTAACATCTATGAAAAATTTGGTGAAGTCCACTTCAACTTTTAGAGCTTTATCCAAAACAACATTGAATCTATCAATATCTAACTCATTATTTTCATTAATGAATGCCTCTTTCTTAGGCAGCAAGGAATCAAAATATGATTTTCGTTGATCTAACCCATTTATTGTGCCATCCTCATTTTTGATTGGGGGAATAAACCTATTGAACTCTGGGCCAAACATAATTATCCTTGCCTCTACCTGGTTTTCTTTTCCTTTAAAAAATGGCAAGGTAGCTCCAATCTGATCAATCTCTTCACCAACCTACAAAAAAATCTCAGGAATATCTATTCTAGGAGATTACACAGCTACCAACCTCTCAAAAAGTGATGCCCTTACTGACTAGGTTGCATGATAAGTATTTAATATAGTAACAAAATTAGTTACTGCAAATAGTAACTCTGGAAAATTATTATAAATAGTGTATACTACATCTCCTTTCTCCTTTAAAACTTCAAGTCTATGCTGCAAAATTTTTGATAAGACATCCAATGCCACTTTATTCTGATCTAAACTGGCTTGTTCCTTAGCAACCTCTTTTTCTTCTGCACTCTGATTTTCTAACTGTGGGGGCTATTTAGGTGGTTGAGGAGTAACCATAGGCATGTTGATTATTTGTATGGTGAGATCCTCCACAGTCATTTCCAATTCCTTTTCCTTAATGATGTGCACCTCTCTATCCTTCACAAGTGCACTATAATCCTCAAATAAGTTCTTAAACTTATCTGAGATTTTCTTTGTTTTGTCTTCATTCAATCTTCCAAAGTGGGTAAGCACTTGTGATCTTTCAAGATCTCCTATGTTGTGGATTGACCACACAACCTTATCACCATCCATCTTCTCTTGTACATTTAGAAATAAAGGCTTTTGGTCCTCGGGATAGAGGCTCCACATAATAATGCTTGATTCTTAGGGCTATACCCAAATCCTTTTATTATTTCCCCCACTTGGGTTTCTAAAGATAAACTCATATCTTCCCGTCTCCTTATCTAGTCTATTATAAATGCTGAGGCAAGATCCCAACCAGGCACAAGTAGCATTTTGCTAGCTTTTACTAGTCTTCTAGCCTCATCTGGGGTGATTGTTTTAGACTCGGGGTCATAGTCTATCAATGTTTGAATAGCCTCATCTGGCACCTGGCCTTCTTCTATAATCTTCACACTAGAGGCAACCTATTGTTGCTTGTGCCATAAATAGAAGTTCTTCAATTCATCTGTGTTGATGAATTCATCATATTTTGGGAAAAGATCCCATTGGAGCAATCTTTCATCTTGACATAAAGCCAGGGGCAATGTGCAACTTCTTCAACTATTTCCTTTTTTTTCTTCTTTTCCTCTCTGATCTTCTTCCTTAATTTATGATTATAGGTTCTATTTCTTGTAATTAGAGCTCCTACTCTATCCCTTTTATTTTTTGTAGCTCTTTCTTGTGAAGGCTCTGCAATTTGCAATTTTTGCCTCTTAGGAAGAGGCTCACTAGTATCATGAGAGCTTGCTTGGAAGCTCTGTCAAATCCATAATTAAATTTTTATCTCCTCCTTTCTCAATAGGAGATGGCTGTTCTATGGAAGGAAGGCTATGTATTAAATAAACATTATTGTCCTCTTCACACTTTGATTCAAAATGCTTCTCCTTCTCCCTTTCTTTATCATCAATCTCATCCTCAAGTGAATTGACCAATGTGTTGAAATTTGCCATCATCTGATCTATTCTCTGTAAATATGGCAATGTGGGGTAGAAGCCTCCAAAAGGAATTCCCTTTTTCTTTAGCTTTTTCTCAAATGATAACAATTCTTGGAATTATTCTACTCTCCTCCGCACCTCATCATCCTCTAGGATATTTCTAATGATTTCCTCTTTAGGACACTCCTCATGTCTATTATCTATAGGGATGGTGGGAGTATAAAACTTTCTTTCCATAACAATGAAATTCTCTATATCTACATATCTATATATGGCATCATTCATCTTGTATTGGCCCAACCAATCATTTAACTTATTAAATGCATTCTTCCCAATTGTGAAGTTGCATACTTTGAAGTTCCTAGGGGTAAAGGTACCTTTCCTATGGGGGGACAAGTGCTCCTTATCAGTTAACATAAGATACAAAATAATCTCTAGGAATGTAATCCTTGGTGGCACAAAGAATGGTAGAATGTGGGGTGGTCGGGGGCACCCATAGACTCTGATTATTGTAAAATTCTTCTCATAGTAGAAATCTCCCCAGTTATGATTTTTAGTCCACTTGTCAACAAATAGATAAGGCCTTAGTAATTGACAAGATTTAACTGGCAGCCTAGAAATATTTAATCCTAAGCTAAGAAAAATTGGTTGTACCATCCATTTTTTAAAAGCACAAAAGTCACACTTTGTAGAGGTGAAGCTCCATGCCCTTATCAGAAACTAAACTGGATTAGGTTGACCATTCCACATCATTTGAGGCTTGAGGTACTGCAAGTCCATAATATTGTAGTTGTAATACAAAATGAGATGCATTAATAATGAGTAATGCATAAATCTAGGAGTAGGCTCCCTTTTCCTGATAGCTTCAAGTCCTTCATGCATCTTATTTATGACATACCCAATGTAGTCATTTCCTTTTCTTATATGAAGACTTTTTGAATCTAATACTAACATTAAGCTATCAGATGAAATTCTTTCTGCTCCACCATCCACTCCCAACACTCTACAAAATCCATATGCAATGTACTTAATATAGAAACTCAAATCCTTGTAGAAATAAGGAGCATCCCCTGCTATTGTAGAAATGTAGTTTCTATTGGCTCTTGGGACATGACTCTAGATTTCCCTAGCAACTAGTGTTGATTCCCTAATGTATCTATTCACTTGGGCCTATAAATTGATGTCTGTGGCCATTGGAATGTGAATGTTGAAAGCCTTCATAAATGAATTTTTATGTAATGTGACCAGAGCCAAGCCATCTCCCTTCCTTATTGTTTTTGACAAAGGGTGATATCTATTGGCCAACTCAATGAGCAAGTCTACATCTAGAAAAATATAAGGTACTATCAACCTAGCCAACCCAAAGGTCCAAGGGTTTGAAATGGGCACTAGACTATCAACATTCTTATAAAAATACCTAAATAGACACATTCCAGACACATCACTTATCTTCGCATCCCTATAGAATCCTAAATCATCAATGAAAACTTCATCACTAATCTTTTTGTTTTGCGAGGACCTAGGCAGCAGAGTTAGAAATTTGTCCGAGTAACTTTCCTTTGCTTTTTCTTTGGCTCCCTTACTGGTAGAAGCTTCGCTAGTTGTTGGTTGACTCATCTTGATTGTAGATAAAAATTATTCTAAAAATTATGAACTTACTGAACTCTTTAATCATTGAAAAAGCTCAAGAATTCTTGTAATTCTGCAGCTCTGGCTCTTCGGAATACTTGGTAAATTTAGAATGAGTGACAGTTAACTGTATTTATAATAGAGAATTGAATGTAGTAGCCTACTTATCACTCAATTTCTATAATTCATGTCACTTCTATCATTACTTGGCACGTTCTGAACTCAATTCACTAGCTATGAGCCAAGAAATTGACAAGTAATCAAAATTTGATTTCTGACAACCTAGCGACTACAATCAATCTCCTAGTCGTTGCAAGACCTAGTGTCCTTTTAATATTTTTAGAAATTAAGTGACTATATTCAAATTCATAGTTGCTGAATCATTTCACCCTTTTAAATTTTATTATGAGACCTAGCGACTATAGTTTATCTCCTAGTCGCTATAGAATTTATCACTTATTAATTTTATCCTGAGACCTGGCAACAACTATCTTTCCTAAGTCTCATTACCTTTTCTCTTTATTGAGAGACTCAGTGACTATAGTGAGTCTCTTAATCGCTGGTGTTGGTGCCCAAAAATGATGGTTTGGATTTGGCCAACTAACAGGTATAAATTGATACCTCTGCAATTTTGGCTTAATCAAGCCAAGGCTGGTAGGCCTAATTTCACTTTGAACAATTTAATTCTCTATGTCGCACAACTGTGTACATAAACAAAAAAAGTTCCTCCAAAGGTGGTGAATGATCATTTGAGGAAAGAAACTAATCTCCTGAAAATCTCTATTCTATAATACTTGACTAAATGGATTATACTAAAGAATTAAACGTAATTCTTTTGAAATAATGATTTAATGATCTATAAACTACAAAGTATGAACCAAATGACAATTTCCAAATAATGATTAGATCAATGCCTTCTAAATACTTGGGCTATAGAGTAAAAAAACTTTCAATCCTACGTACGATCAGAGATGATTTTAAAAACTTTCTTTAATAAGACAAGACCATCATTTCAGAGGCTTCCACTTGATTCACAATTCAAATCAATTTACACAACTAATCCTATCGAGTTTAACTCAAATTAAGAGACTAATAAGAACAATGGTAGGTTCACAGACCATACAATTGATATTCGAGTTGTATATATTAATTTTGAATTATGATACTCAGAGAATTCAACACAGTGAAAGAATCTATTTAATAGAATATCTGAAATACTAATTGAAAACATATAACTTATAACCACAAATAAAAAGAAGAGAACTTATCTTTATTGATGTTGAAAAACTGGTACATAAGAGTTCATAGTTGCAGTTGTTTATGAAATTCTATTCTATGAAAATATATCTTGTATTGTCTTGTCTCTAAATTTTACATTATGTATATATATGTGTTTGAGTAGCTTTCACACCTCTTTAGGGTGAAAAGACACAACCTTATTACAAATTATTTTGTAAAAATAATAAACTAACTAAAAAATAACTACCTAACTTTCAGATTTGGGTCTAGTAAAAAAACCAAAACACCTCATGAAAAGCTAAGATGTTCATTGGGAATAGGAAATTTGATTTCTTGGACTGGATCTTTTTTAGATTTTAAAAATTCAACCATCTTCAGCCTTTGTTGGCATAATCTTTGCAATAGGTCAAAATTCTAGCATTTTCTGAAGGCTTTGATCATAGAATTTTGATTGTTCTTGTCACAGAGATTCCTTCCTTAATCTCTCAACTTTTTAATTAAAAATTAATATAATTTTTTCATCCCATTTCATGTAATCCATCAATAATTATTGGGCATGGAGTTTAAGAGGCCATTTTTAGGGTTTTATCACTATATAGGATTCCAAATTTTGCCCAAAATTTAGAGCTCCAATAGGCTCTTTCTGGGGACGTATGCTCTTTGTGAGCATAGCGAGATTCTAGTTATCTCTGGAGAAGCAGACCAAGTATCCATACTTAATCCGATGCGAAGTAAAATTGGGTGGCCCCAGGCCCCCCAAAATTGAATATTGATCTTTTCCTCTATCGAACACTTGATTTTGATCATGCAATAACTCCCTCCTTGCTGCATCTGGTGCATCTTCCTTATGGATGATTCACATTGTTTCATCGATGCGGTCCTTGGTATTTGACCTTTGTTTCATCTTTGAGGAATTATTAAGTGCATCATGATTTTTTCTGAATGGAGGATCTCTATGCATTAGACCAGTTATATCAAAATGAAATTTCTTTACTTGGACAACTTCTTGCTCATAATTTTCTTTGTCTTTATACTCCATATGTTGTTTCTCATCATAAAATAGTTTTGAAGATAACTCATATTTAGGAGACATTACTGAACTTTTATCAAGAATCTGATTAGATAGGATATTTAGAAAACTTTTAGCACTATTCCTCCACACATTCTCCTCATTATGCCTAGCTGGTACCATCTTATCTTCTCATGTTTGATACAACTTCTATTCATAGGATGAACTAAAAGATGTCTCACCTCTTGAATACACTTCTCTACACATATTTTGAGTTTCATCATCCTCAAAATTATCATTAGGCCTGTTATCTTCATCATGATGCCGACGGATTTGATTGCATAGAGGATTCTCTTCAAATAATGGATTCAAGAACATAGAGAACTTAGAAATATATTCATCTACTTCCTCTTCAAACAATGGATTCAAGAACATAGAGAATTTAGACACATCTTCTTCTTCTTCCTCTCTACTAAATTCATCCTCTTTAGAATCATATACTTCATTAACAAGATAGGTGTCTCTCTCATCAGGTTTATCTTTTGGTGTTTCATCAATTTTTTTATCCTTGTGAATTGGAAAAATTTTTGAGTTATTTTTGTGTATATGCCTTTGATATTCCTTATCCAACAAATCTGAAATTTGTTCTGTACTGAGAAAATATTCTTCCTCATTCATTTTATTTATATTATCTACTTCTATTTCATAGGTCCTATTGTCACAAGAGTCAACCACACATAAATCAATAACTAGATTTATTGTGTTCTTTTCTCTAATGTTATCCTTTATTATATAACTACACAATACATGTTCGATTATTCAAGATACAAGTCCATGGTTGGATTTATTATTTTCTTCATCTAGATCTAGAACTTCATTAGAGCTTTGTACTCCTATAGATTTCACACTGCATCTATCACCTTCTTGTCTTTCAATATTTAAAAATTCATCCAAGGGAGACATAAAAGACTCTGCTTCCCAGATGTATTGTTCATCCTCTTCCTGTTCAGAACACATGTTATTTCCTTCACTTGCATAATGGAATTCATATAGAAACCATTGTTCAAATTCTTTCCAAGATGAAATACTTTGTGTAGGTAATGATTCATATGCCTCTCTAGCATTATTTTTTAATGACCATGCAAACAACTTCATGGCATCATCTTCTGTATCAACCTCATAATCATCAAGGAACATATGAAAAGTATTCAAATGATCAAGAGCCGATTCATCATAATCTCCATAAAATTCAGGCACCTTGTGTGAAAGATTTGTAAATATTTCATTAAAATACATTGAAACCTTCTAAGATCCAAAGGCCTGATGTCCACTAGAACAAATGGTCTTCTCTGAAATGGTTGTTTATTTTGATACATTCTAAATATCTGAATTGGTAGTAAGTTGTTTCTTTATACATTAGGTTCTTAACAATAGAGTCACCACCTCTTTCAAAGAGGAAACTTTAGTTAAATCTCCTTCTGGGTCTTCTTCCTCAGTAGAGTCACTGATTGAAATGATTTATTGAATAGAGTCACCACCTCATTTAAGGAATATCTTACTTCTAGGTTCTTTCTTCATGTAGAGTGTACTTCCAAATAAACTAATATAACTACTTTTTGATTTTGATCTGCGAAATATGAAATTCTAGGTAACTTCACAATATATATTGTGAGCAACTCTCCCTAGTAGAGTCGCCAATTTGTTGGTGCCCAAAAACAATGGTTTGGATTTGGCCAACTAACAGGTACAAATTGATACCTCTGTAATTTTGGCTTAATCAAGCCAAGGATGGTAGGCCTAATTTCACTTTGAACTATTTAATTCTCTATGTCGCACAACTATGTACATAAACAAAAAATGTTCCTCCAAAGGTGGTGAATGATCATTTGAGGAAATAAACTAATCTCTTGAAAATCTCTATTCTATAATACTTGACTAAATGGATTATAGTAAAGAATTAAAAGTAATACTTTTGAAATAATGATTTAATGATCTATAAACTACAAAGTATGAACCAAATGACAATTTCCAAATAATGATTAGATCAGTGCCTTCTAAATACTTGGGCTATAGAGTCAAAAAAATTTCAATCCTACGTACGATCAGAGACAATTTTAAAAACTTGATTTAATAAGACAAGACCATCATTTTAGAGGCTTCCGCTTGATTCACAATTCAAATCAATTTACACAACTAATCCTATTGAGTTTAAATCAAATTAAGAGACCGATAAGAACAATGGTAGGTTCACAAACCATACAATTGATATTCGAGCTGTATATATTAATTTTGAATTATGATACTTAGGGAATTCAACACAGTGAAAAAATCTATTTAATGGAATATCTGAAAGACTAATTGAAAATATATAACTTATAACCACAAATAAAAAGAAGAGCACTTATCTTTATTGATGTTGAAAAACTGGTACATAAGAGTTCATAGTTGCAGTTGTTTATCAAATTCTATTCTATGAAAATATATCTTGTATTGTCTTGTCTCTACATTTTAAATTATGTATATATATGTGTTTGAGTGGCTTTTACACCTTTTTAGGGTGAAAAGACACAACCTTATTACAAATTATTTTGAAAAAACAATAAACTAACTAAAAAATAACTACCTAACTTCTGGATTTGGGTCTAGTCAAAAAACCAAAACACCTTGTGGAAAGCTAAGCTTTTTATTGGAAATAGGAAATTTGATTTCCTGAACTAGGTCTTTTTTAGATTTTTAAAATTCAACCATCTTTAGCTTCTATCAGGATCATCTTTGCAGCAGGTTGAAATTCTAGCATTTTCTAAAGGCTTTGATCATAGAATTTTGATTGTTCTTGTCACAGAGATTCCTTCCTTAATCTCTCAACTTTTTAATTAAAAATTAATATAATTTTTTCATCCTATTTCATGTAATCCATCAATAATTATTGGGCATGGAGTTTAAGAGGCCATTTTTAGGGTTTTATCACTATATAGGACTCAAAATTTTTCCCAAAATTTAGAGCTCCAATAGCTAGAACTTGTTGACTTTTCAAAGTTTTTTTGGAGACTACCTGACTTCGCCCATCTGGAGACCTAGTGACTAAAGAGAAGTCTCTGAATCACTACAACTTCATTATGACTTTGACTTTTTGAAGAGACTTGGAGACTGAACCAATCTGGAGATCTGGCGACTGAAGGTAGAATATCTTTGATTTATTGCATTTGGAGACTCAGTGACTATAGTCTATCTCACAGTCGCTGAAAGATATATTATTTCTTTATTTTATTTGGTGACCAATCAGGGATGAACACGTCATCAAATCTATCAAATAGATCCATATCATTTTTCATTTTTTGACCCCAGCAAGCACTTAACCCTTATCATCTTGCGATTGTGCAACTGAAGAAACCTCCCACTCACTTAATACTTTCCTTAACCCTAGTTAAATTTGAAGACCACACAAAAGCCTTTATTCACCAAGTCACCAGATAACTCGCTTAACCTCAGTGAGATTATGAGATTAAGAACCAACCATTGATCTTTCCTTCATCCTATAGTCCTCGCTGAGTCGCTAGACACTTTGTGACTTAACCACTACATCATGAGATCAAGAGATAACCATGTCGCTAGATTGCTGAATGTTTGAAACATAAACACCAGAACTAGGAGAATATGTGACAACTTCAATCGCTGGGTTGCTGGATAAATAAATTAACTACCCGAGAATCTAGAGACCAGGTGACTATAGTTAGTCTCATAATCATTGAATACTTTATCACTTCATCACTTTATTAAGATATCACCCGACTGAAGGTATTTTAGATCTAGAGACTAGGTGACTATAGTTGCTTTCAAAACATTTATTATTGTAGTCGCTAGATCTCACAATGCATATTTAGATCATTTAGAGACTTAGTGACTAAAGGTATCCACTGAGTCGCTAGAAGAAAAGGAATATTCTCTTGACTTAAAGAGATCACGCAATTAAAGGATTTCAGAATGTAACTAGACTTAAAGGAATATGATGAAATCTTTAGGAGATTAAGATACTAGTTGGGGAAAGTAAAGTGCACATGCTTAAAGGCTCTTTTAGGTGAGTTGAAAAAAGTAACAACAAAATAGAACTTGGTTTGAGCCTTTCTAGGGTTTTTGGATTTTTAAAGGTATCTCGACCTAGCACTTAGGGTTTTTCACCATTATGAACATACTTCAAGCTCTGGGAAAGGAAAATTGTAGGAGATTTTAACACAAAAACATGGTAAACTTTCAAAGAAGAAAAAACTAAATTGCAACTTTAAAAATTAAAAATACTACCAACAATGGCTCTCTCTAAGGATGCTTGAATGCCAATTTAATAGAAAGAAACCAAAATCTCTTGGTAGCAGACCAAACCAAACTTAACCTACTGCAAGAAAATAACACATGAGTTGAAATAAAAGCACACCTATACACTACAAAACTACTATGTATGGAACAAAGTTATTTCAATTGAAGAAAATATTTAGGAATTGTCCATGCACTGACAATTCCTATTCTTCACCAACCATATTTCTTAGAAAATATGAGTCTTTTCCATGAGCCTGATGAATAATATAAGGACCTAACCATAATGATTCAAATTTTTATTGTTTCCCTTATCCTCACTCCTTGCATTCCATTGAAGGACCAAATCTTCAGGTTGGAATTTGCTGATAGTTGCTCTTTTGTCAAATAGATACTTCATCTTTTACTGTATTTTGATATTTTCCTTTTGACCTTCTCTTCTTGTTTCATCTAATTCAACAAGTTGGATCATCCTATTTTTCAGAGGATCAGACATTTCCAAATCTTCTTCTTGTAACAACTTGTAAATGGGAAACATATTATTTACAGGAAGCCTTGATTTAATACCATAAACCATTTCAAAAGGAGACTTTCCTGTAGCTCTTTTTTCTGTAATCTAATTTCAACTTTGAATGCCAGGTTCTTTTGTTCTTTTCTAAAGTTTTCTTAAAGATTTGTAGAATGCTCTTATTGCTTGATTCTGCTTGCCCATTACCTTGTGGGTGATATGGGGATAAGTATGACATTACTATGCCCATTTCTAAACAGAAATCCTTGAATTCTTGTGATCTAAAACTCATGGCATTATCCATCACTAATTTGATAGGAACACCAAACTTTGTAATAATATTGTCCATCAAGAATTCAATAACCACTGTGCTTGTAGCCTTTTTTGTTGGGATTGATTCAATCCACTTGGTAAAGTAGTTATTGGCCACAATTATCCAACTATGTCCTCCACTGGACTTCTCAGTAAATTCCCCAATGAAATCAATACCCCACATAGTGAAAGGAGCTTCTACCACTACATGGTTCAACATCAAAGCTCCTAAAATTTTTAGCTTATTTGAGAACCTTTGGCATGGTTCACACTTTCTAACAAATGCATGAGTATCTTTAAATAACATAGGCCAGTAATATCCAGCCCTCAAAATTTTATGAGCAGTTTCTCTGACTGAATGGTGTCCACACATTCTAGAATGCATTTCTTTTAAAATCCTCTTAGACTATCCTTTGTCCAGACATAAGAGCAAGATCCCATCATTATATTTCCAATACAAGTCACCTTGTAGTAGTATATACCTTTGGAATTGCAATTTTAGGCTTCTTCTCTGATTGTCATTAAGGCCCTTTGGGAAAATAGCACTTTTGAGAAAAAATACAATGTTTGTATACCAGGGTTGCATCTCAATGCTGGTAATAGTTCCTTCATGGATATCAACATTGTTGACCTAAATCAGGTCCATGTTTTCTTCAGTCATTAGCTTTGCAAGTCCTAAACCTTTGACAAGTGTAGTGATGTGAAGCTCTAAATAAAAATCTTGGATTTTGTTAATCCACTTGTATCTTTTGCCTGGGACCTCACTTTGCACTAGAATATCCTTAATTGCAGCATGAGGAACATATGCATTTACTTTTGCACAAACTAGATAAGGTCTGAATTCTTTGATAGTCTTTACTAAAGCATAAGCTTGTTTTTCCATCAACTCATAATTTAGTTCTGTTGACCGTAATGATTTGCTGAAAAAGGCAATGGGATGCTCAAATCCTTCATCATCCTTTTGTAACAAAATTGCTGCAATGTTATGAAATGATGCAAAAGAAAATAGAGAAAAGGGTATGGAATAATCAAGAGATGTTAGAACATGAGCTTCTTGAATTGTTTTCTTAATTTTTCCAAAGGCTTCTTGTGCCTCTTGACTCCAAACAAACTTTACATCCTTTTTTAGTAGCTTGACAATAGGTTTAACTAGCTCAGCAAAGTTGGAAATGAATCTCTTGACAAATTGATTTGTCCAAGGAAAAACTTGACACCTTTTAGATTTTTGGGAGTAGTGACCTTCTTAATAGCTTCTACCCTTTTAGGATCAATCCTTACTCTCTCTTTGGATACTATATGCCCTAGTAGATTTCCCTCAGTGATAGAAAAATGGAATTTATTAGGGTTTAAAGATATGCCATACTCCAGAGCTCTGATCAAAACCTTTTCTAAGTTATTGAAATGATCCTCAACCCTCTTAGAATATGTAGCTAGGTCATCTTGGTACACAACCATGAGAACATCAATAAGGTCC
Organism: Chamaecyparis obtusa; assembly: GCA_027943335.1. Lineage (NCBI taxonomy): Eukaryota > Viridiplantae > Streptophyta > Pinopsida > Cupressales > Cupressaceae > Chamaecyparis > Chamaecyparis obtusa. The sequence goes on from BSBK01001592.1 coordinate 734,794, forward strand.
TTAAATTCTACATCCATTGCCCTCTAAAAAGTTTCTCCAACATTTTTTAAACTGAAAGGCATCCAGACATATACATATGCTCCCCAAGGAGTGGTAAATGTTGTCTTGAACTACTCTAATTCTTTGACCAACACCTAGTTATATCCTAAAAATCCATCCATCATGGACAAAAAATCACAGCCAATCACTTTATGAAGCATAGCCTCCATATTAGGTAGTCCATAATTATCCTTTAGTGAAGCAACATTTAAGTTTCTGAAGTCAACACACAATCTTATGTCACCATTCTTTTTTTTGACTGGTACTAAGTTAGAGACCCAAGATGAATGTCTGATAGGCTTAATTATGCCCACATCCCTTAACTTAGTCAACTCTGTTTGTATCTTGGTAGCTAACAAGGGGTTGATTTGTCTAAAAGGCTTGCTGTCTACTTTCAAGGGAATTTCATGTTGAAATAGGTCTGCCCTATACGCTTTGAGATCATGATATGACCATGCAAAGACATGTTTGTATCTTTTCAAAAATATTACTAAATTATTCCTTACATCCTTACTGAGACATTTTCAAATTTAGACAATTTGAGGGGAAGTCTCTGACCCTAGGTTTATTTCTTCTAGGTCATCCACCTTGGAATTGGATTTATGGGACATGTGACTACCATTTATTTTGAACATCCCTTCTAACTCAACTAAACCCTTGGGGATATAGTTAGAAGGTAACTAAACAACCTCATTTCCCATGACACAATTTTTCCATCAGCAATTTCTTGATAAGCATCAAAATCAATTTGCTGACCTTAATACAGATCCAAACGTTGAATAAACCTTAAGTTGTCATTGTCACCCTCAAAAACTTTCTAATTGCAAATATTATTAGGGACATCTGGTCTACTCTTTATTTCCAATTTTGATACTCTAGTAAGGGTTGCATCATTTCTCTTTAATGCAAAATTTGCAAGGAATTCTGCCATAATGTTTTTTGATCTTTCTACCCACAAAATATTGAAAGCATAAAAAATCTCAATCATATCCCAGAAAACATATTGTATAATTTAAGCCTATCATCCTTTGCAACATATTGTGATCTAATTTGAGCAATGATTAACTAGGAATCTCCATAAACTTTTAAACATCTTATACCATGTTTTATTGCAATATCTAATCTCAGTATCAAAGCTTCATATTCAATAGTATTATTAGTGCATTGGAAAGTTAATAGGAAAGAGTACTTGAAAGTAGTACCTGATGGGGATATTAGTAAAACACCAGCTCCTAAGCCTTCTTCAGAGCATCCACCATCAAAGTATAGTTTCCATAGTCCATTTTTTTGTAAGAGAAACTCATCAATAATTGGGTCAGTATTTTTAAGCTGAGGCACAATTTATTCTACCATGAAGTTATTCATATCAATATCAACACAACAATTTAGGTCCTCTAGAGCTACCATCTCAATCATTATTGAGGAATGAGGTTCTTTGTACAACTTTACTTCAGTACCATTTATAGGTATGGTAGCATATGATAGGTCTAGTTGTAACTTTCCTCCTACTGCTGCTACCCACTATCTTGATAGTAGCATACCATAATGACGTTTGGTATCAACTACAACAACATCCATTTTGTAAGTGGCTTCAAGAAATGCAACAATCTTTACCTCAATTCCAACCAAAGTCCCTACTACAAGAATAATTCTATTATCCATGGAATAACATTAGCCATTAGATGTATCAACTTGAAGTCCTAATTCCTTCATCACATGGTAAGGCATCACTGTAGCTGTAGCACCAGAGTTTATCATACAATTTTTTCATAATAAATTATTCACAATCAAAGTGACATAAAATGGATCAATGGAGGATGGCTCTTGGGTTACAATATTTCCAACACAAAAGTTGGAAACCCCTTTAGCTATCTCAAGTCCTTCCATTGGTTTCATCTTTTCTGACATAATAGGAATGCCTTCTTGTTCATTAATCAGAGCGAAAGCTGCTACCTTATGCTCTTTTATTTTCAGCATTTCTAACAAAGGGATTGACACCTTCATCTAAGACCAAACATGTCTCATGTCAAAAGTTGGGGCCTTAGTAGAAAGATCAGATAAGTCTTTTCTTCCACTAGTCCTTTTATTTCTTTGTTCTGTGATATTTTCCTCATTTCTCTTAGTACTCTGAACTAGAACATGTTGCTTCTTGTTATTGTTATTTTTTCTTGGGGAAGCAACTGGTTTAGGAGAAACCTTACTCTGAGGATCATTCTTGACAAAGAGTGACCTAGGACTCCTTGATCTACATCAACCTTTCTATTTCTCAAGTTGTGTGAAGATCTAGCTTGAGAAATAGCTGCCACAATTAAATTCTTAATTTCTTCTTTACTAGGCTTTCTCCAATGAGCACCTTCTATCTTTGGTCTAATCATATTTGTCTGACAAATTTCATCATCAGAATCTTCATGATTAGAATGGGAAAATATTTGTTGCTCATAGACAGGGAGAGTTCTCCTTCTATGGTCAACATCTTCTAATATCTCTTCATCATTTGAAGAGGCACATTCTTCCACCCTTTGAGTGGTGAACATATTCATTGTAGGCTTTTCAGAGCCTTCATGGTCTCCTATAGTTAAATATTTTGGTTCATCTCCTAAAGCTTGAGCAATAACACACTGAAAAGGTGAATGAGGCATGTTTCAGGCCATACACCATGGAATATTTTCCACATTGTAGGTGGTATTCTTTTTCAAAGGATTAGGTGTATCCCTGCCCTTTTGTGGCTCATGGTTGTCAAAAACATGCTTCCCATCATTCTAATTTATTTTATATGGCTGGTCATGTAACCTAGGGAATGTCTCCTGCCTTTGATAAGGTGGTCTATTATCTTGGAAACTCTTCCCACCCTTGTCAAATCTAGTAGAAAGATCTTTAATAGCATTAGCCAACTTGTCAACCTTGTCATCTTCCTTGGCAGGTTTCCCAGCATGTGGCCTAGTCTCTTTCCACAGTCTACCTTCATCCCTTTTATACATTTGACTAGATGCTTTCCTATTACTTTCAATATTTATATCTAATTTAAAAGCATCTCTCAAAGTACATGGACTTTTGTCCCTTAAGAGGTAAGACATATTTCCTTCTACAATATTAAAATATGTAGTCAAACAAACTTCATCATCCAAGCTTAAAACCTGGAATAGCTTGTACATGACTTTCTGAAACCTACCATTAAATTCTGACATACTCTCATTTACATGCTTCTTGATATTATTGAACTCATTTAGCATGTAACTAGAATTAACATGTTCAACATACTGTTCTTTAAAAATTCTTATCAACTCATCCCATGAGGTGATACTATTTTCAGGTAAACCTCTGTACCAATCTCTAGCATCTTCTACCAACGATTGAACAAAAAATTTCATGACAACATATTCATTCTCTATTTCATAATCATTTATTTTATTTGTGAAAGATTTAAGATGTTCTTCACATGTAATAACACTGTTACCATTGAATTTAGGGATTTTTTCTCTTACCTCATTTGGGATGACATTCGGTTGACCGGGAATACCATCAAAGAATAATGGCCTGTATCTGTCCAGATGAATTGGCCTTCTTTGAAAATTTTGTGAAGCCTAGGCTCCACCACCTCTAGTATTCTAATGCATAGTAATTCCAGTAAGATTACCAGCCAATGGGACTGTGGGATTTACACTTTGAACTGGCCCTTGGATAATTTTCTTGGAAATTGAGGCTTGAATATTAGGCACATGACCAACTAATTGATTTTGTGGCATTGGCCCACTAGCAACATGGATTGAACTACTAGCATTTGTATTCATATTAACATGAAGAAAAACAATTTTCCTTTTCATCTCATTTGTAGTGTTGGAAATATTCAGGGATTAACCAAGTTACTGAGAGGGGAGGGGTGAATCAGTAACTTCAAATTTTCTTACAATTACAGATGTATTAACATATAGTTCACTTTTTCTTTATGCATATAGAAAGCATGAAACTTAAAAGCATTCACAATAATGACACATAGATTTGGTTACCCAGAAACCTTCCAAAAATAAAGTAAAACTGGGGTGGGGATGAAACCCACAAAGCTTTAGTACTGCAGAATAAAGTTGGCCGGTTAAGGCTTACAATTTGATCACTTCTGATGATCTGCCCTGTTAGGAGCAATAAGGATTGCTAAATCCACCTTGTTAAATGATTTACAAACATACAATGAAGTATGCACTCGGTAAAGAGATTTTACAATAGACTATTAAGTCTACCTAGTTAAAGGATTTTAGTATTGATTCACCTGTTAGAATGAAATAGTAGATCTCTTGCTTTGCAACTGGATTGCTGATTGAGATTCGCTGAATGTACTGATCATCTTCTGTGATGAATTTGTCTTTGCTGTTCCCTATACTGCTGTAGCCCTTTGTAATTCGCTTATCTCTACCTTTTCTTTTTATTCACATATATACTCATTTTATTACATCTTGACATCTTTACAACATTGTTTATATACAAGTCTAAACAATTAATTACAATTACAAAGTCGGCTTGACAAATAAACATAAGTGCCACTAAGTCAGCCCAAGTATGGTTACACGGTTCCTACAAACTAACTTGGTGACTTTCTGATACTCGGCGTCCACTACATTACTTGGCATCATCATGCACTCAGTAGAAGTGAAGGCATGGTTCATACTAACCACTCGGTAGGTTTTGAACTCGGTAAATACTGGTGACTCGGTAGACATAATGTTACTCGGTTTACACTGTCCTGCTCGGTTTGCATTATCTTGATCAGTTTGCACTGTCTTGCTCGGTTTGCACTGTTCTTCTTGGTTTGCACTATTCTGCTTGATTTGCACTGTTCTACTCAGTTTGCACTGTTCTGCTCAGTTTGCACTGTTCTACTTGGTTTGCACTGTTCTGCTCAGTTTGCACTGTTCTACTTGGTTTGCACTATTTTGCTCGGTTTGCACTATTCTGCTTGGTTTGCATTATTCTGCTCGGTTTGCACTGTTCTGCTCGGTTTGCACTCAGAATGCAAATAAGTGTTGTCACTAGTGGCAATTCTGCTTAATGCCAACAATCTCCCCCTTTGGCATTAGTGACAAAAACACTTATTGCTCAAAACTTATATACACTTATTGATTTTTTTTTTTAAAAAAAATTTGTCTTTGTCATAGGGCTTTATACATTATCTCCCCCTTTCAATGTGCTAACTTTTTTTTATATACAAATATCCTTCTATACATATCTCCCCCTTTTTGATGATAATGCCAAAGGTGTATATACAAGTGATTTACAGAGAGAATCCAAAATTTGATAGAAAATCAGAATGTACCTTCATGATTAGTGCCAGGGTTCTGTCCCAATTTTCTTGCAGAATCTTGCATGTTTGGATTGCAATTTGGACTTCTGCAGAGAGTTCAATCATGTGATCTGCTATAGAGAACTGATTGTCATGAATCAATGTTTTGGAATGTTCAATGTGCTTATACATTGTATTCATGATGGGAAGGATCATGTTCTGGATGTCTAGCAGTGTGGACCGGATCCTTGTGTCTTCTTTTAGTAGATCTGACTGCATATTTGATAGGTATGAGACTTTCATGTGATGAGCAGAGCTTGAAATTGGTTCAAGTTGCAGCTTCTATATGCTAATCTTCATATCCTCATCCATTTTATTTATTTTATCCTTAACATCCTTTGTGAACTCGGCAATATTGCACAGTCTGGCCAAAAGAGAGGTGACATTCGAATAGGTAGATTCAATATTTGACAAATTTGAAGACAATTCCACTTGATTAATAGCTATGTGCTGAGCAATGTGCTCAAGCACTTTATTGTTGAATCTCTTCTCAGCTCTTTCAACTAAATTTTCTATCCCAGATGAATCCTCATTGTATTTATTTACTGCTTCAGCTAATTGTAGCAAAACATGTTGAGAGGAGTCTACTTTAATGCCTAATGCATCAGACAAAATGTCTTTAGCATCCTTAATGATTTGATATTCCTTGTCTCTCTCCTCTTTAAGCTTCTTTTGCTTTGCTTTCCTTTGGAGGATTTCACCTATATTTTGCATTTGGTCTGCTGATAGATTTGCAAAATCTAATGTTGGAATCTCTATTTCTTCATCTAGGTCTATATCCTCTACTATATTCTTACCCAAAAATTTTATACTCGGTAGAGCCTTAGGCTTATCTATACTTAATGCCTTAGTAGTAGTGACAATAGATATAGTAGGACTGGCTATAGAGACTGGCACACTGTCTACCAGAGAACTTAAAATATTTACACTTGTAGAATCAAAAACTGGAATACTTACTGCTGGAAAACTTGATGAAGTGGGAGACTGCAACTTAGTAGAAGAAATGGTGGTTGCTTCTGTTGTTGCTATAGGTGATTGGAAAAAAGTTGAAGTTGTCACAACCATGCTTGAAGGTGTCTCCGGGCTAGATGTAGAAACTTTTACTGGAGAGGTAGGAAGTGATGCAATGACTTCTGCTGCTATCCTCATAGTATCATCTACCTCAGTGGCTTCTTCTTGTTCATCACTGTCATCTTCAATATCTTTTATTATTACTGTTTCAATACTCGGTTGGTGAAGATGGTATATGTTCTTCCATGTGGCATTTGCAGCCTTCACAACCGATTCAATATTGTTGATCAGAATCAAACAAGTATTGAACCTTAGTGTCATCTTACTTTCATTTTCCTTTAATGCCTTCTTTACTTCATCATTTTTCAATCTCGGCATTAACTGTCTCAGGGTTTGATCAAATATGTCTATCACAGTTTGCTTTGCATTGCTCCATCTCATTTTTATTGGATTTAATAAGACTGCTGGAACCTGTGGGGCTATTTCATCAGGAGAGTATTTCCACTGTCCCATCTTTTCAATAACAACATCTTCTATTTCCTTCTATTCTATTTCCGATCTGGTTTCATATTTAAAAGATTTTATGTTACTTACTCCAGATCCTGATCCGTCTCTAAAAAGTTTGATCCTCTCTTGAAAGTTTAGAGGAGGCCTTTTGAATACTATGTCTTTGTATGCCTTATCTGCCTTACCTCTTACACTTCTTGTAAATACAATAGTGGGAGGCTTAGGTGCCTTAGTGATAAAAACCTTTCCTTTCTTCTTTGCAGGTTCTGGTTCCTCTATTTTGTCATCCTTTTCCTCTTCTTCTTCATCATTATCTCCTTTGTCCTCGGTTAGCATTTGCATTTTGGCTATCCTCTTCTTTCCTTTGTTTACCGCCTGTGGAAGTTTTATGCTTAATTCAATTCTCACCTTTGCTTCATCATATGTTCCAAAATATGGAGCTTTGGGATTAACAGGCTGATTAAGAAGGGCTTCAATGATATTCTTGGTTTCATCAATATTTACCTCATAAGGAAGAGGTTTTACATATACGATCCTTGGTTTAGCTGCTTGAATATATACATTGTCACAGTCTACCATGAAACAAATGTCATCCTTGTAATCCTCCACCAACTTCTGTGGAATCTGGAATCTGTCATTCATTTTCTCTTTGAAAGACTCAAAATAACTATCCATGATGCTTTCAAAATTTTCACCCATTTCTGAGATGTATTCATTTATCTCATAAAGGACTGGCACATCTTTTCTCCATACAACTTTTCCTTTGGAAGGGAAGAATTTTTGAACATAGAAGAATAAACAGACTAGTAGGGATCCAAACTTACATGGATTGTTTTTGGAAGTTTGAATGCTTTCCATGTTCTTGTTAAACTGTTTTAACAATAAATCTGCAAGGTCAAATGATAAGTTGTTCTTGACCACTTTGTATGCTAGGTCAATAGCTTCACAGGAGACACTATTCTGTCGACTTGAACTGTATATTTTATGAGCAATTATGTGTGTACCAAACTTTAGTTTAGCATCGGTAATGTTGCTAACTTTCATGCCTCTACTGTCCCACTCAGGTAGGGTTTTCTTTTCTAGTTCTGACCGACCTAGGGTTTTGGTAGTTTTTGCTTTGTTCAACATGGGAAGATCGGTGATTTGATGAATCATCTTCTTGGTGATCTCTATGGGTTGCTCAAGCCAAATCTTGCCATGATGTATACGGCTGAGAATGTATCTAACCCATTTCTCTCAAAAGTTTCGAGGTAAATGTGCAATGTGAACTAATCCCTTATCTTCCAGATGTTTGTGCTCGGGTTTCAGAATACCATCCACACATAGTTCTTCATGCACAATATCTAGTTCTAAGTTTCCCATGTCATGAATTGCACAGTTGAAATGATTGTGAATATCGTTAATAAGTAGTACCTTAGGAGGAATCTGAGATTGAGCTCCGTTCAGGTCTAGGGCTGCTGCAATTGTGGGCACGATCTTGAAATCTGGTGCTCTCCATTCCCCTTGGACTAACATTTTAGATCCTTTCTTTGCTAAGAAGCTAGATGATGCCATGGTAGCTCACAAAAAATTCTTTTTGCAAAAGGTATTTGAGTCGCTGGATTGCTCTTGAAGTTTTCTGCTCTCAAAGTGCTAAAATTCACGGTGAGAAATGAGTTCGATTTCTTGCCTTTTCTTTACAACTCTGTCATTAATGCTCAGTATAATTACAGGCTATCACCCACTAAGAATTAATTACTCGGTGAAGACTTCGCAACTCGGTGAACTCAAGAATTCATATTGCTCTGACCTCTCTCGGTAAAGACTAATACTGACCTTGTTCAGTTAAGACTGGTACCGACCTTCCTGTGATCTTACTGCATCTTGTATGCTGATTTAGATCTTTCTTTTAATTTGGTTCTAGAACTGCTTGGAGTTTGTCTAGGAGAATACAGTTCCAGTGCTTTCTTGGAAATTTAGTTTGAGTTGGTAGAGCCACCCATTCCATTACTTGGACTGGTTTGCTCGGTAGATTTAGGAATCCACTTTTGTCTCACCTGTTTCCTGACCTTAGTTGCTTCATTCTTCTTTCCATCTTCAACTTCACTAGCATTCATGCAGTTTCTGGCTATGTGACCGAGTTTAGTGCATTTGAAGCATCTTACGGTAGTATCTCTTTTCCTTAGATGATGTTTTATGCAGTTCATGCCAATGTGTCCATATTCTCCACAGTAATGACATCTACACCAGGTGTTGTAGTCCCATCCAAACATTGCTTTCATAATTTGTTCTGCTGGATTGAATGTCTTGGATCTGCACTCAGATGCTTTGTGACCTTGTTTGTTGCACTTGTGGCAATTTCCTCTGAATCTTGGTTTTTCCCTGCATTCATTTGCTTTGTGACCATGTTGATTGTAGTTGTAGCATTTTCCATTGAATTCTGCTTTTTCATTGTTCCAACATTTATTTGAAGTATGTCCTATTTTACCACAATGATTACAAGTAGGTTTTTGATTTCTTTGAGTACCTTGTTTAGAAGATTCACCTTCTCCTTTGTATCCAAGTCCTGCTTTTCCTTTCTGCCTATGCAGATTTCACTCATACAGCTGATTCAAGTCTTCTTGGCTTTTCAGCATTCCTTCATTGATTTGTTTTTTGGGGTTTAGGTCATCCACCAATCTTAGATTGATTTCCTTTTCAGATCTTAGTTCTTCTCTTGTGTTTTCTATTTCTGATCTTAGATTCAGAATTTCCTCATTTGTATGGGAGATCTGATCAATTAGGTTTTCTAGCTGAAGGGTTTTATTTTGGACTTCATTGTTCCTTCCATCTAATTCATCTTTCAACTTGTTTCTTTGTTCTAAGATCTCACAAAATCTTGTTGAGTGTAGCTCTTGTTCTCTTTTTAATTTTCTCACTTCTTCCTGTAGAGACCCATTCTTTTCTAGGAGTTCTTTGACAGCATTGTTTGCTTCATCTGAGCTATTTGAGGGAAAAAGATCTTCAACCTTTTCTTCAATGTAATTCTGATCATTCATCTGATTTGCAAGTTCCTTCCTTCTTCTTAGGGATTAGGAAAGATGTTCTTTTGCTTCCTTAAGTTTAGCTATGGCCATTTCTAGATCTAGCTTTTCATTTTCAATCACCTTGTTCAGTTTGAATACCTCCATTGTCCTAGATCTTTGCTCAAGCTAGTTAAGCTTTATCTTGAGAACCAACAATGCTCTGATACCAATTGTTGGAAATATTCAGGGATTAACCGAGTTACTGAGAGGGGAGGGGTGAATCAGTAACTTTGAATTTTCTTACAATTACAGATGTATTAACATATAGTTCACTTTTTCTTTATGCATATAGAAAGCATGAAACTTAAAAGCATTCACAATAATGACACATAGATTTGGTTACCCAGAAACCTTCCAAAAAGAAAGCAAAACTGGGGTGGGGATGAAACCCACAAAGCTTTAGTACTGTAGAATAAAGTTGGCCGGTTAAGGCTTACAATTTGATCACTTCTGATGATCTGCCCTGTTAGGAGCAATAAGGATTGCTAAATCCACCTTGTTAAAGGATTTACAAACATACAATGAAGTATGCACTCGGTAAAGAGATTTTACAATAGACTGTTAAGTCTACCTGGTTAAAGGATTTTAGTACTGATTCACCTGTTAGAATGAAACAGTAGATCTCTTGCTTTGCAACTGGATTGCTGATTGAGATTCGCTGAATGTACTGATCACCTTCTGTGATGAATTTGTCTTTGCTGTTCCCTATACTACTGTAGCCCTTTGTAATTCGCTTATCTCTGCCTTTTCTTTTTATTCACATATATACTCATTTTATTACATCTTGACATCTTTACAACATTGTTTATATACAAGTCTAAACAATTAATTACAATTACAAAGTCGGCTTGACAAATAAACATAAGTGCCACTAAGTCAGCCCAAGTATGGTTACATGATTCCTGCAAACTAACTCGTTGACTTTCTGATACTCGGCGTCCACTGCATTACTCGACATCATCATGCACTTGGTAGAAGTGAAGGCACGGTTCATACTAACCACTCAGTAGGTTTTGAACTCGGTAAATACTGGTGACTTGGTAGACATAATGCTACTCAGTTTACACTGTCCTGCTCGGTTTGCATTATCTTGATCGGTTTGCACTATCTTGCTCGATTTGTACTGTTCTGCTTGGTTTGCACTGTTATGCTCGATTTGCACTGTTCTACTCGGTTTGCACTGTTCTGCTCGGTTTGCACTGTTCTGCTCGGTTTGCACTGTTATGCTCGATTTGCACTATTTTGCTCAATTTGCACTATTCTGCTTGGTTTGCATTGTTCTGCTCGGTTTGCACTATTCTGCTCGGTTTGCACTCAGAATGCAAATAAGTGTTGTCACTAGTGGCAATTCTGCTTAATGCCAACATGTAGCTGCTTCCAATTCTAGCTTTTCTAATTGGATGGCCAAATCTTCCTTGGCTTTTCTAGCTTTCTCTAGATCTAAGCTAGCCTAAGATATTGCATTAGGATTAGCATCATTCCTTTTGGAGTTATTTATTCTAATTCCAACTATTTTTTGTTCTCCCTTGTTAGATGCATCCATCACTTTACTTCTAAGATCCTCATTTCTCCTTACCTCTGATGGATGCAATTGTCTCAGGACATGGCCTTCACCTTCAAACTCATCTCTCTCAAGATTTGGCTTGTTGTTGTTGACTTGTTGTCTTAAAATTTGGACATCTCCAAACAACTCACTATCTAAATCAGTAACTTTCTGATTTAGATTTTTTTCTTGGATCTTATTATTTTTTGTCTTTCTTATGAGTTCTTGCCTTTCAGTGAGTAACTCATAAATATCTTGTTCCCACTCTTTTTATCTTTTAGTATTTTCCAAAAATTGTTCCCAATCCTTTTTCCTCAAAGCCATGACTTCTTCCCACAATTTTTCAGAATCATGAGATTCAGTTTCAGCAGTAAAAGTGTATTCTGGTTGCTCTAGATTTTCTTGTGCAGGAAAGAAACCAATGTCTATAAACTCATCTTCCTGAGGAGGACTAACTGACTTAGGGTTCATTCTCCTAAGGAATTCAAGATTTTTTGAAAATGATGGGGTTTCCTTTTGGATAGAATTTGAAACTTGTTCCTGAGCTGGTTTGGGAGAAAAATTAGTAAATGTCACCCTTCTGGACCATTGCTTTCTACTAGGTGTATGTAATTCCTCACCCATCCTACTTTTAGGATGATCTCTATAATAAGACCTAGTATTCCTTGGCCTACTCATGTTTCTTTGATGAGATAATCTCAAAATCTTTTACTAGCCACTGGTAAACATAGACTTCAGAGCCGCCACCCAAAAAATTATGGGAGTAAATTGATAAAATAGTCTTCAAATACAACAATAAATAGTCAACAAAACTATTAGCAAGTTTATTGTAGAAATATTGTAGATTCCCCATCAGAGTCACCAATTTTGTTAGCGTTGAAAATTTCAGATGATCAAAACTAAATAGTAAATCTTCATTTCATAACTCTAGCAGTCCCAATAGATGCATCAAAAATAGTAAACACTAAGCTATTAAGGATTTATAATCCTTCTTCTCTTTGAGCTTTAAGCTACAGGTGGGTATTACCTTTTAAGATTAAATTCTTCAAATATCACAACAATCACCTGTATACTTGATACAGATATAATCATATATCTCTCTCACAACTTTAAAGTAAATCATTGTTTTAATTGATTGATGGTGAAAATAATGCAATCAAATTATGACCAGTGCCAAATACTAGGGCATCAGAGTCAGCAAATGCACATCTATAGAAAATCTCTCAATTCAAATAAACCCAAACCCTAGATAAAATGCCTTGCAAATTATCTTCTTATGCATATATTATATCATAAAATTCATACATAAAAAATTAAATCTCAGAGACTTCACTCAAGATTTACCCCACTTGAAAGGAACTCAAGATTCAACCCCACTATCTACCTTGTAGAAAGATGTATCTAAAATTTCTTGCAAATTTAAATACACAGAGAAATCAAAATCACACATGAAGACAACAAAAGATATGCATGGAACTTCAGTATATTTTATTGATAAATTTCTTATATCAGTACATTTAGAAAATTAGATTCTTGAGAATAAAAAACACTCAATCTATAAACTCCTATTACAATCAATATTTCACCACCCTTTAGTGTGATTTAGAACTTGCTATATATAGAGAAACTATCTTGGGATCCTTGAGAAAAGGATGCTACAAGCTTCAGATGGTTTTGATAGTGACTTGCACTAAATTACAAAAGACTTAAATTTGTAACAAAAAAAGAAGGAAATAGGTGCCATAAGTTATTTCTCCTCATGTGAGTTCCCCTTTGAGATGCACCTTTGTCTACCGGTATTCAGAGCAACTGCTAAAGTTTTTATGTGAATGATGACCACCATTTGGCTAACCTACATCATTCCTTTTATGATATTTGTTCTCCTTGTGCTCATAGATCAGGTGCATTGTTGGAACTCAGTCCTCTTCTATGTCCTCAATGTCAACTGTTGCAGGCTTCTTCCTTTTGGGGTTTATAAGAGTATCCCATGTATCTACCTATTCTTTAGTTGGCCACTGAAATTCCTAAATGCTCTGGAGCTATTTTTTCTGTCTCTCCCACCTAGCATAAGTAATCAACTTGACATCTATGACAAATTTGGTGAAGTCCACTTCAGCTTTTAGAGCTTCATCCAAAACAACATTGAATCTACAATATCCAACTCATTATTTTCATTAATGAATGCCTCTTACTTAGGCAAAAATGAATCAAAATATGATTTCCATTGATCTAACCCCTTTATTGTGCCATCCTCATTTTTGATTGGGGGAATAAACCTGTTGAACTTTGGGCCAAACATAATTATCCTTGCCTCTACCTGGTTTGATTTTCCTTTAAAAAATGGCAAGGTAGCTCCAATCTGATCAATCTCTTCACCAACCTGTAGAACAATCTCAGGAATATCTATTCTAAGAGATTACACAACTGCCAACCTCTCAAAAAGTGATGCCCTTACTGACCAGGTTGCATGATAAGTATTTAATATAGTAACAAAAATACTTACTTCAAATAATAAATCTAGAAACTTATTATAAATAGTGTACACTACATCTGCTTTCTCCTTCAAAAATTCAAGTCTATGCTGCAAGATTTTCAATAAGGCATCCGATGCCACTTTATTTCGATCTACACTGGCCTATTCCTCAGCAACCTCTTTTTCTTTTGCACTCTAATTTTATAACTGTGGGGGTTGTTCATGTGGTTGAGGAGTAACCACAGGCATGTTGATTATTTTTAGGGTGAGATCCTCCACAGTCTATTCCAATTCCCTTTCCTTCATGATGTGCACCTCTCTATCCTTCACAAGTGCACTATAATCCTCAAATAAGTTCTTAAACTAGTCTGAGAGTTGCTTTGGTTTGTCTTCATTCAATATTACAAAGTGGGTAAGCACCTATGATATTTCAAGATCTCCCATGTTTTGGATTGACCACACAACCTTATCACCGTCCATATTCTCTTGTAAATTTTGAAAAGAAGGCTTCTAGTCCTTGGGACAGAGGCTCCACATAGCTAATGCCTAATTCTTAGGGCTTTACCAAAATCCTTTTATTGTTTTCCCCACTTGTGTTTCTGAAGATAAGCTTATATCTTCCTACCTCCTTATCTGGTCTATTATGAATGCCAAAGAAAGATCCCAACTAGGCACAAGTAACATTTTCCTAGCTTTTAGTATATTCTAGCCTCATCTAGGGTGAGTGTTTCAGACTCAGGGTCATAGTCTATCAATGTTTGAATAGCCTCATCTAGCACCTGGCCTTCTTCTGTAATCTTCACACTAGAGGCAACCTGTTGTTTCTTGTTCCATAAAAGGAAGTTCTTAAATTCATTTGTGTTGATGAATTCATCATCTTTTAGGAAAAGATCCTGTTGGAAAAATATTTCATCTTGAAATAAAGCCTGGGGAAACTCAACTTATTCAACTATTTCCTTTTGTTTCTTCTTTAACTCTCTAATCTTCTTCCTCAATTTATGATCATAGGCTCTATTTCCTATAATTAGATCTCATACTCTATCCCTTTTCTTTTCTGTAGCTCTTGCATGTGAAGGCTCTCCAATTTTCAATTTTTTCCTCTTAAGAGGAGGCTCACTAGTATCATGAGAGCTTGGAAGCTCTGTCAAATCCATAATTACATTTTTCTCTCCTCCTTGCTCAATAGGAGGTGGCTGTTCTATGGTAGGAAGGCTATGTATTGAATAACCATCATTGTCCACTTCACACTCTGATTCATAATGCTTCTCCTTCTCCCTTTCTTTATCATCAATCTGGTCCTCAAGTGAATTGACCAATGTGTTGAAATTTGCCATCATTTGATCTATTCTTTGTAAATATGGCAATGTGGGGTAGAAGCTTCCAAAATGAATTCCCTTTTTCTTTAGCTTTTTCTCAAATGACAACAATTCTTGGAATTGTTCTGCTCTCCTCTGCACCTCATCATCGTCTAGGATATTTCTAATGATGTCCTCTTTAGGACACTCCTCATGTTTGTTATTTATAGGGATGGTGGGAGTATAAAAATTTCTTGCCATAACAATGAAATTCTCTATATCTACATATCTATATATGGCAGCATTCATCTTGTATTGGCCCAACCAATCATTTAACTTATTAAATGCATTCTTCCCAATTATGAAATTGCATACTTTGAAGTGCCTAGGGGTAAAGGTTCCTTTCCTATGGGGGGCCAAGTGCTCCTTATCAGTTAACATAAGCTGCCAAATAAACTCTAGGAATGCAATCCATGGTGGCACAAAGAATGGTAGAACATGGGGTGGCTGGGGACACCCATAGACTCTGATTATTATAAAATTCTTCTCATAGTAGAAATCTCCCCAGTTATGATTTTTAGTCCACTTGTTAACAAATTGACAAGGCCTTAGTAATTGAAAAGCTTTAACTAGTAGCCTGGAAAGATTTAGTCCTAAGCTAAGAAAAATTGGTTGTACCATCTAGTTCTGAAAAGCACAAAATTCACACTCCATAGAAGTGAAGCTCCATGCCCTTATCCAAAACTGAACTAGATTAGGTTGACCATTCCACATCATTTGAGGCTTGAGGTACTGCAAGTCCATAATATTGTAGTTGTAATACAAAATGAGATGCATTAATAATGAGTAATGCATAAATATACTAGTAGGCTCCCTTTTCCTGATAGCTTCAAGTCCTTCATGCATCTTATTTATGACATACCCAATGTAGTCATATCCTTTGCTTACATGAAGACTTTGTGAATCTAATACCAACATTAAGATATCAGATGAAATTATTTTTTCTCCACCATCCACTCACAACACTCTGCACAATCCATATGCATGTGCTGAATATAGAAACTCAAATCCTTGTAGAAATATGGCGTAGCCCTTGATATTGCAGAAATGTAGTTTCTATTGGCTCTGGGGACATGACTCTGGATTTCCCTAGCAACTAGTGTTGATTCCCTAATGTATCTATTCGCTTGGGCTTGCAAATTGATCTCTGTGGCCATTGGAATGCGAATGCTGAAAGCCTTCATAAATGAATTCCTATCTAATCTGACCAAAGCTGAGCCATCTCCTTTCCTTATTATTTTTGACAAAGGGTCATATCTATTGGCCAACTCAATGAGCAAGTCTAGATCTAGAAAATCATCAAGTACTATCAACCTAGCCAACTCGAAGGTCCAAGGGTTTGAAACGAGCACTGGACTATCAACATTCTTATAAAAATACCTAAACAGACACATTCCAAACACATCACCTATCTTCGCATCCCTACAAAATCCTAAATCATCAATGAAAACTTCATCACTAACCTTTTTGTTTTGCGAGGACCGAGGTAGAAGAGTGAGAAATTCATCTGAGTAACTTTTCTTCACTTTTTCTTTGTCTCCCTTACTAGTAGAAGTTCCAATGGTTGTTGGCTGACTCATCTTGACTGCAGATAAAAATTCTTCTGAAAATTCTAAACTCACTGAACTCTTTAATCACTGAAAAAACTCAGGAATTATCATAATTCTTCAGCTCTAGCTCTCTAGAATGCTTGGTAAATTTAGAATGAGTGATAGTTAACTATATTTATTTTGAAGAATTGAATGCAGTAGCCCACTTATCACTCAAGTTCTATAATTCATGTCACTTCCTTCATTACTTGGCACATTCTAAACTCAATTCACTAGCCGTGAGTGAAGAAAGTGACAGGTAATCAAAATTTGATTTCTGGTGACCTAGCGACTATTGTCATTCTCCCAGTCACTGCAAGACCTGGTGCCCTTTTAATATTTTCAAAAATTAAGCGACTATAGTGAAATTCATAGTCATTGGACCATTTCACCCTTTTAAATTTTATTATGAGACCTAGAAAATATAGTTTATCTCCTAATTGCTACAAATTAGATCACTTATTAATTTTATCCTAAGACCTGGTGACAATTGTCTTTCCCAAGTCTCATTACCTTTTCTCTTTATTGAGAGACTCAATGACTGCAGTGAGTCTCTTAATCGCTGGAACTTGTTGACTTTTCAAAGTTTTTCTATGGACTACCCAACTTCACCCATCTGGAGACCTAGCAACTAAAGAGAACTCTCTTAATCCCTTCAACTTCATTTTGACTTTGACTTTTTGAAGAGACCTGGAGACTGAACCAATCTGGAGATCTGGTGACTGAAGGTAGAATATCTTTGATTTATTGCATGTGGAGACTCAATGGCTATAGTCTATCTCATAGTCATTGAAAGATTTATTATTTCTTTATTTTATTTGGCAACCAATCAGGGATGAACACGTCATCAAATCTGGCAAACAGACCCATATCATTTTTCATTTTTTGACCCCATCAAGCACTTAACCCTTAGTCATTTGGTGATTGTGTGATTGAAGACACCTCCCAGTCACTTAATAATTTCCTTAAAACCTTGGTTAAATTTGGAGACCAAATGAAATCCTTTGTTCACCAAGTCACCAGATAACTCGCTTAACCTTAGTTAGATTATGAGATTAAGCACCAACCGTTGATCTTTCCTTCATCCTACAGTCCTCATTGAGTCGCTAGACACTTTGTGACTTAATTGCTACATCACGAGATTAGGAGATAACTGTGTCACTGGATCATTGAATGTTTTAAATATAACTACCAAAACTAGGAGAATACGTGACTACTATAATCACTGGGTCACTGGATAAATAAACTAACTGCTTGAGAATCTGGAGATCGAGTGACTATAGTCAGTCTCATAATCACTGAATACTTTATCACTTTGTCACTTTATTAAGAGATCACCAAACTGAAGATATTTTAGATTTGGAGACTGGGTGACTATAGTTGCTTTCAAAACATTTATCAGTGTAGTCGCTAGATCTCACAATGCATATTTAGATCATTCAGAGACTTGGTGATTGAAGGTATCCACTAAGTCGATGGAAAAAAAGGAATATTCTCTTGACTTAAAGAGATCACATGATTAAAGGATTTTGGGATGTCGCTAGACTTAAAGGAATATGCTGAAATCTTTAGGAGATTAAGCGACTAGTTGGGGAAAGTAAAGCGCTCATGTTTAAAGGCTCTTTTAAGTGAGTTGAAAAAAGTAATAGCAAAATAGAACCTAGTTCGAGCCTTTCTAGGGTTTTTGGATTTTTAAAGGTATCTCAACCTAGCTCTTAGGGGTTTTCACCATTATGAACATACTTGAAGCTCTGGGAATGGAAAATTGTAGGAGATTTTAACACAAAAATAGGGGAAACTTTCAAAGGAGAAAAAACTAAAATGCAACTTTGAAAACTAAAAATACTACCAATAGAAGGCATGAAGCATGAACATATATGTTTTATTTTAATTCTAAAAGTTGATAAAGAGGAAGTAGAAGATATACCTATGGAAGTTAATAGATTTTTTGGATGAGTGTCAAGATATTTTATCTAATAATGTACTTGATGGATTGTCACCAATAAGAAAAGTTAGTCACCAAATAGACTTAATTCCTAGAGTTAGTTTGCTGGATGAGACTACCCATAGAATGACTCTAGTAGAGAGAAAAGTTGAACAAACAAGTGCAAGAGTTGTTGCAATTTGGGTTGATTTGAGAGAGTTTGAGTCCTGGTGCAATACCAACAGTACTAGCACTAAAGAAAAATGGAGAATGGAGGATGTGTACAGATTTTTGGGCTATCAACAAGATTACTATCAAGTATAGGTTTCCCTTTCCAAGGATAGATGGCATTATGGATTGTTTGAGTAGAGGTGAGTACTTCAAAAAGATAGATATGAAGATTGGATATCACCAAATTTGGATTAGAGAAGGAGATGAATGGAAAACAACATTCAAGACAAAGGAGGGTTTGTATGAGTGGTTAGTTAAGCCCTTTGGGCTAACCAATCCACTGAGCACATTCATGTGGCTCATGAACGAGCTATTGAAATAATTTTGAGTAAGTTTTCTATTTTTTACTTAGATGATATTTTGATCTTCAATAAGACATTGGAAGATCAAATAATGCATATTCATAGGGTCTTTAAAAAGTTACTTCATAAAAAAGTTGTTGATTAACCTGAAGAAGTGGAATTTTGTGAAGGAGTTAGTGTACTTGAGATTTATTGACTCAACATATGGTCTTAAAATGAACCCAGAGAAAGTGAAGGCTATCCTTGAATGCCCTAGTCCAAAGAGTGCTACTGAGATAAGATCTTTTCATGGTTTGGCTAACTTATACAAAAAGTTTATCCAAAATTTTAGTAGTATCTACAAATCCTTAACTGAAACAATGAGAAGGAATAGAAAAGAGTTTAAGTGGATTCTACGAGAAACAAATATTTTTGATTTGTTGGAAAGAAAAGTTACAAAACAACCTATTTTGGTACTTTTACATTTTAATAAGATATTTCAAGTAGATTGTGATTCTAATGACAATACTATTGGAGCTATTTTGAGTTAGGAAGGTAAACCCATTACTTATTTTAGCAAGAAGTTGAATGATGCCAAAATAAAATGTTCTATTTATGATCAAGAGTTTTATGCTATGGTTTAGGCATTGACAAAGTGAAGACATTATCTTTTTCCTAAAGAGTTTTTTTTTTTTTCTAATCATCAAGCTTTACAATATTTAAATAGACAAGGAAAGTGGAATTAAATACATTTAAAACGGGTTGAATTTTTGCACACTTACACTTTTTTTTTGAGGCATAGGAGTGGAAAGTCTAATAGGGTTGTAGATGCCCTAAGCAGAAGGCATAATTTTTTGACAGAGATGCATGTTGAAGTTGTCGAGTAATAGGAACTCAAGAGTTTGTATCCCAATGATCTTGATTTTGGTGAGGCCTAGAGAGCCTTCACAAAACTTGTTACTCTAGATAGGACCAGATGGTTGGATTTTATAATCCAAGATGGTATGCTATTCAAAGGTAGCCAATTGTGCATTCCAAAAAGTTCCATGAAGGAGAATCTAATCAAAGAGAAGCATAATGGAGGATAGGTTGGACATTTTGGTCAAGATAAAATCATTACTCTAGTTAGTGAGTATTATTATTGGCCAAAATTGCAAAAATATGTTGAGAAGTTTGTGCAAAGTTGTAGAATATGTCAGATAGGAAAAGGAACCAAGTAGAATACAAGGTCATATTAGCCATTACTTGTACCAAAGAGGCCATGAGAGGAAATTAGTATAGATTTTGTTCTTGGTTTACTAGTGACTCAAAGAGGAAATGGTTCCATTTTTGTGGTGGTGGATAGGTTCTTGAAGATGAAACATTTAATTCATTGTAGAAAGACTAATGATATTGTTCATGTGGTAGAATTATTTTTTAGAGAAGTGGTGAGACTACATGGTTTACCAAAGAGCATAGTTTTAGATTGAGACAATAAGTTTGTTGGGTACTTTTCGAGGACATCGTGGAAAAAAATAAAGACATAGTTGAAGTTCAGTTCAACTCACCATCCACATACCGATGAGAAGACATAAGTGGTGAATATGAGTTTGGTAAATTTGTTGAGATGCTTAATAGGAGATAAACCCAAGGGGTGGGATTTGATTTTACCACAGACATAATTTGTTTACAATAATTCTGTCAATAGGAGCACTAGTAAATCACTATTCTAGGGTGTATATGGAAGTAGTCCTAGAAATACTTTAGAATTAAAGAAGCTGGACAAAGGAGAGAAGAGCAGCACCAAAGTTGAAGACTTTGCACAACACCTGAAGAATTTACATGAAGAGGTGAAAAAACATATTAATAAAGGGAATATTTAGTACAAGGCTAAGAGAGATTAAAAAAGGAGATATAAGAAATACTAGATCAGAGATGAAGTCATGGTTCATTTGAGAAAGAAGATATTTCCAATGGGAACATATAACAAGTTGAAGATGAAGAAGTTTAGACCATGTAAAATTCTAAAGAAGCATGATTCATGAAATGCTTATGAAGTATAGTTGTCTAGTGAACTCAATATTCCACTTGTGTTTAATATTTCAAATTTGATAGAGTATTGTGAAGGTATTATTGAATATGAGACAACAAAAACACAGTTGAATATTCCAACATCTATTTTAGCTATAGAGGAGATAGATGATGTCTTTGATAGTCGAGGTGGAAAAAACACAAGAAACAATAAATATGAAGAGTATTTGGTCAAATGGAAAGCAAGGCTTGTTGAAGATTTATCATGGCTATCAAAGGAGAGGGTTGTCCACCTTGGTTTTCCTCTACACACTTGAGATGTGATAGGGCCACTTCTCAAATTACCCCAGATGTCTGATGTAGGAGAATCTGGGGTGTAAGAGCCCTAATGATGTTGATATTTTTGGAGCCAACACTTACAAACATAAAATCCCTAATGATGTAGGAGCATCTAGGGTGTAAGAGTAATCTTGCATTGCCCAAAAATATTGTCTAGTTTTTTTATAAGGGCTATTTTTAGCATGGTTACTATTTTTGGAAAATTTACTAATTTTTGTAAATTTTTTGTTTGAGCACAAAATGTTCCAACTACTTTCCCGGAGGTTCATTTTGAATATATAAGCTTGTTGGCAAAGTTTCGTGGGAAGATTAAGTTTGGTTTTGTAGATATTGAATATTTTGTTTTGACGGGGTGGTGTGAAAACTTTGAACTCAATTTTGAAGCTTTTAGAGGCTTTAGAAGGGGTCAAAACTTGTCCAATAAGGTTCAACATTGTTTTAGTTGTAGAGTGATTCGAGGGGTTTTTGAAAAGTGGTTATAAAAGAAACTCAAGTACAATATAGTTCAAAAGTTATGGCTTCTAGAAGTTGTGCCATCAAGACTCAAGTTTCGATACAAAAGGGAAGAGGGAAAAATCACTTAGGCGGAAAATTGAACCATTGGGCACCAAAATGGGAAAGTTTCACTTTCTAGAATGTTTTAAGGTAGTTATTAGTGCTACGTATATAGGGATGAAGGTGGGTTTTGAGCTTAGTTTCACAAGGGTAGTTTGTGGCCCTATCTTGCATATTATTGTAATAAAAATGTCCATTTGGCTATAACATGTTATTTTTTTGAATATTGTAATCTCATTTCATTGAAGATAATAGAAAAAAATGTTTTTGTTCTTGTAATTGTTTAGTTTTTGCAATTTTCTATTTATTTCCTTGTGTTTTGTGTGGGTTAGTAAGGTGAGTAGCCTTCATCACCTAAAATATTTGTTTAGGGTTAGTTTTCGGATTTTTTTCCCCCACCTTTTGTCTTCTACTTCTCGCAAATGCTTCTTGCTGCCATGATTTTTCTACATATTGTCGAGGGTTTCAATGCAAAATTTCAGGTACTGCCTTTTCTTAAATTTAACCTTTCCATTTTATTGTAAACATTGCTTCAACTCATTCTTAGTTTTAGTTTGATGTATTTTTTCATCATTTCTTTGTAGGCTATCAAGAGTTTGAGTTGTTTGATTTCTTTTTCTATATACTATGAAATCATTAAATGTAATATGAAATAAAGAGAACATTGTGTTGTTCTATTGTGATTTTTTTGGTATCTTTGTCATGGAATGTAATGTTTTTGCTTTATTATTTAGTATCTTTGGTCATTTGTTCATGAAATTTAAAGGGTTTATATTACAATTTGGAACCCCTCATTCTTCAACCATGAAATATAATGGTTATGCATTATTATTGGGCATTTGTTGGTTTTCATTCATGAAATTTAGCGAGTTTACATTATCATTCAGATTATTTACCTTTTTATTTTTTTATCATGAAATGTAGAGGTCATGTATTATTATTAGGTTTTTGTTGGTATGTTATGCAATAAAAAATATAGGTATACAATGCAATTTGGAATAAGTGTTTTTTCTTTCATGAAATGTAATGGGTGTACATTATTATTTGAAATATCCAAAATTTTATTCATTAAATGTAATGGGTATACACTATTATTCACAATTGGTCATATGTGCTAATGGAGCTTTTTCACCTACTATCCAACTCTATGAAGTTTGTCACTTTCTAAGACATAATTTTTATTGGAGACTATAAAAGTACACCCCCCTTAATGACAAATTAGATGGTGAAAGTGTGCTGAGGTATTGGCACAATTTTTGAAAATAAATTATGAAGTTTCTTGCTTTTTGAGATAAAGGTTTTTTGGGGACTCGAAAATTACACCCTTGTTAATGATAGATGAGATGGAAAAAGCATGGGGAGATATTGGGATGATTTTTAAAAAATAAATGACGTTACTCCTCTCGCCAAAATTTAATGATTGAAAGGGTTTATCCATAAATGCAAGGTGGCAATATTTTTGAATTCATTGTTTCTTTGGAAGCAGACCACACAATATGCAAAATGACATATTGATGACTTTGTTAGAGAAGTATAAATTTGCAAATCCTAATAATTTTTGTCTCAGAGTTGTTGAAATTGATATTTGAGATGGGTTATTTGCTTGCTCTAAGTTAGCATGGTGCTTCCTTATGAGGATATGCTTCCCTTGGTTCAACTTGATTTGAATTGGGTTCAAAGAGAGTAAGAGGACAGTGTTTCCCAGTTGAATACAATTGCATGGTGATCAAAGACTAGTGATGTCAAATATAGGAGGTGTTAGCACCTACAAAAAATTACATGGCTACACCATTTCTTCTTTGGTCCTTGCAATATTTTCCTTTGTTCCTGGCTGAAACCCTAGGTTAAAATTTCATATTTTATAGTCATTAGGAGGAAAAGCCCTAATTTTCCTTGGCCATGTTCTATTTCCTCATTACTTTTTCAGGCCACTTAAGTTCCCTTTATGCACGTGGTTTATTTTCCCAGTCTTCGTTGAATCACTTAACAAAGTTTCATGTCCCTTTATCATTCAACAATTTAGCAAATACAGTCAGTCACTTGTTTGCTTGGTTCTTGGTGGTTACATATTTCTATTCGGTGATTACCTGATTGCAGTGGTCATGTATTCTCCTATTCCTGGTGGCTTATCTCTTAACATTTTACGACTTGGCGTCATGGTTTCTTTTCCTTTTGGTCGCATGTTCACGTGGTCAGCGGGTCCAACATTTCAGCTTACTTTCAATCTAATGGTAGGTGCATGATCTCATAGCTCTAACACACCCCATGAGATCATACGCTGACCATTGATTCTTCCAAGGCTACAGCGTTTCAAAGTAAGTAGGTCCACTACTAGGTGTGCACAGTTGGCAATTTCTCATTGGTCCACGAAGTGATGAGTCGATGGTCATCAGTGGGGCCATGTCAGAGAATCTGTAGAGTGGCAATGTAGGATCAATCTAGTAGTGGGCATTTATTCTCATGGAGTGTGTCAGAGCTATGCAAACTTAAGACAACTGTTGATCTTATTGTAGAGCGGGTGGGTCTTGTGTCAGAGGTGATTGGGCAGAGGTAGCGAATGATATGTTGACAGGTGGCAGTTTTTAGGTGGGCCCAAGGTTATCAAATGCATTTGGTGAACTGGTGACTGCATCATTTTTATGGCCTAAGGTTTAGCGGTTCTGATAAAATCCTCTGTGTTTGCTCATTCGCGAAGTAGTTTGGTGGGGTTCTAAATCTTTTGGTGAATACATGAATGTGTGTATTCGTAGAATCTCATAGTAAGTTAGTGAAGCCCTAAATCATTTAGTGAATAAGAAAAGTCTTTGGTTGCTAGTTCTCACATTGAAACTCAGGGTTAGAAGTATGATTTAGCGACTTGGTGAATAAAGGTTTTCGTGCATTCGCAAAGTATAACCTAGGGTTAAAGAAAGCTTTAAGCGATTCAGTGAAATGCTTTGTTCACTGAATCATTTGACTTGACCACAGTTATGAAAAGCATTAAGTGACTTAGAGATCCCTTTGGTCACATATTTTACAAATGGATAAAAGGTTAAATACTTATTGAGGGAAGTGGGACCGTTGCCATGATGTCACTGAGGTGTCAAATTCTAACTGGCAGAGCTAGAGGGTGATGAGGATTGTGTCAGTGGGCCTGAAAGGTTCTATGAGATGCTAGTGTGGAAGATCTGATGGATGGCATAAGATCTCATAGGGTCTATCAGAGCTATGAGATCATGCACCAACCGTCTGATTAAAGGTTTATGTAGAGTGGGTCCAACGTGCTGATTCATTGCTGACATGCAGGATTTTCATTAGTTGAGAGATTGATGATTTGGAAAAGGCATTTTAAAAGGTTTTGTTAACTATTATGAAGTAATTGTGAGCCACCCGATCTACCGGGAAGAAGTTTGATCAATGGTTGTGTTTTAAACTGGAGCCTGTAGCTGTTTTATTTTAAATTCAAATATTTTTGTAGGGTTTTCACCAGGGTTTGAAGTAGAAAGCCATATAAAACAAAGGGGTTGTTCAGAATTAATTCTTCTAGGACATTTGCAGTTGGAGAATGATGCATAGGACATGGGTTGTCATGTAGATCAGATTTTCTTGGCTGGGGTGCCATGCCGAATGAATCCAAAGGAAAATTATTTTATACCAGGCGGCTAGGGTTTTGATTTTGTCAGAGATCCCCATGTTATGAATATGTAGGGTGATTTATTAGTTGGCTCTGGCATTTAATTTTTGTCTCCTGCAACAAGAAATCAGTTGAATTTGTATCTATAGTTAACCTTGAGTATGAAACCAATGCATTTGTACATTAGATTTGATCTGATTTTCTAGGGTTTCTTGGGTTTCCTGCATTCTTTACTTCTTGTTGTACCTAGTTGTTGCAGACCTAATTTTTCCCTAAATGATCCTTTGCTTGTTGCAATCCTTGTTCCTATAAAAGGATTTTTAGGATCATTTAGAAGGGTTTGAGTTCCAGTTTTCTTCTATGAGCTAGCTCCATTGAAGGGTCCTTTTCTTGTAGATTTTTTCCTTCTTCTCTGCGTATAGGGTGTTTCCTCTTTCCTCTTTGGTTCTGAGAATAGAATACAAGTTGTAACAGTCTATCTTATGTATGAGAATTCAATATATTTGTACTGTTACTAGACCGTCTCCATTTGAATCCTGAACTTGTTGATTACAGCATCAAGGGTGTTTAATCTCTCTATTTGCATTTCCTATGTGTCTGTAATAGAGTTGCCTTCGCAAAGATAACTGAGTTTAGGATTAGTTTTCTGATGTGTATGAGCTGTGATATCAAGGGCATTCCATTCTTGTCTTTCAATGGGTGCTGATTAATGTATTACTTGTTTATAGGTCTCTTCTAAGGGGAGGGTTAAAATCCTTTGAATAGGTGATAACATATTTGGGTACATAGGTGGATTGTTAAAGTGAGGTTTGGTTAATGGTGTATGATTGATGTAAGGCATCAACATATTGGGGTATATTGCTTTCTTATTTCATATCTCTCTTTTGCAGTGAGGTATTTGACTCTATTGCCCATTGGATAAGGCATTGGTCTATGAGAGACTTAGGGTATCTTAGGGGTCCTTTCAACCCAACATCAAAATCATTCAAATGAAATACCTTTTCCTTTCATGTTGGTTGTTGTTAGAGTAGGTTTCTAGGTTTCAGATTCATTCCATGCAAGCAGGTTATTGCATTAGGTTATGATCTCATTGGGGTATAGGATACCTAAAGGAGTCTAAAAAATATTCCACAATAATCTATCTGCAGGCCTTTTGTGTATCAAGAAGAGTCATGAGTGTGTAGATAAGGCAATACCTGCCTAAGTGATGTGGAGCTCAAAGGAGGAGGATGCTCTTTGTCCTCATCAATTGGCCCTTTTTCCCTGTCAGACTTTGGAGTGAAGAATAACCAGTTTTTCAATCATAGTGTAGACCTGACATTATGTGGGAATAAGTTTCAAAGCCAATAGGAGGATAGTTTTTGATCTACAGAAAAAGGAAAAATGAGTGAAAGTTCACAATCTTCTCTTATAGAGGGAAATTATTGCAACAAGAAACCCTACAACTTGGGTGAATTGATTTAATAGTTAGCAAAACTATGTGGTTAGGTAGAAGTAAATATAGCTATTGATAGTAATTGAAGTGAGGTAAGATGGTTCTCCTAAGAGAGGGTGTTGCTCCTATAGTTTAGCCTAGTCTAGAATTGGTTGAAGACCCACAAGAAGATTTCCTTTTTGGATTAAAAAATTTGGTGTGGAAATGTAAAGGAAGCTTGAAAATATATATAAGTGTCATTTTAGAGTTGGAAAAAGAAGAAGAGAATCCAAAAATGTTTGATGCTCAGTTTCAAATGATGATGGTAGCAATGAGAAACTGTATTTATCAAACTAATTAATATGGGTTTTCTTCATAGAATCATGATTGATATGATGGAGTGTAGGATTAGGCTCTAGTGGGTCATTTTTGTTTTGTTTCTAGTAAATTTTGAGTTTCTCTTTGGAAACGATCATTTTGAAAGAGATTGTTAGACCAAGGACAATGAATGCATGATATTTTTTCATCAATTTATGAATACTTGACTATTTTTTAATAGATATTAATGAAGAAATATGAATTCATTTTCATGGATCATAAAATTTGAGTTATGGTCGATGGATTGTTTATTTTTCTTATGTTGAATACTCTACTATTTGGATTATCTTTTGTTGGAATTTAGTAAATGGTTTATGAAAATTTAATGTGCACATTAATGTAGATGTTTGGCTTTGGGAAAATGGAACAATGATGTTTTGGTTGTTATAAATCTTAGTATTTTGGGGTAGAATGCTTGTATTCTAATAAATTATAATTTTTTTATGATTTCTTTCCTTTTAAGGTTTCCCGATTTAAAGACATGACTTATTTGTTTGCTGGTTAAAAGCATATGCATAGTTTATTCTCTATAAACTGTTAGATGGTAGTGATAAATTATAAAATAATTAGAGAGCAGGTATAAAACATCATCATAATGAAGTACTAAAAAAATCATAAAAATCTATAAATTAAGTTAAAGTCATAGTAAACTACTTTTAAAAAAAATCTATAAATTAATGGCAGCTCAGGCTCAGAGTTTATTGGCATTTATATATGCAGACCTAAAAATTAGGAAAAAGATGAAACAAATCTGATGTTCGTTCAAATTTAAATTAAAGTCATTATAGTTAACTACTAAAATAATATAAAAATCCATAAATTTAGTTGAAGTCATAGTTAACAACTAAAAATCCATAAATTAATGGCAATTGAGGTTTAGAGTTTTTTGACATTTATATTTAGTCTTGAAAATTATGGAAAATCCAAAACAACTCTGATGTTTGTTCAAGTTTAAATTAAAGCAATTGCTATGATGAATGTAATAACTAGAAATGAAAATTAACACTTAGAAATGACCGTTAGTTTGAACATATATGATATGTTAGTTTTAGTTGTTAACTTCAATATATTGATTAAAGTCGGTAATTTGTCAAGTATTTGAATGTCGTCGACAAGATAGTTTGTTTCCAGACCTATGCTTTGTGGTTAAAAAGTTTAGAAAACCTATGTCCCACCTGACTATCTTGATATGTTTTAATCATTTAGAATGGGTGCCTTCATTGTGTGTCATTTGAAATTTTTATGTCTTTGTGGTTGACCAATCAAGGAATATCAAGTCCTGTGTCCCTACATTTGCATGGTTTGAGGGTTTGACAAACCAGTAACTACCTGACTCTACAAAATGACAAATCTAAAAAGTAAAAAATATAATTTTTTAATTGATTAAAAATTACATTAACTTCAATAGATTTATTGTAGACACTTATGGTGCATGCTTCAATGCAACTGCCAAGTAGTAAAGAACAAAATCTATTGTATTACAACCAACACAAGGAAGAGGTATTTTCTACATGTCATGTTTGATAGTTATATCAAATAATATAATAATTTTTAGATATAATAATGCAAAGAATATAAACTTCACCTCAAGAGAGTTGTAAATGGAAATTTACACACATTGAAACAAATAAATGGATTCAACTGTATTACACTCAAAACAAGGAAGAAATAGCTGCTAGGCATCACATTTGATGGGTCTTGAATGTGTATCCATTAAAAATCCTAAAAAATATCCAAATCATTAATATTTAATGACATCATGATAGTATTTGAGAGCGTGCCACCTGTTGGTTTCCACTCCTTTTTATATGTATTATTTTAAAATCCTCGAATGAGAAAAGATTCAAGGTAATTAATTTGATTATTGTGTCATTGTAAATTATATTTGTTATAATTTCACACTCATTTTCGGTTCACTTTCATTGTTTTTCCTTATGCTGCCAATTTATGCTTTAGATTCATTGTAACTGTTGGCTCTACAATGAATTGATTATTATAATTAAACTCAATCAAGAGAGCTTGGTGATTGCAGATTGTATAATGTTAGTGTGATGCCAGTTTGAATAGATTGTCTCTACTTATTAAGGTCTCCCAATTCTTTTAGTGTTCCTCAATGTTACTTATTCCTATGTGGTTAGTAGCCTTTATGTTGATCATTTAGACAACTTTTGAACCTTTGTAG
The DNA here is from genome assembly GCA_027943335.1 of Chamaecyparis obtusa. Classification (NCBI taxonomy): domain Eukaryota; kingdom Viridiplantae; phylum Streptophyta; class Pinopsida; order Cupressales; family Cupressaceae; genus Chamaecyparis; species Chamaecyparis obtusa. The sequence goes on from BSBK01001592.1 coordinate 764,611, forward strand.
CCCTTGATTTGTTTAGTTCACAAGTTCCTAAATTATGCAATCACTCGATCGATCTTTGGTGTCCTTTTCATCCCTCACTTCTGTGGTGTTGTCTTTATAGTTGGCCAGTCAGATGATTTTTGAATTGATTTAACAAATTTATTTAAATTATAAGTAGTGATTTCATCTTTTAAAATTGCATTGGCCATGATTAATGACACCCTCCTAGATGGATGTGATTGACATTTAATTTCAATGGCCATCTAAAAAGCACCCCAAGCAACTTGGGATTGTGCCATTTGAACATAAATTTTTATTAACTATTGTTCTATTTTAAATCATATCTCTTATGATTTCACACTCATTTTTGTTAGATAACTGAGAGCGGGGTGAATCAGTTGTGTTCAATTATCCTATAGTCCCAAATTCCTCTCAGATATATAATATCAACTTCAAAAAAATAAACTAAACAACTCGGTAATAAATTGACTGTGCCTTACTGATTAATTAACCAACTCAGAGAATGTAAACCAACTAGTAGTTAACATATACCAATCTAACCAATTATTGTAATGTGTAAAGTAAAATATCAAAACATCACAACCATACACATTTAACTATTGATTTTTAATGTGAAAACCCTATTAAGGGAAAGACCACTTGGGACCAGTACCCAAAATATTTTTACTCTTTTGAAGTGAGATCGGTTAAGAACAAACCCTGTTAAAGGTTACAAAACACACTGTAAGGTGTGACCTTGTTAGAGGATTTATCACTAACAGTTCTTTATGACCATACATTCACTTGGGTCAACAAGAAAAAAAGTAACATTCATAGAATGCTAATAGAAAAAGATGGTTAAGTCTCACTCAGTTAAGAGATTTGATTGTAGCAATGGTTAGAAAGAAAAAACATATGACCCGATTCAAATACAACTTATTTTTCTCATATTTAGATCTATGCTAAGCTCAATATCACTTTGGTCATCATAATCTCTTCAATCTCCTTCTTCCTCCTACTCTATTCTACTCTGTTATCTCCTTCTATCACCCAGTTTGGTCTGCAGAATCACTTGGTTCTCACTTCAACTTGTTTGACTAGCTTCACATGTATGCACCAACAGTTTGCATATGGATGCAATATTCTCTCTCCCATATTTAAATTTATTGTCTCCTTATATAGACATGTAAATAGTTTTCTTTTCATCCATAGATTTTTCCTCTTAATCTCCATCATTGGTTTTTCTTCTTTAACCTTCCTCGAAACTTGTGCCCTAAATTTTTTTCAATCTTCATCATCTGATCATCCTTGAATTTTTCCAGCTATAGATCTTCATAAAAAACTTTATCTTTATCCTTGGAGTATTCTATATTCATCCAACTCATCATCACATGTCGGCAATCACATGTTCCTCCTTATTTTTCCTGCTCAGTCAATACCATGATATGTTAGTTTCTTTTCTCAGTTAATATCATACTTGGTATACACTATATCTTCTCAGTGTATACTAAGTTCTTCATATATTAACCAAAGTAACTTGTACATTCTTGATCTTCAACACTTAACATAATAATGTAAGCCAATCAAATCACTATCATACTCTCATAGACTCATCAATAAGTTGTCCAATGAATACCTTATTCATAACTTATACATCTCATCTTCATGCTAATATCTCTTTTTCTTCACCAACATCACCTCCTTCATATGTTTGCAACTATCATGATAGTTAAAGTAAGAAATGGTTGACATTAATGCCAATATAACAACTGATCTAATGTCTCACATATACCTTAGTAGCTCGGTGATCATCTCACATTCTCCATTTTGTTCTCCAAGTAGTCTATCAGTTGTAGTTCTTAAAAATCTCTCCCTTTAGCATTGATGATAAAACAATATGAAATATACCATCTCAGTCTTTATGCTATGACTTAGTTAGCTCTCCCTTAGATTATGATTTTAATATGTTTAATCACTACGCATACTCTCGATTTTAGTTAGCTTCTTTCCTAACTAAATATTTCATGCATAATCATCTCTCCCATATTTCATCTCTCCAATATTTTATGACACTCATCTCCCCCTTAGATAAAAATGCCCAAAATTGGCTCTATAGTAGCCAAGCAAGTATCTTTTTTGTTCCTTTATAGATTCTTGTACCTTGCATGTAAATATATTCTCAATTTCAACTTGTCTTTCATCTGCTTCACAACATTAGGAGTCCCAAAGTGTGAACATCTCGCATCAATATAATTAGATTTTTTGATAAAGAATAGGTTGATGCATCCCTATGTCACCTTAGTGACTATTAGATAGGGGAAAGACCTCTAGTCTACTTCTCAAGTACTCAAATGTATCCTTCGATAAGGGTTTTATGAATATATCTGCAAGTTGTTCCTGTGACTTCACATATTCCAATTTGACTTTTTTCTCCTGAACTTTCTCCGTTAAGTAATGATATTTGATAGATATATACTTTATATTTGCATGCATTATTGGATTCTTTGAAATGTTTATAACACTTGTGTTGTCACAATAGATTGTCACTGAATCTGTTACTTCTTCAATCATACCTTCCAACAATTGCTTGATCCATGCAATATTAGAGAAGTTGGCATCAACAACTACATATTCAGCTTCAGTAGTGGACTGAGAAATAAAACTTTATTTCTTGCTTATCTATGTTACTAGTCTTTCACTTAAAAAGAAAGCTCCTCTAGTAGTGCTTTTTCTATCACCAATATTTCCTTCCCAATCAACATCTATATAGACTTTAAGTTCAAAATTGCCTTCTTTCTTATACCACAGTCCATAGTTCTTAGTGTTCTTTGGATATCTCAAAATTCTTTTCACAACAATCATATGTGTCTCTTTAGGATTTGCAGAAAATCTAGCTATAATGCCAACAACATGTGCAATATCTAGTTTACTATGCACAACATACATCAATTTTCCAATCATAGATCTATATAAGGTTTGATTTACCTCTGTTGACTTGTCATCCTTGGTTAGGTTGCATCCGGTTACCATAAGTGCACCAAATGGATTTGAGTCTTCCATACCAAATGTCTTCAAGATTTTTTTAATGTATTTTGACTGTGTGGTGTAGATGCCTTCCTTCAATTGTTGAATTTGTAAACCAAGAAAGAAATTTTATCTCTCCAAATAGTGACATTTCAAACTCCTTTCTCATTTCATTAGCAGAAGATTTACATAAAGTATCATGACCTCTAAATATGATATCATCAACAAATATTTCAGCAATAAAGATTTTATCATCAGTTTCACATTTCAAATATAGATTACTATTGTCACTTGTTCTAAAAAATCCAATTCTTATCAAATAAGAGTGCAATCTTTCATACCATTCTCTCAGTGCTTGTTTCAGTCCATAAAGTGCCTTGTGCAACTTGAAAACCATGTTCTTCTAAGTTGGATATATAAAACCTTCAGGTTGTTCAATGTATACCTCTTCTTCAAGTATCCCATTTAGAAATGCAGGCTTCACATCCATCTGATATACCTTGAATCCTTTATAAGTAGCATATGCAAGTATAATTCTCATTCCTTCTAGTCTAGCAACAAGTGCAAAAGTTTCTCCATAGTCAAATTTTTTTTGCATAACCTTTGCAAACTAATCTTGCCCGATTTCTTGTAACATCTCCATTCTCATTCAATTTGTTTCTAAAAATCCATATGGCACCAATCACATTTTTTTCTTTAGGCCTTGGTACTAATTTCCATGTCTTGTTTTTCTATATTTTCTCGATCTCTTCATTCATTGCTTTAATCCAATCATCATTTTCCAATGCATCCTTAATAGTTCTAGTACAAGCAAGTTCAGTTCTTTATTCTTCAATGTTTTCTCCACTAGGTACATGATCATCACTTTTCTCAATAACTATTTGTCATTGCTTGATTTATAAAGATTGTTGCTCGGTAGCAGTATTATGTTGCTCGGTGACACCAGACTGTTTCTCAGGTAAATTGTCAGGATCTTTATTTTGTATGTAAACAAATCTTCCATTTTGTTTTGGTTCCTTCTTGTTTTCTTCATCACTTTTCTTAGAAAACTCATCAACTCTCACAATTTCACTTTCAATCATCTTGTTAGTAGTCTTGTTCAAATATTTGTTTGCCTTACTCCTAGTAGAGTATCTTAGAAATATGCCTTCATCACCTTTAGAATCAAATTTTCTATTTCTATCATATTTCAAAATGTAACATCTACTTCCAAATATTTTGAAATAGCTTACATTAGGTGTATAACCATACCATAGCTCATAAGGTGTCTTGTTTGACTCTTTCTTTAATTGTACTTGGTTCAGTGTATAGACAACAATACTGATAGCTTCTCTCTAGTAAATTTGTGCAACCTCTTTTTTAATTAGCAATGTTCTAGCACAATCAACAATTGATTTGTTCCTTCTTTCAGCAATTCCATTATATTGTGGTGTCCTTGATGTAGATACCTGTCTCTTCATTCCATGCTCATTAAAAAAATAAATAAATTCATCATAAATTAATTCACCCCCTCTGTCAGATCTCAAGCATTTCAGTTGATTACTAGTTTCTTTCTCTACTTTTTCTTTGTACCACTTAAACATTTGGAAAGCTTCTAATTTTTCTTTTAGAAACATAACTGACATCATTCTAGAGAAGTCATCAACAAATAAGATAAAATATCTATCTCCATAATAGCTCTGACTTCTCATTGGACCACATAAGTCACTATGAACTAAATCCAGAATTGCATTAGATGAATATTTTTTTCTCTTGAAACTAAAATTTGTCATTTTACCCATTTGACATTGTTTGCACATCACATGGTCAGGCTTAGGTATACTCGGTAAACCTCTAACTTTCCTTTTATTACTGATCTTTACCATGTCAAAATTCACATGACATAACCTCTTGCACCATAACCAAACATAATCATTCTTAGCCATTAAACATGAAGTTTCAACATTATCCAAGTAAAATAGGTCACCTTTTGATTGTTCATCAGTACTGATCAGTCTTCTAGCATCATCATAGATCTTTTCTCTTCTATTCTCAAATGAAAATCGGTGACCTGTATTATTCAACTGTGCTACACTCAACAGATTATAGTTAATTCCTTTAACCTAGTAATAATTTTCACATCTAATCTTGTTGCTCAGTAGTATTGAACATTTACCTCTCACTTGACAAGGTGTATCATTTCCCATTTTTACAAATCCTCCATTATAATGTTGAGGAATTTCAAACTTATCATCATCACTAGTTATATGATGTGTGCAACCACTATTAATAATCCAAGTATCATTCTTTCTTACTTTAGAAATAAGTGCCTTTTCTGCATAACTTTCTTCTTCAGAAAATTCCTTCATTGCAACATACACTACTTCTTCTTCATCAGTTTTAGACTCGATATCATCATCTTCATCAACAGGGTAGCATGCCTTTTTTTTTCTTTATCTCTGTAGTCTTAGTTTTCTCTATTTCCATTTTGTCGGTTGCCTCTATGATCTCAGTAATCTCTTCTATCATTCTTTATTTTATTTGATCTTCCTCTTTTCCTCTCATTATCATTCCTATTAGGACATCTTGCAACAATATGACTAATCTCTTTACATTTGAAACATATTAAGGGTATTTTACCTCTTTATTTTTCTTTTCCCTTTGGTAGTCTTCTGGCCATTAATGCTTAAATTTATTCAAGATCATCTTCTTCAGCTTCATAATCACTTCCATTTCTCATCTAATGTCTATTACTTGATCTTCCAGTACTTAAATATGACACAAATGCAAATTCTACCTTAGGTAAAATACTGTTATCAAAGTTGTTAAGCTGAAATGCAGTCAATCTACCAATTAGACTATCAAGGGAAATATCATTACCAAGTATGACTCTCATTTCATGTATTGCAAAGACTCTAATAACATAGGAAGGAAAAAGTTTTCTGAGAATTTTTCTTACCATAGTTTCTTCTTCAATAGTTCCACTTGCTCCTTGGACAACATTCACCACATCCTTGACTTGGTTGTTGTACTGTGTTATGTTTTCACCTTCTTTCATCTTCATATCATCAAATTTTCCTCTTAAGATTTCTACCTTTGCCCTGAGCACATTTTGATCTCCACCATGAACTAGTGTCAGTTTATCCCACATTTCTTTTGCAGTTGTACAATTCTTAATGTCTTTAATTTCAACATCTGATAAAGAAGAATAAATCTCAATCATCATTGCATTAAGCTCTTGTCTCTCTTTCATTTGTGTGAAAGTCAAAGGACCTGTAAGTGCTATGAATTGATTTTCCAAATAGTATAGTGGAGAATCCCCAATAGTTGATAGATATAGCTTTATCTTGCTTTGTCATGTTGAGAAATTATCCTTGTTCAACTTCAATACCTCTCTCTTATACAACTTCAGATATTTAACTTAAGTCCTTCAAACTTATTCCTTTAAGTACTTGCACTCTGATACCAATTGTTAGATAACTGAGAGAGGGGTGAATTAGTTATGTTCAATTATCCTACATTCCCAAATTATTCTTAGATGTATAATATCAACTTCAAACAAATAAACTAAATAGATTGGTAATAATTTGACTATGCCTTACTGATTAATTAACTAGCTGTCAGATAATGTAAACCAACTAGTAGTTAACATTTATCAATCTAACCAGTTATTGTAATATGTGAAGTAAAATATCAAAACATCACAACCATGCAAATTTAACACTTGATTTTTAACGCCAAAATCCTGTTAAGGAAAAACCATGTGGGGCTGGTACCTAAAATATTTTCACTCTTCTGAAGTGAGCTCGGTTAAGAGCCAATCTTGTTAAAGGTTACAAAACACACTATAAGGTGTGACCTTGTTAAAAGATTTATCACTAATAGTTCTCTGTGACCATACATTCACTTGGGTCAACAAGAAAATAAGTAACATTCATAGAATGCCAATAGAAAAATATGGTTAAGTCTCACTCAATTAAGAGATTTTACTGTAGAAATGGTTAGAAAGAAACAATAGATGACCTAATTCAAATGTATCTTCTTTTTCTCATATTTAGATCTATGCTAAGCTCAATATCACTCTGTTCATCATAATCTCTTCAATCTCCTTCCTCCTACTTTGTTTTTCTTGGTTATCTCCTTCTGTCACTTAGTTCTCACTTCAACCTGTTTGACCAACTTTGCATGTATGCACCAATAGTTTGCATATGGATGCAATCTTCTCTCTCTTGTATTTGAATTTATTGTCTCCTTATATAGACATGTAAATAGTTTTTTTTCAACCATAGATTTTGCCTCTTAATCTCCATAATTGGTTTTGCCTCTTAATCTCCATCATTGGTTTTGCCTCTTTAACCTTCCTTGAAACTTGTGCCTTAAAACATTTTCAATCTTCATCATCTGATCATCTTTGAATTTTTCTAGCCATAGATCTTCATAATAAAATTTATATTTATCCTTAGAATCTTCTAGATTCATTTAGCTCATCATCACATGTAGGAAATCACATGTTCCTCCTTATTTATCCTGCTCGGTCAATACCATGATATGTAGGTTTCTTCCTTCTTGGTTAATACCGCACTTGGTATATACTACATCTGCTTGGTGTATACTAAGTTCCTCATATAGAAACTAAAATAACTTGTACATCCTTGATCTTCAACACTTAACATAATCATGTAAGCCAATCAAATCACTATCATACTATCATAGAATCATCAATAAGTTTCCCAATGAATTCCTTATTCATAACTTACTCATACATCTCATCTTCATGCTAATATCTCTTTTCCCTCACAAACATCACCTCCTTTAGATGTTTGCAACTATCATGATAAGTAAATTCAAAACTAATTGACATCAATGACAATATAAAAACTGATCTAATGTCTCACATATACCTTAGTAGCTCGGTGGTCATCTCACATTCTGCCATTTTATTCTCCAATTAGTCTATCAATTGTAATTCTTAACAATTTTTGGTTCACTTTGGTTGTTGTGCCTTATGCTACTGATTCATGCTTGATATTCCTTGTAATTTTTTTTTCTATATTGATTTGATTATTAGAATTAAACTCGATTAAGTGAGGTTGACAATTGAAAATTGTAGAATGTTAGTGTGACTCTGATTTGGATAAACATTATCGCCCAATACTTTTAGTGTTCCTCAATGCTACTTATTTCTATGTGGTTGGTAGCCTTTATGTCAATTTGCTAGAAACTTCTGAGCCTTCATACCCCTTGAGTTTTTTTAGTTCATAAGTTCCTAAATTATGCGATCACCTAATTGGTCTTCAATGTGTTTTGTCATCCCTCATTATGTGGTGTTGTCTTTGTAGTCATCCTATTAGATGATTTTTGAAACTATCATACCTATTGATGGCTATTCTTTAGTGGTTCAAAAATTTGTCGATGACTTAAATTAAAGGGATTTTCTAGTTTCCTAGGTGCAATCATTTTGAGGTACTAGAAAGTAGAGCACATTAATGATTGGTGAGGTGGAAAAATATATACAAATATATTAACACAATTTTTAGAAAAGAATGAGGGTACTCTAACTGCTGACATTAAATAAATTTAATGCTCATATTTAAAAAAGGTGGCATCATTTTGTAAGACTCATTTTGGCTAAAGGAGCTAGCAAAGTTAAGTTTCCAGTTTCATGCCAAAGGGAAAATTTGTAGAAACACACACAAATAGGTCAAGCTAAGGGTTTAGTTCCTTTTTTTAGTGTCATTTTTGAATTAGAATTAAATTTTTTTTTGTAGTTAACCTATGTGGTGAATTAGCGAGTACATCATGAGTATGCCTTGTGACATTCTAGGATATGCCCATCTTTTTCCACCCTTAATTGCAAAAACCTTGTTAAAATTCCTTTTATAACACTAATTTCATACCCTAGCCTTCACAATGTCACCCACTATAAACAATAGTGTGGATGATGTCTCAGACATAAAGTTACATGAAGTGATTATTCACAACATTGTCAGAAGAATGAGAGAAGAATATACCTCTCCCATTGCCCGTAAAATTATACAGAGTGGTCTTGTTGAAGAATATGGTTTACTACCTATTGTTCCTTGTTTTGAATTGATTATTTTTTGTGTCAATCATTACCACTCTAAGCTTATGAAATTCAAACTTCTAGTAGTTTGATTTTTGTAAAGTTGGCCTTGAAGTTATGTCTCAAGTGTTGAAGCTTCTTTAACTTGATCACTTAATGAATATATCTATTAAGTTTGGAAATAGATAAGAGTAATGTTTGAGTCAAATTTCAACTGCCTGGCTTGAGGTTAAGTGGAAAGGAAATTATACACTCCCTCTAATTCTAAAAAGAGACAATTTATCTAGTGAAATTTCTGATCCAAACACCTTGTTACACCACGTTGTTGGGAGTGTTTTCTAAGAGGAATTTTTTTTTTCTAGATGTGTCAATTCATGATATTTATGTGTATTGATCTAATTGAAACATTATTGTATTGGATAAAATTGGAAAAAATGAATCCAAGATTATTGTACATGTGTAGCTTGAAAATGGATCTGGATAGGATTCTTTTCACCTTATGCCTTTTTATGTACTTCATTTATTACATCACCATTTATAACATGATATGCAACAAAACCAAGTTGGTAATAATTGGAATCACACACACTTCCTCATTGATCTCACTCCTATAAAGAAAACTCCCTCTCTTTACATACATCTCTTTCTCTTCCTCTCACTCCATCCTCCTATACTTAGTTTCTCTCTCTTTTCTATGCAAAGAGATCAAGTTTATGTGTCAAAGTGTTACAATTAGATTTATGTTCATAATGTAGATCAATTGATTTCACTTTAAGTAGAAAAAGTCTTGCATCTTCATGTTTTGTTACCTAAAAATTAATGAGAAAATTCATTATCATATGACATTCAAAGTTTTTAATTATATGAGTATATCCATGTGAAGATTCCCATAACAATTAGTACAAAATGCATCACCAAGGATGTTGACATAGGTTGACACCTAGTATGGAGACTATACTTGTGATAAATCTTGGATCAAAGGTAATAGGTTTAATGGAATATTAAATTATTTGTAATCATTAGATATGTTATCATGTTGATTTTTTAGAGTCACATATGCACTTCTTTTAGTTCCCTTATCAACTTATCCTTCTAGTATAAAATATTCCTAAGGAAATAAAACATAAATATAGGGGTAATTAATGTGGAGCTATAATTTTACATTTGTTAAAGAAAACTTTACATAAACACTTAGACAGATGGTGCTATGAATGACACAATTCTCCAATAATCTTTCTTTTCTAAATTATTTATTTATAGAATGCACTTTCCTTGTAGTTCAAAATAGATCAGTAGGCTTCAATTAGAGTTAAATAAATTTCATTAAACTAGTAGTATCAATTATAACACCAATTTACAAAAAATGAGCATGATTGTTGGTTTCCCATTGTGACTTCTCAATATTTGCACATTTTTTCTAATTCATTTTTTTTTTACTATTATTGATTTCTACCTAGGCTTTTGTTTACTTATAATTTTGAAGTCTTTTTATGATCATAAGTTTAAGAGGGGAGAATTTGTGCATTACCTTTGGATTTGTATGTTAAATTATTAGAATTTTATTTATAATATCATGGTCTTAATGCCATTGTTAGATTTGTAATTGTTAAATTGTTGTATTCTTATGAATATTATAAAATTTGTTTTCAATGGTTCCTTAATAGATATCCATTAGAAGAAAAATTATTTATAAATATGTATTAGAAATTATTGATATCAAAGAAATTGTTAGGAAAGAAATAGCCATGAAAGTAGATACACCTGTTCTTTTGAATAGAAGGCGCCTCTTAACACCAAGTTTCATATTTTATTTTTCTTTAGTTTAATGAGATTTTTAAACTCCATGCTATATATATTGGAGAGAGAGAGAGAGAGAGAGAGAGAGATGATGGAGAGGGAGGGGGTGAATCAGTAATCCCTGATTCTAAATACCTAAAAACCTTTTCTCTGATTAACTCAGTAGAAGCTCGGTAAAACACACTTTACTAATTTTATCAAAAATAGTAAATTAACTATAAAAATCAATAAATCATTCATACAAATCACACATCACATGTACCACCAATATTTAACGTGGAAACCAAACTTTGGGAAAAACCACTGGGGGAATTGTCACCCACTAAGAAAATACTTATTTGAAGTACATCTAGTTAAAAGCCAATTTGGTTAAAGATTACAATCCACAGTGTTAGGTGTGACCCGGTTAAGGGATTTACCTTAGATCTATTAGGATCTTCACCCTATTAGGAGTGGCCTTGTTAGAGGTCTTGAAACACTCTTTAGAATGTTACCTTTTTCAAAGATTTTAAAATAAGACTATTAAGTCCACTTTATTAAGAGATTTCTTAGTTATAAATGCTAGTAAGAAATAATAAATAATTGACCTGCAGATTTGTGTATAGTGTGAAAATGGATCCACACTCTATGATGAACTAGAACTGATTGAATATTTGATGAACTGAAGAAACAATGATTAGGGATCACCGAGCTACGGAAGTGATATGTAAGATGATTAAATCAGTCAATATGTTGTCATTGATGTCAAATAGTTTTGATAGTACTTATCATGATAGTTACAAACATCTGAACAACTGTTGAAGGAAGAAAAGATGAAGAATTGAAATATCTACATGAGGAAAAGATGGATATGACAGATAAGGATAAGGTAAACATTGGGTAACTTATTGATGAGTCTATGGCTTTATATTATTGACTTGAGCATGTTACACTAATCTATTATGAAGAAGAGATTTGAAATTGAACAAGTCAATGTGGTCGGTAATTGAAGATTTCTATATACACTGAGCCAGTGTAGTGTATACCAAGTAACAATAATAACTGAGCTAGTTATCACCAACACATTTATATATTAACTGAGTATGGATGAAAACAATAAATGCTAAGAACAACCGACTGAATTTGATCAGCTAGAAATTGTTATGATTTCAAGGTTAAGGATATCAAGTTAGTTATGAGATCCACAACTGAGAAAATTCAGAGATGATCTAAAAGATGATACTAAAACATGTTAATGACACATCTTTTGAGGAAGGTTTAAGAGGAAAAATGGATGAAGGTGATTAAGAGGAAAAATCTAATGGCTGATATGAAAATGGTTTACTTGTCTATATAAGAGATATGAGTTTCATTATTGAAATATGCCAGACAAAAGTTGACTGCAGAGATTTTGCATGAAGATTATATTCATGCATTCCCAATCAACTATTTATTGAAAGAACTGAGATGCAGACATTACTAAGCGTCACAGAACTATTTATCGAGTGAAAGTAAGTTGAGAAATATTGAGGAAGTGAATTGATTAATGATAGAGGATTTTATGAGCTTAGCATCGATTTGAATATTTTCAATTAAGTTATATTTGAATCAGATCAGTACTATATCAGTTTAACCATTGATTCAGAAAATATCTTAATTGAGTGAACTTACCAGTCTTATTGTATTATCCTATGACATTTGTTGAATGTAAAGTGTTATCTTGTTGATCCCATAGTTAATGATGGTCAAAAGTTAACTATTAGTGATAGATCCTCTAACTAGATCATACCTAATAGTGTGCATTGTAACCTTTAAAAGGGTTGGCTCTTTACCTAGCTCACTTACGAAGAGTGAATTGTTTTGGGTTACCAATCCCAGGTGGTTTTCCCTTAGTAGGGTTTCCACGTTAAATCATTCTATTATGGGTTATTTTTTATGATTGTTTTTCTATCATAATTTACATACTGCATAGTTGATTTAGTCGCTAATCACGGTTTGGATAATTACTAGTAATCGGTAAAGTGGATTGACAGATTGATGTTTTATGTTACCGAGATGCATAATTTGTTGAAATTTTTTTGTAATATACATCTGAGTGTTTGGGACTGTAGGATAACTAATCTAACTTATTCAACCCCCCCTCTTAGTTATTCTAACAATTGGTATCAGAGCGTATTGGTTTCTTGGAAGAAAGTTTTAAGGACTTGAGCAGAAAGATTACAAGATGTATAAGATGGAAGTGCCGAAGCTGAACAAAGATAACTTTACCACATGACAAATCCAGATGAGGCTTCACATATCTAGAATTGGAGAATTTTCTATAACCTTACTTGACAATGGATACATACAATCAAATGTTGGACCTTTGACTATTGATCAGTTAAGAGACCAACATGAACACAATATTACTATGATAGAGATTGTTGCTACTTTATCTGATGCTGAATTTGAGGATGTCAAAGATTTCACTACAATGAAGAAAATGTGGGAGAAACTTGCTCTAGTTCATGGTGGTGATGTGAATGTGATGAGAGCCAGATCTGAAAGCCTAAGAGGTAGATTTGATGAAATGAAGATGAAGGAAGGATAAAAAATCACACAATATTCAAACTAAATCAAAGAGGTAGTCAATGCTATCAGTGGAGCTAGAGGTATTATATTTGAAGATACTATGGTACGTAGGATACTAAGAACTTTTTTGCCTGTCTATGAAATCAGAATATCTTCTATTCATGAAATGAGGTCTTCACCTAATAGAACTCTTACTCTTGATAGCCTGATTGGAAAGTTAACAACTTTTGAGCTAAATAATTTTGACAATAGTGTTATACCGAGTGTTGAGTCTGCTTTTATGTCATCTCTTAAGATTGGTAAATATAGCAGTAAGAATAATATAAAGAATGAAAGTGATAGTAATACTGAAGATGAGCTTGATGAGCTTGAAGCACTTATGGCCCTGAGACTACAAAAAGGTAAAGAAAGGTATAAGGGAAACTTAACTTTAGCTTGTTTTAATAGGAAAGAGGAAGATAATGACTGATCTGGTGATGGAAAGTTTGGAAAAAGGAATAACAGAGGAAATTGACACTGCAAAAGAGACAACTGAGATTACAAAGATAAAGACAAAAATGAATGTTACCTTGTTGGAGAAGATGACATTGACACTGACATTAATGATGATATTGAAGTAGTATTTGTTGCAATGAAAGATGATTCAGATGAGGAGGAAAGGTATGTATAAACAACACTTATTTCTAAAGTTAGTAAGAATGATACTTGGATCATCGATAGTGGTTGTACACATCACATGACTAGTGATGAAGATAAGTTTTATCATCTTGAGCATTATAATGGAGGATCAATGAAAATGGGAAATGATACACCTTGTATGGTAAAAGGAAAAGGGTTTATTTTATTGAATGATAGAATTAGATGTGATAATGCATACTAGGTAAAAGGACTTAACTACAATTTGTTGAGTGTAGCAAAATTGAATAAATCAGGTCACCGAGTTGCATTTGAAAGCAAGAAGGTGAAAATCTATGATTAAAATGGAAAGCTTGTTGGTACTGGAGGACAATCAAAAGGTAATTTATTCTATCTTGACAATGCTAAAACTTCTTGTTTACTGGTGAAAAATGAAGATGCATGGTTATGTTGGAAAGTTGTCTATACTAGTGTATATGACTTAATATAGTGTTGTCATTATGGTAATAAAGTCATATAGTGTTTTGGAGTTAGCACACTTGATGAGAAGATTAGAAATTGGCTAAGTGTTGAAGACTAGACATTATACATAGTACCTGAAGGTCAGAGTGTCAGTGCATGTGCATATAGAAGAATTATGGTATGCACCCTAGAAGTTAAGTTGGTAACATCATAGTCATGCTAAGTCTAAGAGCGTATGATCATAAGGTTCAGGATGAAGAAGATACAGAGAGTTCAAGTTGCACAGACAGTGAATGCCAGAGAAGAACAAAGCAAGAAGCCAATTGTTGGTATTTTGGTTTGCGGTTATATTATTATGTTGTAAAGGCTATGCACCTATTGTAATTAGGTTTCCAACATTTAATCATATTTTTTTGTAAACACGCTTGAGCCAATTCAATTGGAAGCATTGGATGTAATCAGTTAAAGGGACGACCTAGTTATTTATTTTGTATGCGCATATAAATATTAGATGCGCCCATTGTAATTATGATGAGTGTTGATATAGAGTTTAGCTAAGGAGAGAAGAAGTGTGTGAAGAGTTGATAAGATGTATTAGAGCTTTACATGAGGTCAAAGCATCAGTGCATTAAAGGAACTGATCAGACAAGAAGTGTCATAGTGACAGTTCATCCAGTAAATATAATGTGTATTTGAGATCAGAAGGTTGTAGCCTTCACCAGTTGAGTAGTGAGATCTAGGATAGTGCATCCATACTCCTAATAGGGTTATTGTAAAAGAATCCTAACAGGGTCTGACCCTTGACAAGGTCATTGTACTAAACATATTGTAAAGAAACTCCTAACAAAGTTAAGGATCTTCTAACAAGGATCATAAAACACTAGTACATAATATTAATGGGTGTCAATTTACAATGGGGTTTTTATCTATTTGGGTTTCCCCATAACCATATTGGTGTTATGTGTTGTGTTCATGTTTCATGTTTATGTTGATGTTCATTTCAGTATTTAAGTATTCAAGTTCAGTTTAAGAATAAGGTAAAAAGATAAAATATAGTGAACACTGATTCACCCCCCCTCTCAGTGTTCCCATTCCTAACAATTGGTATTAGAGCTTTGGTCCTCAACAAAGAAGTTTAACCAATTGAGGAGATCATGGATAAAGCAGAAATGAAACATCTAAAAAGAAATCTTGAAGCTGCTCTTGAAGACCTGGATAGATCTGAAAAAGAAACTGAAGAACTAAAAGAAAAAGTTAGTGATGCTCAAGTAGTCATCAAAAGGCTAAGAAAGGACTTGAAAGAATGCTCTACCAGTGATTTAGGGATAATGATCAAGAAGCTGAATGAAGAAAATTCATCTCTAAAAGAATGGATTGAAGAATTGGATGATAAGCTGACTAACAATCAGGAAGTCTACGATGAACAGATCAAAGAAACCTTCAACTCAATGAAGAATTGAGGCAAGAAAACATGTAAATCTTGGAGCTAAGGAACAACAAAGAAATCTTGGAATCTGGATTAAAAGAGGTAAAGAATCACATTGATAAATTGCACACCAGTTTTGATTTTATAGAATCTTAGTTGTATGCAAGAAGAGTTAAGGGAGATACTAGTTGTATTGGATACAATGAAGCACAACATCAGATTGACAACATGCGAGCAAGAATGAAAGCACTAGAAAACACCTTAGATGCTAAGGATATTGGAAGTCAGATTAAAGATCATGTTGAACCATCCAAGAATGAGCACAAGCCAGTAGATTGAACTTTTTATGCATGTAACAAGCATGGACATATAGCAAGGAACTATACAGAGGTAAGACCTTTCAATGGTTACTGTTATTCATGTAATAAATTTGGTCATAGAGCTATGAATTGTAAGAAAAGTCAGAAGAACAAGACTCAGCATAATCAGAGAAATCAAAATCAGCCAAATTTAACAAGTTCTCATAATGTTACATGTTAGATATGTAACCATAATGGTCACTCAACAAGACAATGTAAAATGGTAACCCATATCAATGCACCGAGGAATATAAGGCCTCCAGTCATTTGTCACTCTTGTAACAAAGTGTTGGTTAACAGTTTGTCCTCTTCAAGATTTCTAATCTTTGAATGTTAAATTACCCAATGGGAGAGAACAAAAGGATGTCACCAACAATTGGGTCAGTGTACATCTTCTATCACTGCCCTCTGAATTGATAGGTACAGCTCCCTAATTATGTATGATATACAATGAATGTGTTTTTATCTTGATCACCAGGTTGTCTCTGATGTGTTTTAACCAAATTTCTTGTAGGCACAAACAATTCAGGCAAGGATTTATGCTTATTATCTTCTAACTCTAATCTGCCTATTTTAACCATGCAAAGTCTAACCAAGAGAACAGGAGCAGAATCATGCATGGGAGACAAATAGAATTGTTTTAACTACAACTTCTATCATGAAATGGAATCCACACATACATCATAGCTCTACACACCATTGTACTTTCTATCCAGTATGCAACTATTTAACTAACAGGATGAATAGGAGAAGAATCACATATGACAAGTAAATGGAATCACTTACTGCAACCATAGACATGAAATGGAATTCAAGACGTAATCACAGCTTCATACATAACTGTCCTTTCTATTCAAATGCATATGATTGACTACCAGTGGAACAACAAAACCAGAAACCTTGCTATAGTAAATGGAATTACTTTGCTTAAATATCCAGTTTGCTGACCTTTACAATGAGTTTCTTCCCAGTATTTATAGACTTCACAATACATAGAGTTTGTCAGAACTCATGACCTTCTAGCTTCCATGAATACAAACAGACTATACACCAAGCAGGAATATCTTCAATGAGAGGGTATGGAAGATGATCATGATATCCCAACCCCTCGATCAACACCTGTCAAGCCAGAGTTCATTGGGCTTCCAGAGTCACTTAACTTTGATTTGTCCTGAGAATGTGAACAAACGCCATCTATCGGCAAGAACTTTACCATCTGTTATCATGCAATCTCTTTCTCTGTTCTTCCTTCGACATACTTCGTGACAGACACTTTCTATTTTACCACGACAGTCGACTTGAAAAAGAAATCGACCTTTATTTCTTTTCAATTCTCTTCCATCACCTTTTATTATAATGTTCAAGCACCGCCGAGATCCTTAAAATCATAAGTTTGAATCCTTTTATTGTATGCTTGACACGCGTCACCATCTCATTTGATTTCCTTAAGTCTCTGGCCTCCTTGACAATATTCTCATCGGACGGTGGTCGCATGATTGCAAGAAGGAAGAATATTCCTTGTGATCATGCGCTAGCCGTAGATTTCCTGTAGTGGACCCCTTTATACTTCTTCACTATTGGAAAAGAAAAATCTACGGCTGTCTAAAGATCGCATACGTCTGACACATCCCTTGCGAAAACATGCCCGCCGTTGATTCTCTACCAATGTTAGGACCCTTCTGACAATATGCCAACAGGTCCCTCTGACAATTCACCAACTCATTATCTCGTGGACCAACCATAGACTAGCTTATGTGTTCGTGAAACATCCTGGACCCACTTCTTCACACTTGGCAGATCCGACGGTAGTCGCATGATTGTAAGAGCTTACAAGATTCCATAAGATCATGCACCCTCTATCGATTTGGAATCTTAAGATGTTCTGGCTTGCTGACGTTTGCGGGGCCCAGCAACCTCATTGTCGCATCCTCAATTACATTGTCACATGATCGCATACCATTATTTTAATCTATGCGATCATGTGACTGCTTTACCATTGGTACACATAGATTCTTGCGGGGTCCATCTATCTAGATCTTCTTATCATCAGCGCATATGGGTCCCAGCAACATAGTCAGCTCTCAAATTCTCATTGTCGCATGATCACGTACCATTATTTTGATCTATGCGATCATGTGACCGCCTTTCTAATTGGTACACATTGGCTACATCATTGGCACTTGTGGGACCTAACAGACTTCATTGTCGCATGATCACATAGCATTATTTTATTCCTTGCGATCATGCGACTGCATCTTCATTGGTACACATGGATTCCAGCAGGGCCCCTCTGTCTAATCTCTCCCGTGCTTGGCATATGTGGGTCCCAGTAACACAGTCAGCTCCTTGAATTTCTACTGTCGCATGATCATGTACCATTATTTTATTCCATGCAATCATGCGACTACTTTACCATTGATACACATGGATTCCAGGCGTCCTCCAAATCAGCAAAGGTAGGCCCAGCCTCTGACATCAAGATAGTCTTTCAAACAAGGAGATCAGACGGCCATTGCAACACCGTGATGTTAACTCATTTGCATCTTAGGATCGAGGTAATGCGATAACCATCAGATTGGATTGACATTTAACTTCTGAAGAATGGGACAGGGCCCGCGAGAGAAAAGACTTGACAGATGGCAAGATCTCCGCAAACCCTGTATGAGTCTTCAGTATTTTTGAGGAATAACGGGAACCGTAGATGCAAAATTTAGGTTATCATATCTCCGCCACCCTGAAACTTCATGATTATCGAACCAGATTACCTGCTGTTTCTTGCGCTGAGCTCGTAAAGACTTAGGCAATTCTGATAAGCATCTGGATAACCCGCAGGACACATGTACGTGAACTCGGTGCCTGTTATATTGTTTCTACCATAGGTTCTAAAATGTGACAGGAAGATTTTTAATACCATCAACTCCATGACTGTCCACCCTTTGCTACTGATAATATCATCAGACGAGTCGGCAATTCTAGCACTCTCCATACAGAAAAAGTTTCCTCTTGATTCTTCTGAAAGAACAAACACCATCCATCTTAATATACAAGATTATCAATAGAGCACATCTTCTTTGCCAAGATGGGGTCTATAACCCACCCAATGTTACAAGATCTTGCAGAAAAGCCCACCCAGTTCAAAGAAGGAAAGCAATGATAGGGAAACCTAGCAAAGAAAGCCTACCTAAGCAAGACTTAGACCTAGACTCGACCAACTTCACATGGAAAAATGATGGGTGACTGAAAATCAGGCAACAACTACCTCTGACTGGGGATTTAAGCATTACCATGCTTAAAAGAACTCTAGCAATCTCTGGTTTCACAAAATAGCCGGCAACTTAACAAAGCCAAAACATCACACAACAGAAGGAAAAATAACTAGGCTACAATAGGAAAAGAAAACCTACCTAACTAACCACTATGCAGGGATTACCTACTTCTCAATTATGCATTTCATACAACTTCAAATCCTGCCCATTATAGGAACATGGCAAGGACTCTCCGGAAGGGTATGCCAACCTGAATGAATTATTCTAATTTGCTTGCACAATCTGGAATGGTCCTTTCCATAAGGATTGAAACTTAGAATGCATTCCTTTAGGTTCATGTCTCTTGTCCCACAGTAGCACCATATCACCTTCCATAAATTTCCTCGGTCTAGCTCTTTTGTCAAACTTCTTGACTTGGTTTTGATGTGCAGTTATTTTGTTAACCATTTCTTCTCTCTCTTCTTGCAGTTTGGTCAAGTATAGGATTCTTCTCTCTAAACCACCTTTGAAAACATCATCTTCAATTACCATTTTCAATTTACATGCAGCAAGCTCTAAAGGTAAAGGTAGATTTGCTTCAACCCCATAAACTAGTTCAAAAGGAGATATACCTATGGCTCTTTTAGGTGTAGTCCTGTCTGCCCATAAAGCATCATGTAATTTCCTATGCCAATTGTTCTGATTGTCATCAACTAACTTCTTCATGATATTAATCAAATTCTTATTACTTGATTCTGCTTGCCCATTCCCTTGGGGAAAGTAATCTGATGAATGACCTTCCAGAATCCCATAATCATGACAAAAAGAAACAATTTCAGATGATGAGAAATACGAAGCATTATCCATAATCAATTTTGTAGGTATTCCAAACCTAACTAAAACTTGTTCTTTTATAAACTCACAAACTGCATCAGAAGTGGTCCTCTTCATAGACTTAGCTTCCACCCATTTACTAAAAGAGTCTGCAGCAGTCAAAATGTAAGAATGACCTTGAATTGAAGGAGGATTTAGGGGACCAATAAAATCTAGACCCCACTGTTGAAAAGGAGCATCAATTACAACTGGTTTCAATGGTAGAGCTACCAATTGAGGTTTACCAGAAAATAGCTTACATTTTTCACATTTTGCTACCCATTTATATGCATCTTTAAACATTTTTGGCCAATAGTAGCATTGCCTTAGGATCTTGAATGCTATAACAGTAGAAGAGAAATGTCCTCCACATGCCTTATCATGAAAAGTTTTCAACAACTGCATTTGCTGCTCTTTATCCACACACCTAAGGAAAGTACCATCTATTGCTCTTTTGTACAAAACATCATCATAAATAACATACCTGAGGGCTTTGTTTCTCAGATCTCTCCTCTGTTTTGCTATCAATCCCTTTGGACACTCATCGTATGTCAAGAAATAAGCAATGTTTGAAAACCAAGGATCTTGTAAACTCACCATCAGCACCTTATGATCACTCTTCTCATCTGGTTGACCTTCTGCTATGGATTTACAAAGTGCATTCCCCCTCACCAATTTAGTTGGCCTAATATCAGTGTCATACTCTTGAACTTTGGCAATCCAAGCTCCTCTATTATTACAACCAACTTCTTGTTGAGTCAAAATGCTTTTTACTGTTGCATCAGGCACATAAACAACTGAATGTGAGTGAAGAACATAAAATCTGAAATTTTTCAATGCTCTTACCACAGCATAATCATGTTTTTCCATTTGGGAATACTTCAACTCATGGCTCTTCAAGGGTATACTCATGAAAGCAATTGGAGCTTGTATCCCCTCCTTGTTTTCTTGCATCAGTATTGCAGACATGGTGTGTTGGGATGTATAACAGTATAAAATGAATTCTTTTGTATAATCAGGGTGAACTAAAATAGGAGCATTAGCAATTGCATTTTTTATGTCTTCAAAATATTTCTTACCATCATCAGTCCATTTGAAAGATTGATTTCCCTTCATCATATCAACTATACTTTTCACAGTTTCAGAAAAATCAGGTACAAATCTTCTTAAAAAGTTAACTTGTCCAAAGAAAGATTTAATTCCAGTTTTACTTAAAGGTAAACTTAACTACTGAATAGCTCTAACTCTATCAGGATCAATCTTAACTCCTTCTTGAGAAACAATGTGTCCAAGAAGTTTACCTTCAGTAACACAAAATACAGATTTCTTTGGATTTAAAGAAATACCTTGGTCTCTACACCTCTGCAGGACTCTGGCAAGATCTCTTATGTGATCTTTTCTTTGCCTAGAGAAAATAGTTAGATCATCAAGGTACATCATAATAATCTTATTTTTAAGATCACAAAAAGACAGATCCATAGCTCTCTGAAATGTTGCACCTGCATTAATCAATCCAAAAGGCATTCTATTATAAGAAAAAGTACCCCATGGTGTTGTAAAAGCTATCTTGTACTTGTCTGATTCATCCACTTGGATTTGGTTATAACCTTAAAACCCATCCAACATAGACATCATTCTTGAACTTGCAACAATCTGTAATAAATGGTCCATGTTTGGCAATGCATAGTTATCTTTGAGGGAAGCCTGATTTAGATTTCTAAAATCTACACAAATCCTTATCTCTCCATTCTTCTTCCTCACAGGGATGATATTTGCAATCCAGGTGGAGTGATGAATAGGATATATGATTTTTTCTTTTAACATCTTATCAATCTCCTTAAAAATTGCTCCTTCTATCAAAGGGTTATAGTTTCTTTATTTCTGTTTGACAGGAACTACCCCAGCCTTTAGAGGGATTGTGTGCCTAAAATCTCCATCCATGAAATTTTTAAGACCCTCATAGTCCCAAGCAAAAACATCTTGAAATTCCACTAATAACTCTTTGATCTTACCCCTTTCTTCAATGGAACAACACTTTCCAATATTAATCATTTTTGGACAATCATCAGTCTCTATATTGATTCCATCATACTCTCCACAAGTCTTTTCTTTTTCACTCCTTTCTTCCTTAACGTAAGCATCATGTTTGTCAAAAATATTTTCTAAAGATACAAAATGAGAAGGGATCTTATTACCTTTTAATTGAATGATTTCTTCTTCTGATTCTTCCTCCTCAATCAGTGACTACTCATCTTTACCATCTTCAAAGCACATATTGACAAAAGGGCCTGATCCTTCTAGGAACTGCTGAATATGTTTGTCATTATCAAAGACTTGCCATGATTCTTCATTATCAGGTACCTTTGACCTAAAAAGAACTTCCATCCTATATATCTGATCTTTAAATTCAGGATGAGGTAACAATAATGAGGCAGAGACAACTAATGAATCAGCTTTTGAATTCTAGTCTCTAGGAACTGAGTTTATTGAGAATGCATCAAAATTTTCCATCTCATCCCATACTTTATTTTTGTAATTACTTAATCTATTATTTTTTACAGAATATAAATTTCTCACCTGCTTTACCACAAGCTCAACATCACCTTGTACCTTAAGTAACTTTACTGCTTTTTGTTTTGCAACTTCCATTCCAAGGAGAAGAGCTTCATACTCTGCAGTGTTATTAGTGTTCTTAAAATTCAACTTGTAGGCCAGATGTGTGATTTCTTCATCAGGTGCAATTAAGACTACTCCTGCTCCTGAGCCTGCCTTAGCACAACTACCATCAAATTGCATTGTCCACAGCTGTTGTGAATTTGCCTTTACCGTCTCTTCTTGAGCATTAGGTCCATCATATGTTAACATGTAATTACCAAATTGCATTTCTTGATATAAGATCTGAGATTTAGGATCATCTAATTTCAAAATAGTAAATTTAGCCTTACCTTCAGGTTCAAGCTTTACTTTCTTATTCCCAACTTGGATGTAAGCAGATGACCAATCAAGTTTAATCTCTCCTCCCAAGTCCTTGCAGAAACTTCTACTAAGCAACATACCATAGCTTTCAGGAATGTCAGCAACAAGAATTGTAAGCTTTAATCTCTTGGAAGGATATGCAACCAAAGCAACTTGTGCATCCTTGATCTGACCTATCAAAGGTACTTGCTTGGCATCCATTGAATAGCACTTTCCAAAGACTTTGGTTAGGGGTAGCCCTAGAGCTTTTGCAACTGACGCAGGCATTACATTATTTGAAGCTCCAGAGTCTATGATGCAATTACTTAGTCTGTTGCCATTAATAAAAAGAGACACATAAAAAGGCTCTGGTTTCAAATATGAACAAGTAGCATGGATCATAGGTTCTTCTTCTTGAAATAGCCTAGGAATTGAGAAATCATCATCAATTGAATTCCCTTCATTAGCATTAACTCGCCTTTTATCACTGACATTGGAATTGATATGAATGTTTTCTCCACTTTTACAATGATCTATCAACCTTTGGAATTGATCAGAGTGTGATCTCAAATAATCCATAGTAGATATTTGAATTTTAGTTTCTTCACAAAATTGAATAATATCAAAGGAATGAGGAAACTTATCTTTTTGTTCCTTTTGTGAAGAATTTGACGCTGGGTTATCATTCTTAGCTTCCTTGTGGGGAGGAACTTGATTCTTGACAGAAGTAGCATTGGGAACTTGACTTTTATTTTTCTGACCTCTAGTCATCACAGTTAGCTGAGGTCCTTCCAAGGTGGAAAAACAATTTCCTCCATTTTCTGAATCTGATTCATACTCACAATACAAATTTACGGAGTCACATGAGGAGCATGATCATCATCATCTTCTAGATATTCAATTCTTTGCACTTCTTCTCCTTTCATTTGTAAATGCCGGATCATGTCTTCACAGGTATCACCATCATGATCTGCTCTGAGGTGAAAAGCACAAGAAGTCTGACCTTTAGGAGGAGCTTCAATAGCTAATCTTTGCTAAGTAGGAGGAAGTTGTAAGTTCTTGTGCCCGCTTTGATACCTTGGTCCTTCTCGGTAAGGCTGATATAATGAATGAGTTGGTCTTGCAACCTGTTTCTTTAATGCAATCATCTCATTGGACAATCTTTGTAACATGGCCTCAGTACTGTTTGAAGTACTTGTTACATTGCTTGAAGATCCAGTATGATACTATTTCTTCCATTTCCCAGAGGCTATCATGTCATCTTCCATCTCTACTGCAAGAGTTTGTGCAGCTTGTAAAGTAGCCACATTAGCCCTTCTTAGTTGATAACCAAGTTCAGGAGGCATAGAACTGATATAGAAAGTTTTCTGATTGTCTCCTATTGGAGCACTAGCAGTTGGTATCCTTTTAATAAGTTTATTGAATTTAGCATTAAAATCTCTCATAGAGATGGATGATTCTTTCTTAATTTGAGCTAGTTGTAATAACAAACTTTGAGCATCCTTAGCACTCTTATACCTTTCTTCAAATTTCTACCTCATGTCATTCCAACCAGTGATACAACCTGTAGGTAAATCTTGAAACCAATCTGCTGCATCACCCACCAGTGTGTCTACAAATATTCTGACTGCAACATCATCATGCTGAGGGTTCACCACACTACAAGCTTTAAGAAAGGCACTTAGATGTTGTTCTGTAGATACCAAACCATCACCATTGAATCTGGGAAAGTTCTTTCTGGAGGCCTTTGGCAAGTCATGATTTGCTGCAAGATTCAATGGTCCAATAGCATTTCCCCAAGGAACAGCCATAGTTGCTAGACTTTTATTTTGTGTAACTATTTGTATTGAAACCGAGAGGGGAAGTGCAATACCGTGTAATAACAATGAATTGTAAGTGGTAGAAATAGGAATCCTATCAACAGGAGGTGAAGAAGATTTGCTTCTTCTTATTCTGAAAGGTACTACAGTAGACAATTGAAAATCTTCAGGCTTGTTATCTCCAACTTCTCTTCTTGACTTAGTCCTTCCTTTCCTGTAAGTATTTTCAAGAATAGGGAAATTGACTTCTTTAAGTTCTTCATACACTGGGTCAACCTTTCCCTTTTGCTTCGCACTCCTCGTAAATCTGGAATCCAGGATGTCTTAGATTATGAGGAACTTATTGATATATTTTCTTTCTAAGTGTCCCCAGTAGAGTCACCAAAAATTGTTGGTTAACAGTTTGTCCTCTTCAAGATTTCTAATCTTTGACTCTTAAATTACCCAATGGGAGAGAACAAAAGGATGTCACCAACAATTGGGTCAGTGTACATCTTCTATCACTGCCCTCTGAATTGATAGGTATAGCTCCCTAATTATGTATGATATACAATGAATGTGTTTTTATCTTGATCACCAGGTTGTCTCTGATGTGTTTTAACCAAATTGGTTGTAGCCACAAATAATTCAGGCAAGGATTTATGCTTATTATCTTCTAACTCTAATCTACCTATTTTAACCATGCAAAGTCTAACCAAGAGAACAGGAGCAGAATCATGCATAGGAGACAAATAGAATTGTTTTAACTGCAACTTCTATCATGAAATGTAATCCACACATACATCACAGCTCTACACACCACTGTACTTTCTATCCAGTATGCAACAATTTAACTAACAGGATGAATAGGAGAAGAATCACATATGACAAGTAAATGGAATCACTTACTGCAACCACAGACATGAAATGGAATTCAAGACGTAATCACAGCTTCATACATAACTGTCCTTTCTATTCAAATGCATATGATTGACTACCAGTGGAACAACAAAACCAGAAACCTTGCTATAGTAAATGGAATTACTTTTCTCAAATATCCAGTTTGCTGACCTTTACAATGAGTTTCTTCCCAGTATTTATAGACTTCACAATACATAGAGTTCGTCAGAACTCATGACCTTCTAGCTTCCATGAATACAAACAGACTATACACCAAGCAGGAATATCTTCAATGAGAGGGTATGGAAGATGATCATGATATCCCAACCCCTCGATCAACACCTGTCAAGCCAGAGTTCATTGGGCTTCTGGAGTCACTTAACTTTGATTTGTCCTGAGAATGTGAACAGATGCCATCTATCGGCAAGAACTTTACCATCTGTTATCATGCAATCTCTTTCTCTGTTCTTCCTTCGACATACTCCGTGATAGACACTTTCTATTTTACCATGACAGTCAACTTGAAAAAGAAATCAACGTTTATTTCTTTTCAATTCTCTTCTGTCACCTTTTATTATAACGTTCAAGCACCGCCGAGATCCTTAAAATCATAAGTTTTAATCCTTTTATTGTATGCTTGACACGCGTCACCATCTCATTTGATTTCCTTAAGTCTCTGGCCTCCTTGACAATATTCTCATCGGATGGTGGTCACATGATCGCAAGAAGGAAGAATATTCCTTGCGATCATGCGCCAGCCGTAGATTTCCTGTAGTGGACCCCTTTATACTTCTTCACTGTTGGAAAAGCAAAATCTATGGCTGTCTGAAGATCGCATACGTCTGACACATCCCTTGCGAAAACACACCTGCCATTGATTCTCTGCCAATGTTAGGACCCTTCTGACAATATGCCAACAGGTCCCTCTGACAATCTGCCAACTCATTATCTTGTGGACCAACCATAGACTAGCTTATGTGTTCATGAAACATCCCGGACCCACTTCTTCACACTTGGCAGATCTGACGGTAGTCGCATGATCGTAAGAGCTTACAAGATTCCATAATATCATGCGCCGTCCGTCAATTTGGAATCTTAAGATGTTCTAGCTTGCTGATGTTTGTGGGGCCCAACAACCTCATTGTCGCATCCTCAATTACATTGTCGCATGATCGCATACCATTATTTTAATCTATGCGATCATGCGACCGCTTTACCATTGGTACACGTAGATTCCTGCGGTGTAATGCCCCACCAAGGAACCCTTGGCTCAAGGACATTATACTCATTAAGTCATACACAATATATAATACTTTTTTTCAATAAAGTAGTGGAACATAATCTAATTTGATTTATTTAATGTTACTAAAGGTCAAGAGAATAAAGAGATTATACTACTTGTCTTGCTCAATTAACAAATTATTATTCTTGCATACCTGAATATTGCTAACTTTCTTTTACATGATGACCACCATGTCCAACACCTGTAGCTACACATATGTCTAAACAACTAGATGTAAACATTAGATATATTATATTACAAATAAATGTTTTATTGATAACTTAGCTATGAGAATCATTATTAAGGAGTGAAATAATTGCATTATAAACTTAAAGACAAACCCTAACGGACTGGACCTAAGCCTCGGGGGCTCATCATCGATGGCCTTGCCTACGTTCACACTTAGAGACTTCGTAGTTTGACTCTCCCCATTCTAGACTATCTATTTGTAAAATCAAGAAAGTGGGTACGCAACCCTTTCTAGGGTCTTGTCCCCCAGATAGTTTTCCCTTCGGTTGCCACCCACTTAGGTGGAACAAGGAGAAATTCCTAGACTTAAAGTTGAAAACTTCATACAAATTTCATAACTCAAAAACATAGTTTAACTCACACTGATATAGTATTCATGAAACCTCCTTAATCATAGTATTTACTAAAGTTCCTTCCAAGCAAACATAGGAGTGAAATACATATATCCCACTAAGATATTGTCATGTATTTTATAATCACTAATAGCATCATCATAGAAAAATATACCTATGTAATCTCATGAAATCATGACATAGGCTTAAAACCTCTTCTATCTCTAATGGTAAACTTAGTTACAATGAAATAAAATCAAATGATTAAGAAGTTATCCATAATTAAAATAATAATTATTAATATTACAAAGAAGATGTTTACAAGTGTGCAACCATAACAATAAGAAACTACAATAAGACACAACAAGCATATAATTATTAGAACAAACTTATATCAACTACCAAAAATGTGTAATATGAATAAGGGTACAAGTGAACACAATCCAATAAGTGTATGCACATGTATAAAATCTACAAAAGTATTCAAGAATATACAAAATGACCAAGAGAAAGATAGGAGCATATAAGGGGGTTGATCTCAAACTATGCTAACCTCATATATTATTACAAATAATATAAGTAACCCCTAAATGAAACCCAAGACATCAATATTTACAACAGAAAAATTAATATACAAGATAATATAGTCTCACATCTAGAGAGAATAATCTATATATATATATATATATATATATATATATATATATATATATATAGATGAGTACATATATACAACTTATTTAAATTCCCTAATACTTATGTGCATCTTTATGTAAATCTATGTCATCTAGTAACAAACACCTTTCATTCTAGTTCCTAATCATAAAGGGTTGTCCATTGGAGACCATTACACAAACTCTTACACACACACACACACACACACACACAAATGTATCTCTAGACATACATCTAACCTTCTAGCGTCCACTATATCCTTAATAATTATACAAATCTGTCAACAACTTAGGAGATTTACTCATATATCTAATTGTATTTATTTTATTTTATTTTTAACAATTAACATTCGAAGAGTAATCACACATTTCTTGTTTCTATTTATATATTACAATAATAACTACTTCTATTTATTGTAAATAATAATAATGTATCTAAAAAAAAGAATATGAAAGAATGTCAATAGCCTATCTTTTACACCTAAAAGAATTGATTTTTACAACTAATAATATTTGAATATCTATTTATTTTATCCGATAATATTATACCTAAATTGGCAAACTAGTATCCTATAGTTCTTAACTATAATTGAAATAAATGGAACATTACATAAATAGTTAATATTACTAATTGGATCCAATCTTACCTTCTTGCCAAGCTTTACCCGATCATCCCATGGCACTGAATGCAAATAGCTCTGCTGGAAATCTATAACATTCATTCTGTATAGAGCCGTACTCAGTCCTTTATAACTTTCCAACCAGACTATATTTTCCCAATCGCTCCAGTGAATTTATTCCAAACTAGGTTTTGTCAAACATATTTCAAAATCGTGAAGATCCAACGGTTAAATTTAAAGTTACGGTCTTTGTACCGAGACTGAAATTGACTGTCATAAAACAACAGATTAGAGGCAAAAGTTTTATTCAATCCTCACATCACAGTCACAGCCCAAATTCTAAATTTACTCATGTGAAAAAAAATCCATATGCTTATCAATATCTGAAATTCCATTCACTTGTAGTGCATTTCAACGTATCGGTTTCCTTTCTTTATAAAGGAAACCAAAACATATGACAGTACTCCATTAATGATGAGTTCTCCAATCAATTTCTACTAAACATTAATAAGAGATTCTTGATTTCGAACAGCAAGAGATATACAACAAAAGACATCACGAAATCTGAAATTATATTAATATTACACTTCATTAACACATAATATCGATGGCTCTCCTCTAAACTTGTCTCCTGTCCTCTATATCACCCCCCCCTCCTGTGTTTATTTCTTCCATTTGATATAGTTGTTTTCAGAAAACTGAAACGGTTCCATAACCAACAGATTTCTTCCTATGAATAAATTTGATTAATATTTTTGTCAAAAAGGTTATTGAGAGATCTTCAAATTAATTAACAAACTATACTTTGTCTTATCTATTTAATTCCTCATACGTAGGATTATCTTAAGTTATAGTTAAGATTCTTTACTAAGGAATAAGATTCCTTAACCTAGTTATTTATTTATTTTTATTTTTATAATGATAGCTTAGTTTTCTTTTCTTTATTTTATTTATTTATTTTATTGTAAAATTCATTTGTATAATAATGTTCTTATAATCTTTTTGATAAAAGAATATAATAAAATAAATAAAGATTTTATTTTATAATCAAAATATTTAAAATATGTAAAAACTATTTAAAATTATATATATGTATTTATTTATTTTTAAATACATAGAAAAATAATAAAGATCTTTTTTATCAATAACATATTTAATTTAAAAATATTTATTATATTTCTTTTAGATTTGTAAAGTGAAATATTACATAAATGAAATTACATTGTTTGTAATTCACAATATTTTAACCTATATATTTATGAAAGTCATACAACCACATATATTGTTTATATATTTACGTCTATGCATATTTACATCTAGAAACATCAACTAACAATTTACTATAAGTGATGAAAGGTTTACTTACCTTTTTAGTTCTTTACCGAATATGAATTAGAGGAGCACTACATGCGGGGTCCATGTGTCTAGATCTTCTTATCATCAGCGCATATGGGTCCCAGCGACACAGTCAGCTCTCAAATTCTCATTGTCACATGATCGCGTACCATTATTTTGATCTATGCGATCATGCGACCGCCTTTCTAATTGGTACATGTTGGCTGCATCATTGGCACTTGTGGGACCTAACAGACTTCATTGTCACATGATCGCATAGCATTATTTTATTCCTTACGATCATGCGACTGCATCTTCATTGGTACACATGGATTCCAGTAGGGCCACTCTATCTAATCTCTCCCGTGCTTGGCATATGTGGGTCCCAGTAACACAGTCAGCTCCTTGAATTTCTACTGTTGCATGATCATGTACCATTATTTTATTCCATGTGATCATGCGACTGCTTTACCATTGATACACGTGGATTCCAGGTGTCCTCCAAATCAGCAAAGGTAGGCCCAGCCTCTGACATCAAGACTGTCTTTCAAACAAGGAGATCGGACGGCCATCGCAACACCGTGATGTTAACTCATTTGCATCTTAGGATCGAGGTAATGCGATAACCATCAGATTGGATCGACATTTAACTTCTGAAGAACGGGACCGGGCCGGCGAGAGAAAAGACTTGATAGATGGCAAGATCTCTGCAAACCCTGTATGAGTCTTCAGTATTTTTGAGGAATAACAGGAACCGTAGATGCAAAATTTAAGTTATCATATCTCTTCCACCCTGAAACTTCATGATTATCGAACCAGATTACCTGTCGTTTCTTGCGCTGAGCTCGTAAAGACTTAGGCAATTCTGATATGCATCTGGATAACGCACAGGACACATGCACGTGAACTCGGTGCCTGTTATATTGTTTCTGCCATAGGTTCTAAAATGTGACAGGAAGATTTTTAATACCATCAACTCCATGACTGTCCACCCTTTGCTACTGATAATATCATCAGACGAGTCGGCAATTCTAGCACTCTCCATACAGAAAAAGTTTCCTCTTGATTCTTCTGAAAGAACAAACACCATCCATCTTGATATACAAGATTATCAATAGAGCACATCTTCTTTGCCAGGATGGGGTCTATAACCCACCCAATGTTACAAGATCTTGTAGAAAAGCCCACCCGGTTCAAAGAAGGAAAGCAATGATAGGGAAACCTAGCAAAGAAAGCCTACCTAAGCAAGCCTTAGACCTAGACTCGACCAACTTCACATGGAAAAATGATGGGTGATTGAAAATTAGGCAACAGCTGGCTCCGACTGGGGATTTAAACATTACCATGCTTAAAAGAACTCTAGCAATCTCTGGTTTCACAAAATAGCCGGCAACTTAACAAAGCCAAAACATCACACAACAGAAGGAAAAATAACTAGGCTACAATAGGAAAAGAAAACCTACCTAACTAACCACTATGCAGGGATTACCTGCTTCTCAATTATGCATTTGATACAACTTCAAATCCTGCCCATTATAGGAACATGGCAGGGACTCTCCGGAAGGGTATGCTAACCTGAATGAATTATTCTGATTTGCTTGCACAATCTGGAATGGGCCTTTCCATAAGGATTGAAACTTAGAATGCATTCCTTTAGGTTCATCTCTCTTGTTCCATAGCAGCAACATATCACCTTCCATAAATTTCCTCGGTCTAGCTCTTTTGTCAAACAACTTCTTGACTCGGTTTTGATGTGCAGTTATTCTATCAACCATTTCTTCTCTCTCTTCTTGCAGTTTGGTCAAGTATAGGATTCTTCTCTCTAAACCATCTTTGAAAACATCATCTTCAATTACCATTTTCAATTTACATGCAGCAAGCTCTAAAGGTAAAGGCAGATTTGCTTCAACCCCATCAACTAGTTCAAAAGGAGATATACCTATGGCTCTTTTAGGTGTAGTCCTGTCTGCCCATAAAGCATGATGAAGGGTGCTCCCCTTAATACCACAAACACATAACAAAAATAGAGAAACAACAACAATATGCATGAACATAAAATTGGCTTCTTATTATCTCCACAAATGTGGAATTACAAACTTTCAGAATTACAATATGAAAAGCCACATGGGCATTCCCTTACAATATTTTGTAGGACAAAGCCTCAAACTATTACCTAGATCTACTACCCAGAACTATTCTGAACTGCCTAAGATAATAATACAGCCTTCCTTATATAGGCAATTTTCCACCGCATGGGAAGGTTCCAAAATTTTTAGCCAATAAGGCCGACCAAACTTAGAATTATTTTATTTTACATTTTATTACATCATAGTCGGCTCAAGATAACCTTTGAAACCCGAACATAAATTTTGAAGAAAATTATTTTTCGCCATTTTAGGTGGCCCAACTTCCGAAGACCATAAGTCATGACCCATTGACCCGCTCGGCTATTATAACCCCATTTCAGAAACGCCACGAAGCACTCTACAAGCTTGATTGGCGCAAGCACCCATCACCCAAATTTTTGACCTCATTCGGGGCCTCTAAAGCCTTCAAAACTGAGTTCAAAGTTTCTGTACCCTGCTGCCAATACCAAAAATCTTCAATATCTTCCAACATACACTTGATCTGGAAATAAAACTTTACTGGCAGACTTATATGACCAAAATGAACCTCCAAGAAAGAAATTAGATCATTCTGAGCACAGACAAAAATTACCAAAAATAGTAACTTTCCATAAATAGGAGCTCTGCACAAAATAGCCCTTATTGAATTCAAAAATAGAAATATTTTTGGGTGATGCAAGATTTCTCTTACACCCAGGATGCTCCTACATCAGACACCCAGGGTAATTTGAGAAGTGACTCTGTCACGACTCAGGTGTGCAGAGGAAAACCAAGACGGCTAACCTCCTCCTTTGTCAACCATGATGAATCTTCAACAGGTCGTCCTTTCCACTTGACCAAATATTCTTCATATGTCATGTTCCTTGTGCTTCTACCAACATGACTATCCAGTATATCTTTGATCTCCTTAGTGTCTGAACTAGTTGCTGGAATACTCCACTATGCTGTTGTGATCTCATCTTCAACACCTCCTTCATGATACTCTGTCAAATCTGAAATGTTAAACACTGGTGAAATATTCAGCTCACTAGGCAATTCTACCTCATATGCATTTCCTGAATCATGCTTCTTCAGTATCTTACATGGCCCAAACTTCTTCATTTTCAGCTTGTTAGATGTACCAACTGGAAACCGCTCCTTCCGCAAATGAACCATGACTTCATCACCAACCTGAAATTTCTTATACATCCTTTTCTCATCTGCCTTAGCCTTATACTGTGCATTCATCTTGGTAATATGCTTCCTCACCTCTTCATGGATGTTTTTCAAGTGTTCTACAAAATCTTCAGCTTCAGCACTACTTATTTCTCATTTATCTATCTTCCTCAATTCAGATGCATTTCTTGGACTACTTCCATATACAATCTGGAATGGTGATTTACCAGTGCTCCTGTTCATAGAATTATTGTATGCAAATTCTGCCTGTGGTAAAATCAAATCCCATCCTGTTGGCTTATCTCCAACCAAACATCTCAGCAAATTTCCCAAACTCCTATTCACCACCTCTGTCTGTCCATCAGTCTGTGGATGATGTGATGAACTGAACTTCAAATCTGTCTTCAACTTCTTCCACAACGTACGCCAGAAATATCCAACAAACTTAGTGTCCCGATCTGAAACTATGGTCTTTGGCAAACCATGAAGTCTCACTACTTCTCTGAAAAACAATTCTGCTACATGAACAGCATCATTATTCTTCTTGCAGGGAATGAAATGTGCCATCTTTGAAAATCTGTCAACCACCACAAAAATTGAATCATGTCCCCGCTGAGTCCTCAGTAAACCAAGAACAAAGTCCATGCTGATATCCTCCCAAGGCTTCTCTGGTACGGGTAATGGTTGATACAACCCTGTATTCTGCTTCACTCCTTTCGCCATCTGACATACTCTGCAACTCTGTACAAACTTCTTCACATCTTGCTACAATTGTGGCCAATAATAATTCTCACCAACCAAAGCAAGGGTTTTATCACGACCAAAATGTCCAGCCAATCCTCCACTATGCTTCTCTTTGATGAGATTCTCCCTCATAGAACTTCGTGGAATGCACAACTGATTCCCTCTGAATAGCATATCATCCTAGATGATGAAATCCAACCATTTTGTCCTGTCTAGAGTAACAGGTTCTGTACAAGCTTTCCAAGCTTCACCAAAATTAGGATCCTTTGGATACAAATTCTTGAGTTCCTTGAACCCAACCACTTCAATCTGCATTTCTGTCAGTAATAGTTGCCTTCTACTAAGAGCATCTGCAACCCTATTAGACTTTCCACTCCTGTGTTTCAAAATAAATATATAACTCTGCAAAAACTCAACCCATTTCAAATGCCTTTGATTCAATTTTCTTTGACTATTCAAATATTGCAAAGCTTGATGATGAGTATACAAAACAAACTCCTTAGGAAGCAGATAATGTCTCCACTTTTTTAATGCCTGAACTATGGCATAAAATTCCTGATCATAAATAGAATATTTCCTCTTGGCATCATTTAACTTCTCACTGAAATAAGCAACAGGTTTACCTTCTTGGCTCATAATAGCTCCTATTGCAGTACCACTAGCATCACAATCTACTTGAAACACCTTATTAAAATCTGGAAGTGCTAAAACGGGTTGTTCTATAACTTTTTGTTTCAACAACTGAAAACTATTTTCTGCCCCATTAGTCCACTTAAACTCTTTTCTATCCCCTCTCATTGTTTCAGTCAAGGGTCCACAAATACTGCTAAAATTTCTGATAAACTTTCTGTAAAAGCTAGCTAGACCATGAAAAGATCTTACCTCAGTAGCACTCCTTGGAGTAGGCCATTCAAGGATAGCCTGTACCTTCTCTAGGTCCATTTTTAGACCTTCTGCTGAAACTACAAATTCCAAATACACTAACTCTTTCTTCACAAAACTGCACTTCTTCAAATTAATCAATAATTTCTCTTCTCTCAACTTCTCAAATACCATATGAATATGCATCATATGCTCATCCAATGTCGTACTAAAGATCAAAATATCATCTAGGTAAACAATGACAAACTTACCTAGAAATTCTTTCAGAACCTCATTCATGAGCCGCATGAAAGTGCTCGGTGCATTGGTTAGCCCAAAAGGCATGACTAATCACTCATACAGTCCTTCCTTTGTCTTGAAGGTAGTCTTTCATTCATCTCCTTCTCTGATCTGAATCTGATGATATCCACTTTTTAGATCTATCTTTGACAAGTACACAGCTCCACTCAAACAGTCCATAATATCATCCATTCATGGCAATGGAAACCTGTACTTGATTGTGATCTTATTTATTGCCCTTGAATCTGTACACATCCTCCATTCTCCATTCTTCTTTGGTGCTAATACCACTGGTACAGCACAGGGACTCACACTCTCACGGATCAATCCTTTCTGTAACAGTTCATGTACTTGTCTGTTCAACTCCTCACTTTCTGCAGGTGTCATTCTGTGTGCTGCCTTATTCGGCAAACACACTCCTGGAATCAAGTCCATCTGATGATTGATCTTCCTGACTGGTGGTAATCCATCAGGCATGTTATCGGATACAATATCCTAAAACTCATTCAACAAATCTGCAACTTCTACAAGAACATCTTCTACTTCCTCTCTACCAGCTTTTGGAATTAATCCAAAACATACATGCTCATGCCTCATACCATCTAGGAAATTTATTCCATCAACAAAATTTATCCTTGCATTACCACATATCCTTTCTTCAGTCTCCATCAATGGTTTTAGCTTATGTCGCACTCCATCCTTTGTCAGGGAATAGGTATTCGCACGACCATCATGTACAACACATCTGTCAAACTGCCATGGTCTACCCAACAACATATGACATGCATCCATAGATATGATATCACACAATACCTCATCTTGGTATCCGCTAATCTTGAACTTCACCAGGCATTATTCATTGACCATGACCTTGTGCTCATCTTGTACCCAGGCAATCCGATATGGATGTGGGTGTTTCTATCTCTTGAGCTTCAACTTTGTCACCATCTCTTCTGACACCAAATTGTCAGTGCTTCCACTATCAATAATCACATCACAACATTTACCTTCACACTTGCACCTGGTGCGAAATAGGCTCCTTCTTTGCTCAGGTTCATTCTCACCACTCAACAGGACTCTTCTGTTAATCAACGTTTCTCCTCTTTCAGCATCTTCAGAATTTGATGATCTGGCATCTTCATCTACATGTGCAACTCTGGCTTGGCCTTCATTTCTCTTGTCTATTCTTCCTTGGTGCTGAGGACATTCAAATGGCCTATGACCTTCTTCTCCATAGTGAAAACATGTTCCATGGAAGCCACCTCTTCCAGATCCTTGTCCTCTTCCTCTTCCTCTCTGATCTCTATTATTCTGATCCTGGAAGTGATTGGAATTATTTTCTCACTGATTCTGACTGCTACTGGCCTCATCCTTATTTTTTGGATCTTCACTTCAGCCACCGTATGACCGTCCACCAGATCGTCCACCGTGACCTCTTCCATTTTGTCTACTCTCAAACTTCTTGTTCAGCTTTTCCTCTACTTTTAGGGCAAACTGGTATGCCTCTTCAATACTGTTCATTCGAACCAGATTCAGCTCCTCCTGAATGCTTGGCCTTAACCCATTAAGGTATAGGGCAACTTTCTCCTTATCAGCTTCTGCATGGCCTGTTCTGATGAGAAGTCGATAGAACTCCTCTATATACTCCTGAACAGATCTTCCTGCTTGCTTCAAACTTTGCATTTTCTTCAATAGGTCAAGCTCATAATCAACAGGAATGAACTGTCGCTTCAATTTATCCACCATCTGATCCCATGATGTGATTTTATCTTTCCCTCTTCTATTTCGCTCCAACTGAATTTCTTGCCACCAGATCTTTGCATGACCTTTCAATCTAGCCTTCACAAATTTGACCCTATCAGGATCGTCAACATCTTCGTACTCAAAATATTCCTCACATTCATTGATCCAGTCAATCAATTTCTCCAGGTTAAGATTTCCAAAAAATGTAGGAACCTCAATCTTAGGTCTTTTCCCAATCTTGGAAATGGCCCGAAAAAGTCTTTTTTCCTCCTGGTTCACAATTTCAGCTTCTCCTTCTTGATATTCTTCTTCGGCTTCATCCTCGCTTTCATCTCTAACATTAAGATTCATTCCTCTGTGAATCTCTTCTTGCAATGCTCACACTTGTCTCTGCAGCTCTCTAACCTCAGGTGTCACAACACTAGCTCTTTCGCTACGTTCCCTTCGTGGAGGCATTTTCGTGATGCGCGTTGAAACCCTAGCCACGGTCCTGGTGCAAACTGCCTCACAGTCGGGGATCTATTTACACACTCAAGAACCCCTGCTCTGATACCACTTGATGAAGGGTGCTCCCTTTAATACCACAAACACATAACAGAAATAGAGAAATAACAACAATATGCAACAACAGAAAATTGGCTTCTTATTATCTCCACAAATGTGGAATTACAAACTTTCAGAATTACAATATGCAAAGCCACATGGGCATTCCCTTACAATATTCTGTAGGACAAAGCCTCAAACTATTACCCAGATCTACTACCTAGAACTATTCTGAGCTACCTAAGACAATAATACAGCCTTCCTTATATAGGCAATTTTCCACCGCCTAGGAAGGTTCCAGAATTTTTAGCCAATAAGGCCGACCAAACTTAGAATTATTTTATTTTACATTTTATTACATCATAGTCAGCTCAAGATAACCTTTGAAACCTGAACATAAATTTTGAAGAAAATTATTTTTCACCATTTCAGGTGGCCCAACTTCCGAAGACCATAAGTCATCACCCGTTGACCCGCTTGGCTATTATAACCCCATTTCAGAAATGCCACGAAGCGCTCTACAAGCTTGATTGGTGCAAGTGCTTGTCACCCAAATTTTTTACCTCATCTTAGGCCTCTAAATCCTTCAAAACTGAGTTCAAAGTTTTTGTACCCTGCTGCCAATACCGAAAATCTTCAATATCTTCCAACATACACTTGATCTGGAAATGAAACTTTACTGGCAGACTTATATGACCAAAATGAACCTCCAAGAAAGAAATTAGATCATTCTGAGCATAGACAAAAATTACCAAAAATAGTAACTTTCCATAAATAGGAGCTTTGCATAAAATAGCCCTTATTGAATTCAAAAATAGAAATATTTTTGGGTGATGCAAGATTGCTCTTACACCCAGGATGCTCCTGCATCAAAGCATCATGTAATTTCCTATGCCAATTCTTCTGATTGTCATCAACTAACTTCTTCATGATATTAATCAAATTCTTATTACTTGATTCTGCTTGCCCATTCCCTTGGGGAAAGTAATCTGATGAATGACCTACCAGAATCCCATAATCATGACAAAAAGAAATAATTTCAGATGATGAGAAATACGAAGCATTATCCATAATCAATTTTGTAGGTATTCCAAACCTAACTAAAACTTGTTCTTTTATAAACTCACAAACTGCATCAGAAGTGGTCCTCTTCATAGACTTAGCTTCCACCCATTTACTAAAATAGTCTATAGCAGTCAAAATGTAAGAATGACCTTGAATTGAAGGAGGATTTAGGGGACCAATAAAATCTAGACCCCACTGCTGAAAAGGAGCATCAATTACGACTGGTTTCAATGGTAGAGCTGCCAATTGAGGTTTACCAGAAAATAGCTTACATTTTTCACATTTTGCTACCCATTGATATGTATCTTTAAACATTCTTGGCCAATAGTAGCATTGCCTTAGGATCTTGAATGCTATAAAAGTAGAAGAGAAATGTCCTCCACATGCCTCATCATGAAAAGTTTTCAACAACTGCATTTGCTGCTCTTTATCCACACACCTAAGGAAAGTACCATCTATTGCTCTTTTGTACAAAACATCATCATAAATAACATACCTGAGGGCTTTGTTTCTTAGATCTCTCCTCTGTTTTGCTGTCAATCCCTCTGGACACTCATCGTATGTCAGGAAATAAGCAATGTTTGAAAACCAAGGATCTTGTAAACTCACCATCAGCACCTTATGATCACTCTTCTCATCTGGCTGACCTTCTGCTATGGCTTTACAAAGCGCATTCCCCCTCACCAATTTAGTTGGCCTAATATCAGTGTCATACTCTTGAACTTTGGTAATCCAAGATCCTCTATTATTACAACCAACTTCTTGTTGAGTCAAAATGCTTTTTACTGTTGCATCAGGCACATAAACAACTGAATGTGAGTGAAGAACATAAAATCTGAAATTTTTCAATGCTCTTACCATAGCATAAGCATGTTTTTCCATTTGGGAATACTTCAACTCATGGCTCTTCAAGGGTATACTCATGAAAGCAATTGGAGCTTGTATCCCCTCCTTGTTTTCTTGCATCAGTATTGCAGACATGGTGTGTTGTGATGCATAACAGTATAAAATGAATTCTTTTGTATAATCAGGGTGAACTAAAATAGGAGCATTAGCAATTGCATTTTTTATGTCTTCAAAATATTTCTTACCATCATCAGTCCATTTGAAAGATTGATTTCCCTTCATCATATCAACTATACTTTTCACAGTTTCAGAAAAATCAGGTACAAATCTTCTTAAAAAGTTAACTTGTCCAAAGAAAGATTTAATTCCAGTTTTACTTAAAGGTAAACTTAACTGCTGAATAGCTCTAACTCTATCAGGATCAATCTTAACTCCTTCTTGAGAAACAATGTGTCCAAGAAGTTTACCTTCAGTAACACAAAATACAGATTTCTTTGGATTTAAATAAATACCTTGGTCTCTACACCTCTGCAGGACTCTGGCAAGATCTCTTATGTGATCTTTTCTCTGCCTAGAGAAAATAGTTAGATCAAAAAAGGTACATCACAATAATCTTAGTTTTAAGATACTCAGCATGATCCATGATGACCTATTTTGGATAGGTGAAGTGCCGGTTAGGATTACAGGAAACCTAAATCATGAGATGACATGCCTCTCAAGGATAGGTGCCATTCTTCCAGTGGGAAAGGATGTGAGAAAACTTGTTGAGAAAATGTGCAAATTAAGAAGTGATAGAAGTAGAATGAATATAGAGCCTATTGAGCAAAATGACATCAAATTGGTATCCATGATACTGGGATATAGGTTTCAACACACTAGCCAGGTGAGTAGTGTGTCTGCAGCCACAATTCTTGTAGCAATAAGACTTGTGAAAGAGAATGTAGAGTTAAATTTGTGCAAGATCCTATGTGCACAATTAATAGACAACATCAAGGCTATCAAACATGACAAGACCAAGATATTCAGATTTGGGTCTTTGATCATATACATGTACTTCCACATTCTTGGGAAGGTGTCAGATTTATACCTAGACAAGACTATTCCTACTATGCCTTAGATATCCTTCAAGGAATCTACTGAGAGAAAACTAAAAGATTACATGACTCTGGAATTGAAGACATTCAAGGTTAAGATGTAGATGAGATATAGAATACCAGAAAGTATTGTAGAGAAATACAAAGATAGTATTTATTTCATGGTTGAGACTGATACAACATGCATGGAGGAAATTGAGCCAAGAATAAAGTGGATCCATCCAATTGGATATGAGGTTGATGAACAAGTCCTAGAAGCATATGCACAAGTATTTCTATCAGCCACTAAAGACCCTAATGAACCTAGATGGAGAACCTATGAAGAGAAAATAAGAGAAGTTGATGCAGTTTTGAATAGCGCTGCAACAAAAAGGAAGGTTGGCAAGGTTACTTCAAAGATTTTGAGAATTCATGGAGTATCCAAAGAAGATTTAGAAAAATCAAGGAAAGAGAAGATTGCTTTGGAAATAGAGACAGAATCCGAGGATCCAAAGATGAAGAAGGTGAAAATAGATAAATTAGATGACAAGAAGGGTAAAATTGATATTACTCCTACTGCACCCTCAGTAACAGTTGACCTTACTACTCCTAAGTATAAGGCAATGCCTAAGAGGAAGAAAGAGATTAGCACTGGTCATCCATCCTCATGAGCAACAAGGAATAGGAAGAATACTCAAGCACCCCCTGAAGTAAGCTTTAAACCTAGTCTAAGTGTTTTGAGTACAAGAATCATTGATGGAGGGAGGATAGATCAAGTAGGGAAGTTCTATGAAAAATATAGTGAGATTGACAAATTAGAAATCCATGGAATGATTGTCAAACATATGCTGAAGTTCAAAAATATAGTCCTAGAACTGAAGACTACAATTCTAGATAATGTGTGGAACATCCTAGATTTCCTAAAGAGATAGGCCATTGAAGAGGACCTAAGGATAAGGGAAAAGACCTTAGATGAAACCCTCCCAGTATGCTCACTAGAAGAAAATAAGTTATTGTTAGATCTAGTGAAGCCACATCTTAGAACCAAGTCAAGGACTATATATAATGGACAAAAACTATGAATTGGTGGCTAAGGAAACATAGAAAGCATTTGAAAGGGTTTTTCTAAATAGACACATGTTTCCATTGATGAACTACAACTGATTTAGAACCTAATTGAAGAATCTGTGATTCAAGATCACCGAGAAGATTGATTAGATATGTAATATGATTAAATGAGTATTATGTTGTCATTAATGTCAACTAGTTTGACGACACTTATCTTGTAAGTTACTATACCGATACATCTATGGAGAAAGGTGAAAGAGATGAAGAACAAAAATATCTACGTGAGGAAGATGTATATGATAAATGAGGATATGTACCACATTGAGAAACTTGTTGATGAGTCTATGACTTCATGTTATTGACTTGATTATGTTTCATTCATCTATGATGAGGAAAAGAGCTAAAAGACACAAAGTAGTGTTGTCAATTGATGTAGCATTTTAGTATACACCGACGGAGTGTAGTGTATACTGAGAACAGTGTTAACCGAGCTTGTGTTCATTGATGCATTTCTTTGTTAACCGAGAAGAACATAATAAACTAAATGATTAGTTTAGCCGATAAGATTGATGAGCTGGAAAGTGTATGAATTTGAGGTAATAGATAAAGTTTGTTACATAGATCGACGACTGACAAAATTTAGGAAAGATCTAAAGGATGAGAATCAAACGTGTTATTGACACAAGTGCCAAGGTATGTTTAAGAGGAAAAATTAATGACAATGATTAAGAGGCAAAATCTGATGGAGCAGAAGAAAATGGTTTACATGTCTATATAAGAGACTGAAGATTTCATAATGAGTGTGATGCCAGAAAAGAAGGAAACTATAGAATCATCACATGAACAAGTTTTCATGCATTCTGATCATACTGGTTAAGGAGAGCTGTACTGCAAAGCTTTATCGAGTGACAAAGAGTGATTACTGATGGACAGTAAGTTGAATAGTGTTTGAAACAGAATTGATTTATTGATCAGAATGATTTGTATGAGCTGAACATTGATTTGTAATTTGGAATTGAAGTTTTATTAAGTCAAATCACCTACTGTCACATATTTAACCATTGTACATAGTCAAACCTCTTAACCAAGTGGACTATGAAAGTCTTATTATGTATCATTCATAGAATGAGCATTATTATCCTATCAACCCCAGAGTGACTACTGGTTGGATGATAACGGTTGGTCTAAAATCCTCTAACAAGGTCACACCTAACAGTGTGTTTGTAACCTTTAATAGGGTTGGGTCTTCATCGACCTCACTTTAGAAGAGTAAATATTTTTGGGTTTCCGGTTCCAGGGGGTTTTCCCTTCATAGGGTTTCTATGTTAAATCTCTTGTGTTATGTGTTGATTGTGATGTTTGTTTTGATGTCATACTTTTCATATTACATGTTAGATTTGATTGGTAACTACTATAAGTTTTAGATTGGTAATCGGTAAATGCACAGACAGTAAAAGTATTTTAAGTTACCGAGCAGCAAAAGTTGAAGTAATTATTTTTGGATTATACATTTTGTATTGCGATAATGATTAACTGATTCACCCCCCTCTCAGTTATTCTAACATCCATATACTACACCTACAAATCAAGTACCCAAAAAGGTTGCAAAAGATTCAGAGACCATAAATGTACCATCTATAGGTCCACAAGATTCAGCGCATGTAGTTGATGCATCTATAGAGGCAGATAAGTCTGTACCCATGATAGAGACACTCAAGGATGACTCAATTTTTATTGACAATATAAAAGTTACTATGGAGGCCACAGACATGGATTTG
Organism: Chamaecyparis obtusa; assembly: GCA_027943335.1. NCBI lineage: Eukaryota > Viridiplantae > Streptophyta > Pinopsida > Cupressales > Cupressaceae > Chamaecyparis > Chamaecyparis obtusa. The sequence continues at coordinate 808,453 of BSBK01001592.1, forward strand.
GACAATTTTGAAGAAGCCTTTTTAAGCACTCAAGAGGTTGAGAACTTATGTAGTAACACTCTGCCCAGTCAATGAGAAGTATTGATTGATGATATAACATAAAAGAAAGAAGAAGAAAAAGGAAAAGAGACAAAAAAAGAGAAAGAAACATCGAAAGAAGAAAAATGATAAGTAGAGGTAAAAATAAGTGAGCCAACAGATAAGCCATCTATTGAAATTCTAATCAAAGTAAAACAAGAAGTAGAGGACAACACTCCTATCACTCCACTACCCTTAGCAACATTGTTGTCAAGTTTGACACCTGACACAACTAGTTTGGATTCATGGGGAGAAGAAGACTAGATCAAGTTTAGTGTCTTAGCAATGGAGAAAGCCAAGGAGAAATAGGTAATGAGGAATCCCCTATTTGTTGATTCAGTAAACATATTGAACAACCTATTGTCTTTAGACAAGAAAGTGTCCCAGGTCAGTATAGTTGATGATGTTAGCAACATCCTCATAGCCTTTAAGACTAATTTTACCAACTTGGGAGAATCTACATCTCAAGCTATAGAAGAGAAGTACATAAAGAAGAGGCTCAATGAGTTGGTTAGTAACTTTACACTTGACCTGAGCTCAATAAAGATTAGACAAGCATCTTTGAAGGAGTTTGCAGAAAAAGGAAGAAAAATCATTGTTGACTGTATGGATCAGGATAAGTTAATTGATGACCATTTCAAGAAGATACAAGAGGTAGAAGCTATGATAGAGAAGGTAAAGAAATTAGTGAAAGACCCATCCACTGATGTAAATATGTGCAATAATGTATATCAAGGAAAAATTGACAAGATTGAGAAGGCGGAAAAAGAGATGTCAAAAATAAGGGCTAGGCAGACTCAGCTTAGAAATGCTCTTGCACCCTCAATAGATATACTTAATCAGAATATCAAGGAGATCAATGCCACAATGGTGAAATATAATCTTGGTCCTAGCACATATTTGGAGAAGATGGAGAAGCTAAAGTATGCACTATGCACCCATCTCTAGATTGTTAATTCATTAATCACATTTTGGAAGAAAGAGATCCAGAACTTACAGATAGCATATCTGGATGTTCTCTCACTGTAAGTATTTGTAGATACATTTTTCAAACACCTTTGTCATTAATGTCAAAGGGGGAGTATGTATATAATATGGAGTTATAGATATGTATAAAATATGGAGTTATAGATATGTATAAGGGAGATATAAGATAGAAGTTTTTTGTATAAGAGATCAGTTAGCAACTGTACCATATTCCTTTTTTGCCATCAATGAAAAAGGGGGAGATTGTTGGAAAGTTGTCTATACTAGTGTATATGACTTAATATAGTGTTTTCATTATGGAAAAAAAGTCATATAGTGTTTTCAAGTCAATGCACTTGATAAGAAGATAGAAAATTGGCTAAGTGTTGAAGACTGGACAGTATATAGAGTACCTGAAGGTCAGAGTGTTAGCGCACGTGCATATATTAGAACTATGGTAATGGCCCTAGAAGTTAAGTTGGTAACATCATAGTCATGCTAAGTCTAAGAGTGCATGATCAGAAGATTCAGGATGAAGAAGATACAAAGAGTTCAAGTTACATAGACAGTGAATGCCAGAGCAAAATAGAGCAAGCAGCTGACTGTTGGTATTTTGGTTTGCGGTTATATTATTATGTTGTAAAGGATATGCACCTATTGTAATTAGGTTTCCAATAGGTAATCATGTTTTTTTGTAAACATGCTTGAGCCAATTCAATTGGAAGTGTTGTATGTAATTGGTTAAAGGGCCGACCTAGTTATTTGTTTTGTATGTGCATATAAATATTAGATGTGCCCATTGTAATTATGATGAGTGTTGATATAGAGTTGAGATAAGTAGAGCATAAGTGAGCAAGGAGTTGATAAGATGTATTAGAGCTTTGCAAGAGGTCAAAGCATCAGTGCAATAAAGGATCTGATTAGACAAGAAGTGTCATAGTGACAGTTCATCCAACAGATATAGTGTGTATCTAAGATCATAAGGTTGTAGCCTTCACCACTTGAGTAATGAGCTCTAGGATAGTGCATCCACACCCCTAATAGGGTTTATTGTAAAAGACTCCTAACAGGGTCTGACCCTTGGCAAGGTCACTGTACTGAACATATTGTAAAGAAACTCCTAACAGAGTTAAGGATCTTCTAACAAGGATCATAAAACACTAATATAGAATATTAGTGGGTGTCAATTCCCAAAGGGGTTTTTCCTTTCCCCATAACCATATTGGTGTTATGTGTTGTGTTCATGTTTCATGTTTATGTTAATATTCATTTCAGTATTTAAGTATTGAAGTTCAGTTTAAGAATAAAGTAAAAAGATAAAATATAGTGAACACTGATTCACCCTCCCCCCTCTCAGTGTTCCCATTCCTAATAGGTTATGGCATAAGAGGCCATGTCATGTGAAATTTGATAACATGATTAAGATCAGTAGAAATTGAAAAGTTAGAGGATTTTTGAGTCTAACCAAACTTGATCATGTTATGTGCCATCAATGTTAGAAAGGAAAGATGACCAAATCTATTTTTAAAAGTAAGGACTATTCATCTAAAGGTATTTTGGAGTTGGGACACACTGAATTATGTGGTCCTATGAGAACTCAAAGCTACTACGATGATAAATATTTTATTTTATTTGTTGATGACTATTCTAGACTGATGACAGTAATGTTCTTAAAAGAAAAATCTGAGGCATTCAAACTGTTTAAATGGTATAAATCTAAAGTTGAAAAAGAAACTCAAAAATAACTAAAATTATTAAGGTCTGATAGAGGAGGTGAGTTTGTTTATGATGAATTCACTAATATTTGTAATGAGCATGGAATCAAAAGACATTTTTTTACACCTAAAACACCGCAGCACAATGGAATTGTTGAAAGGAGGAACCAATCTATGGATGATTATGCTAGAACATTGATGATTGAGAAAAACATTGCACAAATGTATTGGAGAGAGGTAGTTAGCACTGCAATTTACATCTTGAACAAAGTTTAACTGAAGAAAGACACAAACAAGACATCTTATGAGTTATGGTTTGGATACACACTGAGTGTAAGTTAATTTAGAATCTTTGGTAGTAAGTGTTATATTCTTAAAGATGATAGGAATGGTAAATTTGACTCTAAAGGTGATGAAGGAATGTTTTTAGGATATTCTACTAAGAGTAAAGCTTATAAATATTTGAAAAAGGCTACTAATAAAATGATAGAAAGTGCTAATGTAAGAGTTGATGAGTTTGCTGAAAAGAATGATGAAGAAATCATGAAGGAACCTGAAGACTATGGTAGGTTTACTTATGTTGAAGATCCAAATTATCTACTGAGGCCACATACTGAGTCTACTAAGCATCAAAGAAATACTACCAAGAATCAACAAATGCAAACTAAGAATCAAGAAGAAGCTACCGAGCAGGAAAATGAACCTGAACCGAATGATGAGCAGAGAAGAGACAAAGTGCTAGCAAGATTTTTTAGAAGACACCATCCAGAGAATAAAATCATTGGAGATAAAAAAGATGACATGATGACCCGAAGTAATTTAAGACAAAACACATGCTTAGTTTGTGAGTTTGAACCTAAGAATGTTAGGGATGCACTTGAAAATGAGGAATGGGTCAATGCTATGAATCAAGCAAGCACCGAGGGCATGGTATAAATCACTGCAAAAATATTTGTATGGATTGAAGCAAGAACTGAAGGCATGGTATGAAAGACTATATGCTTATCTTATCAGTATTGGCTTTGTAAGAACTAGTGAAAATAGCAATTTGTACATAAAAGGAGAATCTGATGATAATATTTTGATTGTTGAAATATTTATTGATGATATATTCTTTGGTGGAAAAGATTTGATTTGAAAATCTTTTTCTGATGAAATGAGAAAAGAATTTGAGATGTCTATGTTTGGAGAGATTAAATTCTTTCTAAGTTTGTAGATTATACAACAGAATGATGGGATTTTCATCACTCAATTAAAATACATTAAAGAAGTGTTAAAATTTTTTGGCATGGAAGATTCAAAACTAGTAGGAACACTGATGGTGACTGGATGTAAGTTGACAAAGGATGATGAATCTACAAAAGTAAATCAGACACTGTACTGATCTATGATTGGAAAACTAATGTATGTTGTACACACTAGGCCTAATATTGCACATGTAGTTGGGATTATGGCAAGATTTTTTGCCAATCCTAAAGATTCACATATGGTTTTAGTTAAAATTTTTTTGAGATACTTGAAGAAGAAAAAAGATTAGTTTATGGTACACAATAGAAGGCAAACTTAAACTCCAAGTTTACACTGATGTAGATTGGGCTGGAAACATAGATGACTAGAAGAGCACAATCGATGGAGTATTCTTTGTAGGAGAAAGACTTGTGACTTGGATAAGCAAGAAACAAGCATGCATTTCTCAATCTACTGCTAAAGTAGAGTATGTTGCTACTGCTACAAATTGTTCAAATATTACTTGGATTAAACAAGTGTTGCAAGGAAAGAATGAGGTAATCACTGACCTGGTGAATATATATTGTGACAACACTAGTGCTATAAATATTTCCAAGAATTCTGTGATGCATTAAAAAAAAGTATATATCTATTAAGTATCACTACTTAAGGGAGCAAGTTCAAGAGAAGCAGGTGAAACTAGAATTTGTAACATCTAAAGAACTTGTAGATATCTTTACCAAACCCTTACCGAAGGACACATTTGAATATTTGAGGACTAGACTTGGGGTCTGTCCCCTATCTATCAATCACTGAGGTGATCAGGAGGTTGCATTAACCTATACTTATCAGAAGATCATTCATATTGATGCACATAGGTCACACTTTAGTTTCTCTAAGGTTGTGAAAGATTGTAGAAGTTGGAATAGAAATTTGTTTATCAGTACACTGAAGGTACCTAATATGAACCAAACAATAGAGAATTACTTGGTTGCTGAAGAGCTGTTTGTATATTTTATTTGGCATTTTTGTCAAAGGGAGAGAAAATGAATATGAAAAATTAGTTATCAAGAACATAGATATGGAGAGAGACTTGAATATTTGAATATCTATTATTGAGAACAAGAATTTGAGAATTGAAAATATCAAATCTGCAAGGAGAGTCTGCATGTAATGTTGTTTTGTTTTGTAGTGATTAAACATATTAAATATCAATCTAGGGAGAGCTTACTGAGCTACAACATTTACTTATAGTTGTAGAATACATGTTTGGTATGTGCATGGAATATTTTCATATTGCTTGTGTTGCCATTAATGCCAAAGGGAGAGATTGATGAACTACGACTGATTGAATATATGATGAACTGAAGAAACAATGATTAGAGATCACTGAGCTATTGAAGTGATATGTAAGATGATTAAATTAGTCAATATGTTATCATTAATGTGAACTATTTTTTATGGTATGTATCATGATAGTTACAAACATCTAAACATATATTGAAGGAAGAAAAGATGAAGAAATGAGATATCTACATGAGGAAAAGATTGATATGACAGATAAGGATAAGGTAAACATTAGGTAACGTATTGGTTAGTCTATGGCTTTATATTGTTGACTTGAGCATGTTACATTAATCCATTATGAAGAAGAGATTTGAAATTGAACAAGTCAATGTGGTCAGTAATTGAAGATTTCTGTATACACCGAGCTAGTGTAGTGTATACCAAGCGACAGTAATAACTGAGCTAGTTATCACCGACACATTTCTATATTAGTTGAGTATGGATGAAAACATTAAATGCTAGGAACACACTGGACAAAAAGAGATTGCAGAGATTTTGCATGAAGATTATATTCATGTATTCCTAATCAAATTGGTTATTGAAAGAACTAAGCTGCAGACATTACAGAGCATCAAGGAAATATTTACCGAGTGAAAGTAAGTTGAGAAATATTGAGGAAGTGAATTGATTAATGATTAGAGGATTTTATGAGCTTAGCTTAGATCTGAATATTTGCAATTGAGTTGTATTTGAATCAGATCAATACTGTATCAGTTTAACCATTGATTAAGAAAATATCTTAATCAAGTGGACTTAATAGTCTTATTATATTACCCTATGACATTTGTTGAATGTAAAGTGTTATCTTGTTGACCCCATAGTGAATGTTGGTCAAAAGTTAACTATTAGTGATAAATACTCTAAACAGGTCACACCTAATAGTGTGCATTGTAACCTTTCATAGGGTTGGCTCTTTACCAAGCTCACTTCAGAAGAGTGAATTATTTTGGGTTACTGATCTTAGGTGGTTTTTCCCTTAGCAGGGTTTCCACGTTAAATCATTGTGTTATGTGTTATTTGTTATGATTGTTTTGCTATCATACTTTAGATACTGCATAGTTGATTTAGTCGGTAATAATAGTTTGGATAATTACTGGTAATCGGTAAATTGGATAGATAGATTGATATTTTATGTTACCGAGCTGCATATTTTGTTAAATTTTTTTTGTAATATACATCTGAGTGTTTGGGACTATAGGATAACTGATCTAACTGATTCAACACACTCTCAATTATTCTAACACATGGTAGAAGAGAATACATGGGTATAATTTGAGATTGGTGACTACAAGGACAAGGTACTATGTGAGATTATACCAATGGATACATGTCACTTAATCCTTGGTAGGCCTTGATATTTTGATGTGAAGGCTCAACATGAAGGAGAGAAGAACACTTACCTAATAATGAAGAGTGGAAGGAAGTTTAAGATGAATCCACTTCCTAAAAAATTTGGTAAAGAGAAAGAAGAGGCATCCTTAATGCTGACCAAAGGTAAGGAATTTTTATCATTAACCAAGGAGAAAAAATTTAAAGGGTATACTATTATAGTGAAGTCTTAAACAAACTAGTAGCAATGAGAAGCATTACTTGCAGAGATAGATGGTCTATTGAAGGAGTTTCCAAACATAATTGAAAGAGAGAAACCATATTCTTTACCTCCCATGAGGAGCAATAGCCACAAAATATATTTGATTATGGGGGCCACATTTACCAACAAGGCTACATACAAACTCACCCCATAATAGAATACAAAAATCAGCAAGCAAGTGTAGGAGTTAATGGACAAGGGATTGGTGAGAAAGAGTTTGAGCCCTTGTGCTTGCACTTCAATTTTAGCACCTAAGAAGGATGGAAAATGGAGACTTTGTTTGGACTCAAGAGATATCAATAAGATTGCCATAAGTTACAGATTCCCTTTGCCTTGGATAGAAGACTTACTAGACTACCTAGTAGGATCCTGTTATTACTCCAAGACTGACCTCATATCAGGCTACCATCATATAAGGATTAGATAAGGAGATGAGTGGAAAACCACTTTCAAGACTAATAAGGGTTTCTATGAGTTTCTTGTGATGCCATTCGGTTTGAGAAATACACCAAGTACATTCATAAGATTAATGAATGAGGTTCTAGTTCAGTTTATTGGAAAATTTGTCATTGTTTATCTTGATGATATTTTGGTGTTTAGCAGGAGTAATGAGGAACATTTGGGGCACCTCAAACTAGTATTGCAAAATTTAAATGAAGAGAAGTTGCATACTAATCTTGAAAAGTGTGAGTTTCTTAAAACTAAATTGGTCTATTTGGGTTTTGTTGTTTCAAATGGGTGTCTTAAGATGGATTGTAGTAAAGTTGAGGCTATTCTTAATTGGCCATCCACTAGATTAGTAGGAGAGGTTAGGAGTTTACATGGTTTGGAAACCTTCTACAAGAAGTTTATTAGAGGATTTAGTGGGATTTGTACTCCTATTTTGAATACTATTAAGGGTGTGATAAAATGTAAATTTGAGTGGAATAAGGTAGCGAAAGATAGTTTTCATTTTTTGAATAAAAAAGTTGTAGAATTTCCCACCCTCACCTTCCCAAACTTTGAAAAAGTGTTTTCAGTTGAGTGTGATGCCAACAAACATGCCATAGGAGCAGTACTTGGTCAAGAAGGCTTACCTATTACTTTCTTTTTGGAAAAACTTAATGATGCAAAATAGAAGTATAACACTTATGATTTGGAATTGTATACCATGGTTTAAGCCTTGAGAAAATGGTGACATTACCTTATACCAAAGGATTTTGTCATTTTCATGGATAATCATGATTTGAGTTTTCTCAATAGGCAAGAGAAGTTAAACCATAGACATGTGGAATGGATGGAGCAGCTGTAATCTTTTAATTTCACCATTAAGCATAAGAAAGGTTTAACCAATGAGGTAGTGGATGCCCTTAGTAGAAGAGTTTTAGAAATTCAAGTGATTAATTTACAAAGTGTGGGATTAGAACATATGAAAGATGTTTACAAAGAGGATGTAGATTTCAAGGAGGCTTTTCAAGTTTGTTCAAATTTTACTAATCATTTTCATGGTTCTTATTCTAATTTTGTGCTACAGGAAGGTCTTTTGTTTAGGACAACAGACTATACATTCCTAAATCATCCATGAAAGAGAATATTATCAAGGAGAAACATAATGGGGCTTTAGGAGGACACTTTGGTGTGGATAAAACCTTGGAATAGGTATCCAGATTTTATTATTGGCCTAAATTGTAGCAAGATGTTAGGAAATATGTTGAGGAATGTATGATTTGTTAAAGGGCCAAGGGAGTTTCATCCAATGTAGGATTATACAAACCCCTTCCCATTCCATCTAAACCATTAGATAGCATTAGTATGGATTTTGTTTTGGGCTTACCCAGGACTTCACGAGGTGTAGACATGGTATTTGGTATTGTGGAGAGATTCAACAAGATGGATCCTTTCATGTCATGTAGGAGAAATCATGATGCTTCACAAATTGCAGTATTATTTTTGAATGAGATAGTTTGCATACATGGTTTACCATTATCCATTGTGATAGATAGAGACACCAAATTTGTAGGCCATTTTTGAAGAACATTATGGAGAAAGTGAGGCACCCAATTGTCTTATTCTTCAACATATCACCCACAAAATGATGGGAAAATTGATGTAGTAAATAGATCATTGGGGAATCTACTAAGATTCTTAACCAAACAACATGGTGTAGTCTGGGATCAAGTTTTAAGTCAAGTTGAGTATGCCTACAATGATTCCATTAATAGATTGACTAGTAAGACCCATTTTGAAATAGTTTATGGTTTTCATCCTAGAGGTCCCATGGAGTTAAGGTACATACACAATATGAAAAGTTGAAGTGAAGAAGGAGAGGATTTAGCTATAACAATGAAATCAGTCCATGAATAAGTCAAAGCATAGTTAGAAAGAACAATTACAAAGTATAAATACAAAGCACATAATAAAAGGAGAGAAGTGATATTCAAGGTTGGAGGTTTGGTAATGGCATATTTAAGGAAATAAAGGCTCCCCAAGAACCAACATACTATGCTTATGATGAAGAAAATATGTCCTTGTAAATTTTTTCATAAATATGGAGAAAACTCTTATGGAATTGAGTTACCTCCTGACATTGGTGTCTCACCCATTTTTAATGTTGCAGACCTCACTCCGTTCAAAGGAAATACCTTGGAGGTAGCTATCTCTAATATATAAGATAGTGTTGATGCATTAGAATGGGTCAAGAATCTCCCACACAAAAAACCAATATAGTTGGAATACATATTGGATTCCAAAGTTGCCAAGTAGACAAGGAAAGGCAAGTATAAAACACATCTTGTGGAATGGCATGGACTTCTAGAATCTAAAGCAGTTTGGATGTTAGAAATAGGCATTTTACAACATGGAACTACCCTTCAAAAATTAGCAACTGAAGGGGCTTCAGTTTTTCAAACACGGGGAGTATAGTGCAGAGCACACACCAGTTGCAACGGAAACCTCAAAGGTGACATGAACTTGTAGATTTATTTTATGTCATAGAATTATAATTGGTGAGCAAAAGAAACTTGTCTTTGATAGTAGCAAAGGAAGTTTGTGGTTTTAGTCGAATCAACCTATGTTATCCAAATTTATTTATGTCTAAGTTAATTCTAGTGTTTAAGAGTCAAGTTTTCTTTATTTAGTGTTTTCCTTGTGTGTGCAGTCATGTACGTTGGAAAGATTCTAATGTAAACAAAATGTGAAATTTGTGATAGGTGGTAACTTTGAATCTTTCAATCATTCAGTTGGACGGTGAATGGTCACCTCTTTTTTCAGTTTTTTTTAGTCTTGGTGAAGTCGAACAATCATGGGATGGAAAAACTATGTAAGTGGAAAAAGTGATTTCTTTTGGAAAATGAAAGATTTTGGGTGGATTTTATGTGTGAAAATCTATTTTCTAGTTTTTGAATTAAAAAGTTTCCATATGCATTGGATTTTTTTTCCAAAAGCCGCATTGTGTATTATTCTTAGTTTTGGTTTTAAAAACTCAATGGATTGATTGTAGTCAGTTTTTGCACTTAGACAAATTCTTGAAACTCTATCGGGCTACAATTCACCTCCATGATTGTTTAGATCTCTCCCATTCATGCCTTTGAAAAAGATGGAGTTTTGCGAAGGGAAAGAATATCCTGTTCTGCATTAATTTTTTAATGTTTTCCCTCATTTCATTTCTCCACCAAAATGTAGTCTGTCTAGTGAGAGACTAGACATATCTATGTGGCTAGTTGATTAGATTGATATCTGTTAGAATTGGATGGTTGATAAGAATCCATGCACAAAAATGTAAGGAATTGATATATGGTTTTATGTTATGGAGGAGTAATGTCTAAAATTCCTGTAGCTGTCATTCTTGCATTTGTGTGTATAAGTTATGTGCATGTAGGTTGAAGATTTTATTCATGTTCTTTTCAAAAGTATTCTTTTGTCAATCATTGGGGGATTGAATTCTTATGATCATTTGGTTTCCAAGGAATACTGTGGTGTCGGGTTAACCATTTTTCTATATCAAATTTATGTGTTGTCTTCACTATTATGCTATATCTCGAGCTACATGAGGTAGCCCATTCTATCCTAACCATTCCTATATCAACAATTTATCTTCTGAACTCTTTTGTCCCTATCTATTGGTTTTCGAGTTTGGGGTTCCCTATAGTTAGGGATTGAGTTTTATGAATAGTAGGCTCCTGATGTTAGCTATTTCTTGGTGGATTGGGTTATGTACCAAAAGTTGTGTAGAGAATTAAGATCCTGGTAGTGCTGGTGAGACCTAAGTGAGTGAAGGTCATGTTAGGGTGGTGAAGTTCGGTGGATCTTAGAGAGAGAGAGTGTGTGTGATATTGGAGACTATCAATAACTAGGTCACTTGTTCTCACTCCTTGTTTAGTAGACCTTACTACTTGGGAAACTTGCATCATAAAAAAAGGAGAGCCTTATTTAGGGTTGGGTGCAAGATACTTGACAAGGTGTGCAAGGTGATTGTGGACTCTAGTTCCGTAGACAACATCATATTAGAGGAAGCAACAAAGAAGCTTAATTTGGTGAAGATTCCATATGGCAATCCCTATAAAGTCACATGGTTGAACTATTAGGATTAGGTAATAATGAGAGGAGAGGGGGGTGAATTATAATTACTGCACTTTAATTTAAACTTCAACCAATTATAAATAAACCATAATAATGTAGTAATGAAAAAAACATTGAAGCATAACACATAACTCATGACACCATGATTTTTTCTCAAGGAAACCCTCATGAAGGGAAAACCCTGGTGGGGATGGTACCCACAACTATGCACTAAAATATTATATCCATGTTAGGAGATTTAGCCCTATTAGGAGCTGATTTTTACATAGTACATTTCCTTGTTAGAGGAATACAAAAACCTATTAGGGGTATACAAAACACCTAGTTAAAGGTGGTGAGAAAATTGCTCTTACAATAAAAAATAGTCACAAAGAGTTCTCCAAAATGTGAACAATACAAGAACTTATCTTGCTTAGGTAGTTCTGGTTATAGCTCTATCTATTAATGATCTTGCATTTTATCTCTACTCTTAGATTCTCAACCTTTTTTTATTATCACATACCATACATATCTTTTCTTTCACAAAATCATTCGATACTTATACAACAACTTCCATCCAATCCGCTTCACAAATACCATAAAAAACATAATAGTTAATTATGTAAATGATAAGTAATGAGACAACGATCTTATGTTACCCAAGTGTCAGAAATATACTTCATTCACCTGACTTAGCATGTTACCATATCCACTAACCTTGCCTTAAATCTTCGCAAATGCTCATGTGCCCTCTTATACCGATTCTCTATCTTTGCATAACTTCAGATCATTGAATCTCAATGATCTGATCACCAAAACTTATATGCTCTTAACTGAAGCATGTACATATCCAAAAATACCTTCTAATAACTTCATAGGCCATCATACCTCATACATTTCCATCGCTAACCAAAACTGTAACATTGTACCCTGTTACCCTGTTTCTGGACTTAGTCATTTTTATGACAGCGACTCTAGTAGAAAAGCTATCTACATGGAATCACTCCAACATAAGTGTTTCCATGAATGAAAACCCTCAAGTGATCCCTAGTGCTCCATAACACAACATGCCAACAATATCTCCCTTTGGCATTGATGGAAATACTTAGAAAAATGACTAAGTGTTAAAGCACTAACTATACATATCTCTTTTTCTCTTTTCTATTTTTTTTATTAACATGTTTTTATTTATACTTATTATTTTTCTTCTCTTCCTTTTACTCTTTACATTTTTCATCTTTCTCTTCCTCTCCCTTTTACACCAATAGAAAAGGTGTATTCAAAATTTCAAAAACTACTAAGTGCGAAAGGACTTAGTTATTACTCACAAGTTTTAACACATCTTGGAAAGAGTTTTCCAAGGTCTTCACTTCCTCAGCCCATGATTTTATCAGAAGCTCACTGACATGGATCAATCCATTTAGTGCATATGATGTTGTCTCTGCCGCCTTAAGCTTAGTAGGTCTAGACAAAGTCATTGATCCTTCAACCTATTCCATCACAGATATATGAGTCTCAAGCATTGAGAGCTTAGGGGTCAATAGGCTCCTCAATAAGCTAAATGTATCTGCAACTCTCCCTTTCTCCATTTATAGTACACTGATCTTGTCCAATAGCCTAGATGTCTCTTTATCCATTTTTCCCATAGTTAGTCAAGATGATTCACATATGTTCATTAGACTATCAAGAGTAGCCCTATCTTTGGTTACAATCTCCTCAATATTATTTACATGCCTACAAGGATTTATGTAGTAGCTATAAATATTCCTATCTTGTGCTACATAGCTCTTGGCCTTAAAAGTAGTAGCCTTGAGAATGTCTAAGTCCCATGAAATGGACTGACAAACTTCTCTCAACTTCTTCTCAAAAAAGTTTTTCTCTGCCTTGTCTTCTGCAATTTTTAGCAATGATTCAAAGTGACTATAAAAGCTATCCAATACCATACCAAGGTTCTTAGCTTCATCCATTTCTTGAAAGATAATTGGTGAGGGAAGTAGCTTGTTTAGTGATTCTACAACCCTATCCATTACCTTTATTCTTTTGTCCCCTTTCTGTATTGACCTTTCTTTAGCCTTGGTGAAGGCCATGAATGATAGCCTCATAAGCTCATCCTCATCCATACTATCTACATCAGAACTTTTTTTTTTGGCCATAATTACCAACAATAAAGAGGTGTCCATTTTAACCTCAAATTTTTTTTATGTTCTAGTCTCTTCTTCCTTCTTTTCTTCCTACTGTATTTCCTTCTCCTTTACTTCCTCCTCTATTTTATCTTCCTCTAACAATTTTTGTTCTTCAACTTCCATCACACTATCCAAATTATCCATAAATAGATCATTTACATCATGCGAAGTGTCAAGGGTCACAGGCACACCAGAGACAAAGAAATCTAGTTGCATCCTATCTTGTACACTTTCATCCACTTATTTGGAACTTTATCCCAATCCTAAAGATATAGGCTTAGTAACCTTGGGAGGTAAGGTCTTATTTGGCATATCATTCATTAGAATTTGATCTAATGCCCTTTGAGTATCCTCAATCACCTTATCATATTTCCTAGCCATGATTTTCACTAGTCTGGCCTTTGTCCTCAATAGGGGTTTTAATGCATTTATTATCCTCTCCCTTTCTTGTATTGAGACAAATGGTAACATGTTCTCAATGGATTTATTCCTTATGTTTTCATTTCTGATTGTGCCAACTACTTCCTAATTTCCAATTTTCTACACAGTTCTTTAGGGATACTCCTTTTAATTTCTAACAAGTTTTCCTTGAAAATCAATAGATTCTCAATGATAGTATCTTCAATGATTGCTTGGTTTTCATCATCATACCTCTCATAGTACCTGTCCACTATCTTCAAGTTCCTATCTTTTATCACTCTCTTCTTTAGTGATTTAAGGTCTGGTTTCCACAAAATTTGTGGATCCTTTTAAGCTGCTTTCTCTTCTACTTTTTCAACTACCTTTTCCTCTTTCTTCTTTCTTTTCACTTCTACCTCTTTCTCCTTAGGACCGTCCTGCTTACTAGATTTTGTAAATCTTCTAGGAATTCTCATAGGTATAATTTCTTGAACTATTTCCTCTTGTGAAACTGATAAGTCAACAATATCAATAGTAGGACCTACTATCTTTTCTACCTCTAAAGGAACATGAGCATTAATGGCTACTCTTGAAGATGCTTCGATCTTATTTCTTATGTTTATCAACTAATCCCTAATGATCCCTACCTTCACAATGATATCCTCCATAATTTTACAAATTTGCCTCTTCTTGGTTACTTTTTCTTATTCTTCTCTGATCTTCCATCACTTCTCCCTATAGGTTCCCCATCTTTCTTGGGTAGGGTCTATTTCTGATGCTAGAACATGCTCAACTTGCATAGTTAAGATCTCAACACTAACTTCATACCCCATAGGGTAACACCATTTCATTCTTGTTTCCATAGCCTGAAGACAAACACAATCAGTTTCAACCATGAAACATATAGTGTCCTCATAGTTCTCAACAATGTTCTCAGGTATTCTATAAATTTTCTTCATTTTCCTTTGTAATATTTTTGTCATGGAAAATAGTTCACCATCAGCCCAATTCTTATCTTGCCTTCTGTAACTCTTTGATATCTAAATCCCAATGGGTACATTATCCTTCTATGCCCTAGGGTGCATGCTAGGAAATTTGTGAATAATATGAATGTAAATATGGACTAATAATGACCCAAACCTAAATGCTTTAGTACTATCCTTCTTTATGACCTTTATATTTTAAGGGAACTATTGTGCAAGTACTTTGAAATGGTTATATTTCTTATTTTATTTCACTATTCTGTATGCCATCATGATTAATCTAGCTAATACAAAGTTTGGTCTACTACTATAAAATAGTTTTTACCCCAATAAAATTGCCACTAACCTAACATATTGTTAGAAGATATCATTGGCTGTCATCACCCTCTTATCCCACTTGGAATGGGTTAGCATTTCTACTTGTTTCCTCAAATTATTTTCTTCTATAGGTATGGCTCCTTCATTATCAAGGTGTGTAATCTCATGAATCATCTTTGCACAAATATTTATTGGTTGATCTCCAATCCAAATAAACTGATCATTGTCTTTGCTAAGGATGATCTTAAACCATTCAACTTTTGTGAATTTCGTGAGTAGGGTTAACTTAATGATAGATTGTTCTTGTAGGTGTTTAAACTCTTCTACCATGGATCCATCTACTTCTATCATACTGTCCAATTCATTGTAAAGGTTTACATCTCCAATGATTTCATACTTGCAGTGTATGTATGCCCTAATGTCTTCTACATGCAACACACCTACGGGGGTTTGTGAAAATGCTCCTTTTAGACCATCCTCACAAGACTTGAATGGATGTCTCTTAAACTTATACCTAGGTCTATCCAAGACATAATAAACTACTTGTGCATCCATAACTTCTCTGAGTATATGTCTAAATACCTTTAATGCCTTAAAATCTGGATCTCTTCTTCACACTATCACACAATCTCTGCTAGATGAAATGAAATGCTTCACAATTTTTCTCTCCTTAGTCATTGATCAAAAAATGGTATATAAATGATATCTTCCAAACCTTTTATCCTTTGCAAGTTGACTGAGTGCATTAAACAAAAGTAGCTCAACTTCGCATCCCGTCCAGTCAACATAAAACTCATGAACATGGAAAATGAATCTCCAAGTGTTGCGCTCTCATCCAAAAACTCCAAATTATCTGCACAGGCCATACCTAAGATCACATGAGCTTATTATACATATACAGGGGCTGGATATATTCTATTCTCTACATTGAATGCTCCCCTTAAGGCCATGCGACCTTCTAGGTTGATGCCTCAAAGAACTCATCATGTGAAGAAATAGTATCATCTATTTTCTCTCCCTGAACCGATGCCCTGTTTAAGACTTTAACCTTCCATATCTTTTCATCCTACTTGCTCTATGATTTCTTGAAATGATTCTCAAACTCATTCATGTACTCATTTAGAATCTTACCACTGTCACTAACATTATTTCTTATAACTAGAGGAGGTGGCCCGCTCGGTTCACTAGATCTTCTTGGTCCTCTTTTGTTGGCCTCTCCATTGTATCTGTGAAACTTCACAATGTGACCAAGGTTGTTGCATTTGTAATATTTAGGCCATCTCCTTCTTTCTTGATTTACTTGTATCTTGTAGTATGTCCAAAGTTATTGCATTTTTGACATGTGATCTTGGCTACTGATTCTTCTCTAACACAATCTTGCTTATACCTAGATTGATCTAGTTTTATGCAATCTTCTTTCTCATGTCCATATTCATAAAAGTTTAAATTATATCTAGTAAAGGGTTTAGAGGTACCTTTACTTCTACAATCTCTTTTCATATGTCTAACTTTGTTGCACTAAAAGAATCTACCTCTCAAAGGTCTGATATATTCTTTCGGTTCTTCACGAGTAGGCCTTTCTTCATGTGTAGGTCTTTCTTCATTTTTTGCTTCACTTGCTTCCTAATTGGTTTTAGAACTTTCTACTTCATTAAATCCAACTCCAGTCATGTCTCCTTTAGGTTTCTATCTTGCTCTTTGCTCATCAATTTTGTCACTGCTCATGTGCAACTTCTCAATGTGTAATTTGGCTTGAGTGAGTTCACCTTTAATGATCTGATTATATTTGTCCAATTATTGATATTTATCCTTTTAATGGTCAATTTAGTCTTTATTTGTCCTATCTGCTCATTTTCTTCTTTAAATGATTCTTCAACTTTGTTCCTTGCATCCTTTTCATGTTGAATCTCTTTTATCATCAAAATATTGATTTCTTCTTTTTCTTGCTCCAGCCTCTTTACTTGATCTGATGTATCATTAAGTGATTCTTCACTGATTTTGTCCATAAGATCTTGTTTCTAACATCTTGAAGTTTCAAGCTGCTCCTTTAGTTTCCTGATGAAAACTTCTACTCTTCTCAATTTGAATTTCAATATTCCATTCTTAGCCTTCTCTTTGTCCATATCTTCAAGTGCTGCATCAAAGTTCTCTTGAAAACTTTATGAATCCATTTTGATCTCCTTTAAGCTGTTAGGCTTTCTCTCCAAGGGCCAATAGCTTTGATACCAATTGTTAGGATTAGGTAATACTGAGAGGGGGGATGAATCAGTATTATTGCACTTTAATTTAAAATTCAACTAATTATAAATAAACCATAATAATGGAGGAATGAAAAGAACATTAAAGCATAACACATAACTCATGATACCATGATTTGTTCTTGAGGAAACCCTAGCCAAAGGAAAACCCTAGTAGGGATGGTACCCACAACTATGTACTAAAATATTATATCCATGTTAGAAGATCTAGACCTATTAGGATTGGATTATTACATAATACATTTACTTGCTAGAGGAATACAAAACCCTATTAGGGGCATACAAAGCACCTGGTTAAAGGTGGTGAGAAAACTTCTCTTATAATAAAAAACTATCACAAAGAGTTCTCCAAAATGTGAACAATATAAGCACTTATCTTGCTTAGGTAGTTTCAGTTATAGCTCTCTCTATTACTGATCTTGCATCTACTCTCCATTCTTAGATTCACAAACTTGTTTTATTATGACATACCATAAATATCTATGCTTTCACAAAATCATTCTATACTTATACAAAAACTACCATCCAGTCAGCTTCACAAATACCATACAAAATATAATAATTAATTATGTAAATGATAAGTATGGAGTCAATGATCTTATATTACCCAAGTGTCAGAAATATACTTCATTCACTTAAATTAGCATGTTACCATATCCACTAACCTTGCCTTAAATCTTCACAATTGCTCATATGGACCATTATATTGATTCTCTATCTTCGCATACCTTCAGATCACTGAATCTCACCGATTTGATCACCAAAAATTATGCACTCTTAAATGAAGAATGTACATATCCCAAAATACCTTCTACTAATTTCTTAGGCCATTATACCTCATATATTTCCATCACTAACCAAAACTGTAACACTGTACCCTGTTATCCTGATTCTGGACTCAGTCATTTTTATGACTTTGACTCCAATAGAAAATTTGTTTGAATGTGATCACTCCAGCATAAGTGTTTCCATGAATGACAACCCTCAAGTGATCCCTAGTGCTCCATAACACTATTTTCCAACAATCTCTCCCTTTGGTATTAATGGAAATACTTAGAAAAGTGACTAAGTGTTAAAGCACTAACTATACATATCTCTTTTTCTCTTTTCCTCCTTTCTATTTTTTTTAATTTACATCTTTTTATTTCTACTTATTATATTTCTTCTCTTCCTTTTAATCTTTACATTTTCCCTCATTCTCTTCCTCTCCCTTTGACATCAATGGAAAAGGTGTATTCAAAATTTCAAAAACTACTAAGTTCGAAAGGACTTATTTCTTACTCACAAGTTTTAACACATCTTGGAAAGAGTTTTCCAAGGTCTTCACTTCCTCAGCCCATGATTTTATCAGAAGCTTACTGACATGGATCAATCCATTTAGTGTATATGATGTTGTCTCTACTTCCTTAAGCTCAGTAGGTGTAGACAAGGTCATTGATCCTTCAAACATTTCCATCTTAGATAGATGAGTCTCAAGCATTGAGAGCTTAGCGGTCAATAGGCTCCTCAATAAGCCAAATCTATCTACAACTCTTCCTTTCTCCATTTCCATTACATTTATCTTGTCCAATAGCCTCGATGTCTCATTATCCATTTCACCCACAGTTAGTGAAGATAATTCACAACTATTCATCAGACTGTCAAGAGTAGCCCTATCCTTGGCTACAATCTCCTCAATATTCTTTACATGTCTGGAAGGATTTATGTAGTAGATGTAATCTTCCCACCTTGTGCTACATAGCTCTTGGCCTTAAGAGTAGTAGCCTTAAGAATGTCTAAGACCCATGAAATGGACTGCCAAACTTCTCTCAACTTCTTCTCCAAAAAGTTTTTCTCCACCTTGTCTTCTGTAGTTTTTAGCAATGATTCAAAGTGACTATCAAAGCTATCCAATACCATACTAAGGTTCTCACCTTCATCCTTTTCTTGAAAGATAATTGGTGAGGGAAGTAGCTAATTTACTAATTCTACAGCCCTAGCCATTACCTTTATTCTTTTGTCCCCTTTCTGTACAGACCTTTATTTAGCCTTGGTGAAGGCCATGAAGGATAGCCTCCTAAGCTCATCCTCATTCATACTATCTACATCAAAGCTTGTTGGTTTGGCCATACTTGACAACAATAAAGAGGTGTCCATTTTAATCTCAATAAAATTTTATGTTCTAGTCTCTTCTTCCTTTTTTTCTTCCTGCTATATTTCCTTCTCCTGTACTTATTCTTCTATTTTCTCTTCCTCTAACTGTTCTTGTTTTCAACTTCCATCGCACTATCCAAATTATCCATAAATGGACTATTTACATCATGCAAAGTGTCAAGGGTCTCAGGCACACCAGAGACAAAGAAATCTTGTTGCATGTTATCTTGTACACTTTCATCCACTACTTTGGAAATTTCTCCCAATCCCAAAGATGTAGGCTTAGTAACCTTGGGAGGTGAGGTCTTCTTTGGCATATCATTCATTAGAATCTTAGTTAATTCCCTTTGAGTGTCCTCAATCACATCATCATATTTCCTAGCCATGATTTTCACTAGTTTGACCTTTGTCCTTAATAGGGGTTTTTAATGCATTTATTATCCTCTCTATTTCTTGTATTGAGACCACTGGTAACATGTTCTCAATGGCTTTATTCCTTATGTTTTCATCTTCTAATTGTGACAACTATTTTCTGATTTCCAGTTTTCTATACAGTTCTTTAGGGATAGTCCCTTCAATTTCTAACAATTTTTTCTCAAAAGTCAATAGATGCTCAATGACAGTATCTTCATTGATCACTTGGTTTTTAGTATCATACCTCTCATAGTACCTTTCCACTATCTTCAAGTTCCCATGTATTATCACTCTCTTTTATATTTGTGGATCCTTTTGAGCTGCTTTCTCTTCTACTTTTTCAACTAACTTTTCCTCTTTATTCTTCCTTTTCACTTCTACCTCTTTCTCCTTAGGACTGTCCTACTTGCTAGATCTTGTGGATCTTCTAGGATTGCTCACAGGTATAATTTCTTGAACTATTTCCTCTTGTGAAATTGATAAGTCAATAATATCAAAATTAGGAATTACAGTCTTTTCTACGTCTGAAGGAACAAGAGCATCAATGGCTATGCTTGAAGATGCTTCCATCTTATTTATTATGTTTATCAACTATTCCCTAGTGATCCCTACCTTCAGAGGGATATCCTCCACAATTCTACTAATTTTCCTCTTCCTTGTTACTTTTTCTTATTCTTCTCTCATCTTCCCTAACTTATCCCTACAGGTTTCCCATCTTTCTTGGGTAGGGTCTATTTTTGTTGCTATAACATGCTAGACCTACATAGTTAAGATCTCATAATTGACTTCATACCCCATAGGATAACACCATTTCATTCTTGTTTCCACAACCTCAAAACAAACACAATCAATTTCAACCATGAAACAAATTTTGGTAATGAATGCTGAATATATCCTATGGGGGAGTATTCACAGCCATTCTGTAGTAGTAGTTGTTGCATTCATTACTGTGATTGTCATTGATGTCAACACAGTGATCAACTGAAGATTAGAAGAGAAGCAAAAAATGTTTGAGTTAGCGCACTTGGGATATTGAAGATGAAGCTATGCGTAGTTGAGGACTTACTCTATGATGTGTTATAATATTTTGGTTAAGAGCACAGATAGTAATTCACTTATTCATGGAAGTTATGAGAAAATTAGTGGAAGTAGTATTTAGGCAGTGTTCTTGAGTAGCGGTTTGTGGAAATCGGATGATATCTCCTAATCGAGATGGAATTTGGTTATGCATAGTTAGAGAGAAGTTGAAGACATGTTGATAGTGACGTGGATGACAATGCAAGATCTGAGGTCACACGAGTGAAGAATTATCTTAATTGGAAGCTGATAGTTTTGTATAATTTTGATGTAACATGTGGAAACTTTTATTTTGCAATTTGTATGCTGACTCATTTGTAATTACTTGAGTGTGGTATAAAGGAAGGAATGCATTCTTTGTTTTAATGTGGAGTGTAATGAATGTAAGTGTGTATGAAGAAATTATGAAAGTGAAATTATTGAAAGAGGATATGCGAAGTATTGAGATCTGGTATTGAGATTTGAAGAAGCAGTTGGTGTGGTTTGGCACAGTTAGAGGAGTATTGAATTGTTGAGATTATAAATATTTTGGTATTGTTCTATTGAGTAATAAAAATATTAGTTGGATGGTGATTTCAATGATCTTACCTTGAATCTGTTTGGGTAGTGGGTCCTTCTATCATCCATAACTCCTAACAAAGTTAGAATCTTTTAATAGGCATTCAAAATATCCTAACAGGGATTCATATGTAATGAATGTATTTCATAAGAATCCTAATAGAGTCCATCCTCTCACAAGGAACTTTCATATTAGTGCATCTTTTGTGGGCATCATTCCCACCAGGTTTTACTCTTTGATCAAGAGGTTCTCTAGTCAACATATCTTGTGTCATTGTGTTATTGTGTATGCATATCTTTCTATGGTTGTTGGTTACATTGCTTACATGGCTAAAATATATTAAGGTTTATAAAAGTTATATTTGTCTGATAACTAATCCCCCCCCTCTTAGTTATCTTGGTGGACTTTACTTTCTAACAATAGATGGTGTCCTCATAATTCTCAACAATTTTATGAGGTATTATATACCTTTCCTTCATTTTCCTTTGTAAGATTTTTGACATGGAAAATAGTTCACCATCAACCCAATTCTTATCTTGCCTTCTATAACTCTCTAAAATTTGAATCCTAGTGGGTACATTATCCTTCCATGCCCTAGGGTGCATGCCAATAAATTTGTGAATACTATGAATGTACATATGGACTAATAATGACCCAAACCTAAATGCTTTAGTCCTATCCTTCCTTATCACCTTTATATTTTCAAGGAACTATTGTGCAAGTACTTCACAAAGGTTATATTTCTTATTTTCTTTCACCATTTTGTATGTAATCATGATGAATCCAACTGATAAATTGTTTGGTCTACTACTATTAAATAGTTTTTACCCTAATAACATTGCCACCAACCGAACATCTTGCTAAAAGATGTCATTGACTATCATCACCCTCTTATCCCACTTGGAATGGGTAAGGGTTTCTACTTGTTTCCTCAAATTACTTTTTGCTATAGGAAGGGCTCGTTCATTATCAAGGCCTACAATCTCATGAATCATATGTGCACAAATCTTTACTGGTTGATCTCCAATCCAAACATACTGATCATGGACTCTGCTAGGGATGATCTTAAACCATTCAACTTGTGTAAATTCCATGAGTAGGGTTAACTTAATGATAGATTGATTTTGTAGGTGTTTGGACTCTTCTACCATGGATCCATCTACTTTTATTATACTATTCAATTCATTGCAAATATTTAAATCTCCAATGATTTCATACTTGTAGTGTATTTATGCCCTAATGTCTTCTACGTGCAACATGCCTATGGGGGTTTGTGAAAATGATCATTTTAGATCATGCTCACAAGACTTGAATGGATATCTCTTAAACTTATACCTTGGTCTATCCATGATATCATAAACTACTGGTGCATCCATAACTTCTCTATTACTATAGGTTTAAATACCTTTAATGCATTAAAATCTAGATCTTTGCTTCACACAATCACACTATCTCTCTACTACATGACTTGAAATGGCTCACAATTCTTCTCTCCTTAGTTGCTAATCAAAAAATGGTGTAGAAATGATATCTTCCAAATGTTTTATCCTTCACAAGTTGAGTGAGTGCATTAAACACAAGTAGCTTAACTTCGCATCCCGTCCAATCAAAATAAAACTAAAGAACATGAAAAATAAATCTCCAAGTGATGTGCTCTCATCCATAGACTCCAAAGTGTCTGTACACACCATACCTAAGCTCACATGAGCTTACTCCACATATATACAGGGGTTGGATATATTCTATTCTCTGCATTGAATGCTCCCCTTAAGGCCATGTGACCTTCTAGGTTGTTGCCTCAAAGAACTCATGTGAAGAAAAAATATCATCTACTATCTCTCCTTGAACTGATGCCTTATTTAAGACTTTCACTTTCCATATCTTGTCATCCTCCTTGCTCTTTGATTTCTTGAAATGATTCTCAAATTCATTCATGTACTCATTTAGACTCTTACCACTGTCACTAATAGTATTTCTTATAACCATAGGAGGTGGTCCTCTTGGTTCACTAGATCATCTTGGTCCTCTTCTATTGTCCTCTCCATTGTATTTAAAAAAATTCACAATATGACTAAGGTTGTTGTATTTGTAACATGTGGGTGGTCTCCTTTCCTGATTTACATGTGGCTTGTAGTATCTTGCAGTATGTACAAAGTTATTTCATTTTTGATATGTGATCTTGGCTGCTAATTCTTCTTTGACATAATCTTTCTTATACCTAGACTGATATGGTTTTATGCAATCTTCTTTCTTGTGTCCATAATCATAATAGTTAAAATAGTAGCTGGTAAAGGGTTTAGAGGTACCTTTACTTCTGCAATCTCTTTTCATATGTCCAAATTTGTTGCATCCAAAGCATCTACCTCTGAAAGGTCTGATTTGTTCTTTAGGCTCCTTATGAGTAGGTCTTTCTTCATTTTTTTCTTCACTTTCTTCATCATTGGTTTTATAAATTTCTACTTCATTGAATCCAACTCCAGTCACGTCTCCTTTAGGTTTATGTCTTTCTCTTTTCTCATCAATTTTGTCATTTCTCATGTGCAACTTCTCAATGTGTAATTTGTCTTGAGTGAGTTCACCTTTAATGATCTGATTATATTTGTCCAATTCTTGATATTTATCCTTGTAATGGCCAAGTTCAATCTTCCTTTGTCCTATTTTCTCATTTGCTTCTTTTAGTGATTCTTCAACTTTGTTCCTTGCATCCTTTTCATGTTGAATCTCCTTTATCATTAGACAATTGATTTATTCTTTTTCTTGATCCAGCCTTTTTACTTGATCTGATGTATCATTGAGTGATTCTTCATTGATTTTGTCCATAAGATCTTGTTTATGACATCTTGATTTTTCCTTCTCTTTGTCTAAATCTTCAAAGTGCCGTATCAAAGTTCTCCTGTAAACTTTCTGAATCTATTTTGATCTCCCTTAATTTGTTAGGTTTTCTCTCCAAGGGCCAATAGCTCTAATACCAATTGTTATGATTAGGTAATACTGAGAGGGTGTGTGAATCAGTATTATTGCACTTTAATTTAAACTTAAACCAATTATAAATAAACCATATTAATGTAGAAATGAAAATAACATTAAAGCACAACACATAACTCATGATGCCATGATTTGTTCTCGAGGAAACCTTGGCCAAGGGAAAACCCCGGTGGGGATGGTAACCACAACTATGTACTAAAATAGAATATCCCTATTAGGAGATGATTGTTACATAGTACATTTCCTTGTTAGAGGAATACAAAACCATGTTAGGGGTATACAAAATACCTGGTTAAAGGTGGTGAGAAAACTGCTCTTACAATAAAAACTATCACAAAGAGTTCTCCAAAATGTGAACAATACAAGCACATATCTTTCTTAATTAGTTCCAATTATAGCTCTATTTATTACTGATATTGCATCTACTCTCTACTCTTAGATTCACAGCCTTGTTTTATTATCACATACCATACATATCTTCACTTTCATAAAATCATTCTATACTTATACAAAAACTACCATCCAATCAACTTCACAAATACCATACAAAACATAATAATTAATTATGTAAATGATAAATATCGAGTCAACAATCTCATATTACCCAAGTGTTAGAAATATAATTCATTCACCTGAATTAGCATGTTACGATATCCACTAACCTTGCCTTAAATATTCATAACTTCTCATATGCCTTGTTATACTAATTCTCTATCTTCGCATACCTTTAGATCAATGAATCTCATTGATCTAATCACCAAAAATTATGTGCTCTTAACTGAAGCATGTAAATATAAAAAAATACCTTCTACTAACTTTGCAGGCCATAATACCTTATACATTTCCATCACTAACCAAAACTGTAACATTGTGCCCGGTTACCTTGATTCTAGACTTAGTCATTTTTATGACTGTAACTCTAGTAGAAAAACTTTCTACATGCAATCACTCCAGCATAAGTGTTTCCATGAATGAAAACCCTCAAGTGATCCCTAGTGTTCCATAACATCACTTTCAAACATGAACAAAGGACAAACTATCTTGTTAAATGAAAACACATGGGTAGAGCTCTCCATTGTAGGGTATAAAGACAAAATCCTATGTGATGTGTTGCCTATGGATGCTTTTTGTCATCTCTTGGGAAGACCCTGGTAGTATGGCTGAAAGGCTATACATTATGGACAAGAGAACACCATTTCATTTATGAAGGATGGAGAAAATTTTAAGATCCACTCTTTGTTAGAAGAAGATGAATCTCAGACTAAGAGTCCTAGTGTGTTACTTAGCAATGGAAATGAGTTCCTTAGCATACTTCAAGAGAAGGACAGTGTGGGTTATGCCATAGTGATGGAACCTAAGGAGAAGGACAATCCTAAGAATTAAGCTATACCAAAATAAGTACAACAACTATTGGAGAAATTTAGTGATATAGTTAGTGATGGCACACCTACAAATTTGCCTCCTAAAAGAGCCATAAGTCATCAGATTGACTTCATACCTAGTTCTTCTTTACCAAATAAGGAAGCATATAAGCTAATCCCTAAACAAAACCAAGAAGTGGCTAGGCAAGTAAAAGAGTTACTTGACCAAGGATTGGTAAGAAGGAGTATTAGTCCATGTGTAGTACCCATGGTCCTAGCATAAAAAAAAGGAGGTAAATAGAGGGTTTGCACTGATTCTAGAGAAATTAACAAAATAAAAATTAGATATAGATTCCCTATACCTAGGATAAGGGATCTAATGGATTGCCTTGGAGGAGCATTGTAATTTACAAAATTGGACCTCAAAAGTGGATACCATCAAATTTGAATCAAGGATGGGGATGAGTGGAAAACAACCTTCAAAACCACTAAGGAGTTATATGAGTGGCTTGTTATTCCATTTGGGCTTACTAATGCTCCTAGCATCTTCATGAGCTTAATGAATGAAGTGATAAAGGATTACATACACAAATTTTTGCTTGTATATCTAGATGATATACTCATTTTTAGAAAGATAAAGGTTGAACACTTAGCACACTTGGAGATAGTCTTAAGGAAGCTACATGAAGAACACTTGGCATTCAATTTAGAAAAATGTGAGTTCCTCAAGAAAGAGCTAGTATTCCTAGGATTTTTGGTGTCTCAAGGAAATTTGAAGATGGACCCAAGAAAGGTTGAAGCTATACTAAATTAGCCTACACCAACCACAGGGACATAGGTAAGAAGCTTCCATGGATTGGCCAAATTTTATAGAAAGTTTATTAGGAATTTCAGTGGGATTTGTGCACTAGTGTTGGACACTATCAAAGGTGGGTTGAAGACCAAGTTTAGGTGGGCTCATGAGGTAGGCCAAGCATTTGAAAAGTTGAAGCAACAAGTAGCCACCCAACCTATTCTCCTATTATCAAGTTTTGACAAGTTGTTTTCTTTTGGAGTGTGATGCAAGTGGAGTAGCAGTAGGTGGAGTGTTGAGTCAAGAGGATAGGCCTATAGCTTTCTTCAGTGAGAAGATTAATGAAGCTAAGAAGAAATAATTAGCTTATGATTTAGAATTATATGATTTGGTTCAGTCACTTAGGAAGTGGAGACATTATCTCCTACCTAAGGAATTTGTTGTTTTCATAGATAACCAAGACTTGAGCTACATCAACGCACAAGACAAGTTGAGAAATATGCATTTGAAGTGGATGAAATGTCTTCAAGCCTTAACATTCACCATAAATCATAATAAAGGGAAAATGAATAAGGTGGTAGATGCTTTAAGTAGAAGATTGTTGACAGTCCAAGAAGTTCAGCTCCAAAGCATTAACATAGAAAGTTTTAAAGACCTCTACAAGGATGATGATGATTTAACTAAAGCATATAAGGTATGTTATGATTTTCAGAATCATTTCCACAGTGAATTTTTAGAATATAAATTGCAAAGTGGTCTTTTGTTTAAGGGGAACCAACTGTGTGTACCTAAGGGGTCAATTAGGGAAAACCTCATTCAAGAGAAGCACAATGGCAGTCTTAGTGGGTATTTTGGCCTCAATAAGACATTTGAATTTATACAAAGTTTCTACTATTGGCCTAAGAAACCTAGATATGTGAGAATGTATGTGGAGCAATGTGTAATATATCATAAGGATAAAGGATGATCTACTAATGTAGGCCTATACCAGCCTTTATCCATTCACAATAGGCCATGAGAGTGCATTAGTATGGACTTCATAGTGGGACTTCCCAAGACCAAAGTAGGGTTGGATAGTATATATGTGGTAGTGGAAAGATTTAGTAAGATGAGCCATTTCATCCCTTGTAAGACTACCCATGATGCTAGTCATATAGCTCAACTCTTCTTCAAGGAGGTTGTGAGGATGGATGGTATTCCCCTAATAATTGTTTCACATAAGGATCCCACGTTCATGGGACATTTTTGGAAAATATTGTGGAGTAGATTGGGAACTAATTTGGATTTTGAATCAGCTTACCATCCAAAAATTTATGGTCAAATTGAGGTAATAAATAGGGTGTTAAGAAAATTATTGAGATGCTTGACCAAAGAGTATGAGTTGAAATGGGATCAAGTGCTTCCACAGACAGATTTTTCCTACAATGACAATGTCAATACGACTATTGGACGAACTCCATTTTAGATAGTTTATGGATTGCATCCTAGAGGAATTTATGAGTTGATATATTTGGGATAGATGGAGTATAGAAGTGGAAATACTGAAGATTTCTCTCAGACCATGCAAGTGATACATGAGAAATTCAAGAAGATTCTAATTGAGGCTACCTAAAAGTTAAAGGAAAAAGTGGATGAGAGGAGAAAGGATGTATAGTTTGAGGTAGTTGACCTTGTCATGGTGCATTTGAACAAGTCTAGACTGTAAAAGGGTGTTCCTACCAGACTACAAAGGAAAAGAGTGGGACCTTGCAAAGTCCTAGACAAATATGGAGCTAATGCTTACAAGATTGACTTACTAAAAGACTTGAGTATATCACCAATATTTAATGTACAAGATTTGGTGTCCTATAAATGATCTATTTCTATAGCATAGGAACCAATTTCTGAGGCAGTGTCACATGAGGTAGTTTTACCTCCTAAAGCTAAGCCCCAAGTGGAGAAAGTCTTGGACTCAAGAGTAAAAAAGAAGACTAGGCATAAAACTTACATGGAGCACCTTGTTCAATGACAAAACCATCCAGAATTTGAGGCGACATGGGTAGAGGAGAGAAATTTCCCCAAGCTCAATATTGATCTCTCCTTGTTGTTCCCTATGGTTCCCTAACTTGTTTTTGCAGAGGGGGAGTATGGTGTAGGAGCACCTAGGGGTTAGCTAATTTGCCCCAAATTTTGATTTGTAGAAGAATGTACATAGGGTATCTTTGTTGTCAACAAATGAGTCATAAAAGGAAGTAGCTAAAATGAGTCCTGAGATGTATCAGGTTGACATAGGCCGATAACAAATGAGTGCAGAAGTAGGTTTCCAAAGAAGCATTAAGACAAGTTAGGCCAATTGAGTAATCGACATAGAACATACTGATCATATGAACATTAGTGGTGGAGCTCATTTTGAAGTAGACTAATGGCCGATGGAAATTTTGGGTAGAGTAATACCAAAATGGTATCGGGATGAGTCATACCAATTTTTTTTTATCAATATGACTTAAACAATGGAGGAGTGACAAAGGGGTTAGATTGATGGCAGATGGTTTCATTGGAGTAGGTGTTTCTAATCATCAAGAAATTTGACATTAGCGGGGAAGCTAGATAAGATCGACCCCCAATGGAGTCATCAGTATGTTGGGTATCCTAAAATTTTTTGAGGTTTGAAGTCAAATTCATGGTTTAGGTCTCCATGCGAGTGTTTTTCCTGGACTAGGGTTTGTAAAGTGTCGTGAAAGTGGTTTTGACATGTTCAGGAAAACCCTTACCCTAGGTTTTGTCTTCCAAAATGTTTCCTTTCGTTTCCAAACTTCATGTGGCTTTCTTGTTTCTTTTTCTTGGTTACCTTTTAATCACTTAAGTTTCTATTTGTGCACATGCGTATTTGCCCCTAGTGTTCGCTGAATCAGGAAATGTATTATCAAAGGTCAAAACCACTTAGCGATTCGGCGAATGAGTCATGTTCATGTTCATTATTAATATCAGTCGCCAGTTCTCTAGATCCTCCAACGGTTATCCCAAACATCCAGCGAATTGGCGAATGCATTAAAGCCAAGCATCTAACCCTTTGTTTGCTAAGTCTCCAAGTGTTTCGGCGGTTTCATTTTCTTTTTCGAGAACTAGCGAATGGCGGTTATCTCCAGTTCTCGCAATACTTGGCGGTCTTTTGAAGCAATCTAGCGATTCAGTGAATGCTCTTTGTTCGCTTGTTCTCAGAATCTGGCGGTCAAGGGTTGTGATATTCAGAGAATTAGCGAATACCGTGGATTGCTTTCAAGATCAACGGCCCTGTTTTAATCTCAAGATATCTGTGGGTCCTGCATATTTGATCTGGCAAATGAGCGACTAAATGAAAATAATGCTATCCTCTAAATTTGGCGGTTCTGATGGTTTGCCCAAAAGGATTTCAGCGGAGATAAGTTTTCTTTGTTCACTGATTCTCGAAATAAGTTGGTGATATGCTAAACCATTCAGCGATTCAGCGAAGCCTTTGGTCGCTAGTTCTCTTAATAAAAAGGTAAAGGTTAAAGCTATCCGGCGAATAAGAGAATCAATGGATGATAAGTTGTAAGGCTTCAGTCGCTTATTCTCGAAATGAAATTGTCACTGATATAGAGTATTTGGAGAACTAGCGAATGGCTTTGTTCGCTGATTCTCGGAATAAAATGGTCAAGGGTTTTGTTATTCAGAGAACTAGCGATAGCCATCGATTGATGAAGATCAACGGTCAATCTGGAATCCTGGTATAAAGTGATGATTAAGTTAAATGATTTAGCGACTTAGTGAAGCCAGTGTTCGCCAGTTCTCCAGATAGTCAAGCGGTTAAGTATATCTTTCAGCGAATGCGCGAACCCTTTGTTCGCTAGATCTCCAGGAAAATTGACCGTTAGTCATAACATTAAGAGAATGGGAGATGGTTTTATTCGCTAGTTCACCAAATGGTAATTGCAGGTTAACTATGTAAGTGGGAACCCTTTGTTCGCTGATTCGCAAAATGCTTGGATGGTTAAGGTTAGGATTCTAAGAACCCGCGAAGCTAATAGTCGCTAGTTCTCCAGATGTGAACCAGGGTCAAACAAAGATTCAGAGAACTAGCGAAGCCAGTGGTCGCCAGTTCTCTGGTTGATAGCTAGGGTTAGCATTCTATTCAGCAATTAAGAGAAGCCATCAGTCGCTGGTTCGCTAAATGAGCTCAGATGAAAAAGGTCATAAAGGAAAAAGAAAAAGGACCGTTGCCACATAGATAAAGTACTTTGTTGATATGGACATAAAACCAGTAAGCCATCAAATCAGCTTCAAGAAGAAAGATTGCATGACGCAAACAGTTTAAAAGTACAGAATCCTGATCATTCCCTCTTCACCTTGTTTTCAAGTAGTTTAATCTATCTGTCAACATCCGGACATGGCGAGCTCAAAATTTGAAATCTGGGGGTACATGAAATTGAATATGGGATCCATTAAGGAGATTTGCATTAACTGTGGTAGTTGCACACCTTGGATTCATATCGATAAATAAGTTGAAGCTCGTTGTTATTTGTTCAAGTTTCAGTCATTGAGAGTTTCTGTCTGTCCAGAGCATTTCCGAGCATAAAAGCATTTGAGAGACAGAGAATTGAAGGTGTTCCTGTAGCAAAGATGAGTCAACCTGAGAAGAGTGCAGCGTCTTCCAGTGGTGAGGCCAAGTCCAAAGCTGGTGAGGACAAGAATAAGCCTAATTTTTCAGATGAATTCCTGAAACTGTTGCCGGGCTCCAGTCAGAATAAGAGGGCTGCTGATGACGTGTTTCAAGATCTTTTGGAATGGTGTAGAGACCCAATCACTCCGGAATTCACAGGTTACACCATTTTCAATTTCTTTTACGGCAATAGAAATAAGCATGTTCTTGTATGTAATGGTTGGGTGCTAGGACTAGGAAAAATGGTTGTCCCTGACATTTTCCTAGATATTGATTTAATTGTTGCCCTAGCCAGAAGATATGACCCTATCTCAAGGACAATCAGAAAAGAAGACCAATCACCCTTAGTTACTCTTGATAGGGGATCCTTTATGAAAGCTTTTGGTCTTTACACGTCCTTTTCCACTGAGATTGATTTGAACAAAGAAAAGGCAAGATACAGAAGCAATGTAGGGTCAGTAAAAGACCAATTGGTTAAGCATATGCCAAAATAGGACAAATATATAGCCCCCCTTCCTGCTAACATGAATGCCCCATACCAATTCAAATCCCTTCATCATTATATGAGATATACTTGTTATGCATTATGTAGAGTTTTGGGAATGGATGGGAATGCAGAATTTTTACCAGCTGACTTGCTGATGATCATCCTAGATATTCAAAATCCTTTGGTAAACACTGACTATGATTACATCCAGTATGTGATCGATAGGATGCATCAGGGGCTAATGTCTATCCAGGAAAGTAAAAGTCCTATTGAGTTCATGCATTATTCTCTATTAATGCATTTGATTCTGTTTTTCAACATCAACAGTTTTGATGCAAACATGTTAAAACCAAGGTTCAGTTTCAAAGATCAGCACAACCCAGTGCAGTTGTGGGTGAGAATATGGAATTCTACATCTAATGAGGTAGATTTTTGTGTTTTTCAAAATTTCATTGTTTATCCAATTATCAGGATGCTAGGTATCAATGTCACTAGGTTATCTCCTAGAGTCCTCAGGCTTTTAAGACCGCTGCAGTATGTGGATAAGTGGGATGGAAATCACAATTGGGGTGATTTCTACTTGGGAGATAATTCCACAATTATCAGAGTTTATGGCTGTCCCCAACCCCCACATTTATTACCAAAATATGTGCCTCCGAAGTTGGCTTGTTTGGAATTTGTTTGGCAGCTTATGTGTACAGATAAAGAGCTCCTGGCCCCTCACAGAAAGGGTACATTCACACCTAGGCAATTCAAGGTAGGTGATTTCCTGATAGGAAAGAGGGCTTTTCCTCAAATCAGTGCATGGCTACAACAATTCAAAATGGTTACTGGTGCTTGTAGGCACATAGATCCTGAGGATTTCATCAATACTGCCAGGATGACTTACATCCCAAACATTGGTGTGATCAAAGAGCATGAAGGTTTGGATGAAGAAGATGTGATCAGAAACATCTTAGATGAAGATGAAGTTAAAAGGAGATGGTACAGATTCTTTGATTTAGTCAATTTGTCCAACCAGTTGAAAGCATCTCAGATTCCTTTTGAGGGTTTTTTCCCTGATCTTCCTTATTTGAAGAGGATTGATGGGATGATTGAAAAGTATGACACCTTGGCAAATCAATTGGAAGGCTTGATTGATCAGAATGAGCCAGAGAAGAAGAAGAAGAAAGATTATTCATCTTCTGATGAGGAAGAATTCACTGATGAGTCACAAGAAGAAGATAGTCCTCCATAGGTTGAGAGACCACCAGTTGTTGATCTTACTCAAGATCAACCAGAAATGCAGGATATCTCAGAGCCACCATTGAAGAGACAGAGGCTTGAGGAAGGTGAACCTTCAAGGCATGTGAGGCAAAGAAGGGAAATTGACAGAGCATCTACTCTTGTACCAGGTGATAGGCCATATCATCATCATTTGAGGAAAGCAATAAGAGCAGGCAAGAAGATAGCCATTGAGCAAGAAGACAGAGAAAAATCCTTATGGTTAGAGAAGGATATCAGAGAGGTCTATCAAGAGGAATTCTTGAGTGATGATCAGTTTATTAAGACTGATGAGTTCAAGAGTTTTCTCGTTTGGAACAAGCAGCAAGAAGTGAAGAAAGCTCTGCCTGAAGGTATGGAGCCTAGTGAAGAAACTTTGAGAGCTCTTGCTTCATATGATCCTAGCCTTGATCCCATCACAATGGATGAAGCCAGAGATTTGGTTAAATCAAGTGGAATGTTGTTAACCCCAGGATGGGATTTGACTTCTGCATTCCTCATTGATCAACTGAGAAAGCAACCAGAGGGTAGCCTATCATATGAAGTTCACATTGGTGACATGATTAGAGGAAGTGGCTATGACCCTAAGTCCCAGGCTGTTGCAATGTGGTCCATGGCTCCCAAAACTCAGAAGCCATCTCTATTGAGTATAGAGGATAAGATGGAGGGGAATAAGATTATATGGACTGTACAAAATACAACAGACCTTGAGGTCTCCAAGGCAGTAACTCATTGGGCTAATCTGAATGAAGCCAAGACAGCTCAGTTGTCAGAAAGATATGCCAAATTGTTTGAGAGTTCAAGCATGGTAGCCAAGGACAGAGATCTGAAAATGATGAGGATCAAACAATTGGAAGATGAGCTGGCAGAAATAAATGTCAAACTTGAGGAAGCCTCAAAAATAATTCCTCCTCCTCCTTTGCAAGTTGAGGTACCTGTTCAGGTAAATTTGGAGGCAATTGAGGGACCTGCTGAAGACTTGGAAAAGGTGAAATTGGATGCATCCCTGGACACTATAGCCAAAATAGTGCAGTACAGGCAGGACAAAATAAAGGATAGGATGGATGCAGTTCATAAATCAGTCAGCTTGTTACATCAAACCAATCAAAAGGTGAATGACTATTTGGCCACCTTGGAACCACTCTATAGTATTTGGTCTGGGAGGAATTTATTGTTTGATAAGCTTGACAGTTTACAAGAACACAAGCCTGATATCCCAAACGTAGTAACTGAAGTGTTTGAAAGGATTGGCTTAATAAGTGCAGCATCAAATTTTTTTAAAGGAAAATCAAACCAAATAAAGGCTAAGTTAGCCATGTTTGATAAAGATTACAGCAAGTATCTGCCCCCGGTATATGATGACAATGGAAATGTGGTTAAGCTGGAAGATTGGAAGCTGTCAATGGGTCAGTTGGTCATCAATCAAGATGCCTTCCTAAAAGACAATAAGGCTTTGGACGTAGAAGGAACTAACAATATAATTGATAGTTTATTCAAAGTTGAAAGTGATTGTATCAAGTTTATATCAGAAGTTAAAAATATAACTGATTCCACATGGGAACGGCAAGTCAACTTGTTACAGGAGCTGCAGAGCTACAATTGGCCATCTGATGATGATGTGGCAGCTTGGGAAAAGCTAATCACAAAGAAGAAGAAGAAACCGGTCATCCAGCTGACGGAGGAGGAAGAAGAATAGATCGCACTTGGCACCTGATCCAGAATTTGAGGGAGAGCGTGTTCAAACAAAGAATGATGTAAGTTAGCCTGTAATGGCGGTCATCATTCATATGACAAACTTGGTAACTGCTCTGAAAATATCTACAAACAAAGGTGCCAGCTGCGGAAGTCGTTCAGAACTGAAAATACGCCTTGCTGTCTTTGATTAAATATCTTTCTATTTGTATTTTCCTTTGTTTTCTAGCGTAATTTTCTATCAGCCATCCAAAGCTTGTTGCATCCTTTCGAGGATTCCAGGATGGTTGATTAGTATAAATAGTCTGTTCCTATTGTTGATCGAGGTTGGAAAATATTTTGTAAAGGAGAGGTCTGAAATATAGAACCTGATTTTCTGTGAAATCAAGGAAAATTGTACGAATGCATTTTGTCAATTAATACAAATACACTGGAGTTCTGTTACTACAATCTGATTGTCTTTGCATGTGGAATGTTTTAGTTTCTTTATGCATTTAAATTGTAAGACAGTTTAAATACATCTTTCACAAGGTGAATGTAGGGGTTGAGCTTAAGTATCTTTCAAGGAAAGAGTAAAATCTTAGGGGAGGTCTTTGGGAATTGAATATCTATATGTAGATTTGATGACAGGTTTAGGAATGGAAACAATGATATGTTAGGCATGTTATTGGAGTTTCATTGTATTCATTTTAATAGATATATGTGAAGGTAGAGTTCGACTCTGATGCCCAGCGGATAAGGGACTGGTTTTAGATCCACTTACATTCGTTTACCATCCAGATATATAATTGATTAAAATTTTACTTTATATGCATAATTTCCAGACTTGAGTCATATTATGACAAGTTCATAAATATGTATTTTAGTGCTTTGTAGAAGCAATAAATGAGGTTAACCCTTCCCTGAGTTTAACTCTAAAAGGAAGAAGGATGAATATCCTTAAGCCATTGTATCGTGTTGCTATTTTTATAGTCTATATCATGATGTTGTGTATCAGGATGATTTGGGCTATACTCAGAGTTTTAGCCACTTATTGATTTAGATTTTGAAGGCAGTAACAGAGCAGTGAAAGAGCTAGTTCTCAATTCAGAGCTCAGCTGATTGTTGAATTGATAGAGGTACACCCGCCTGAGTATATATTACTCGAAGTGAAGAAGGTTTTAACCTTAATACCTTAGTAGTTTGTAACTTGCTAGGTTACAACCATTGGGATTATTTGAGTATTTGATTAATCTGCAGGTTCAAACACTAACAAAATTGGTGACTCTACTGGGGATTTATTTTGATAGCCTGCAATAGGTTAGTGCAAATCTTGTCTATTGTATGTTTGTAGACCAGTAAAAATATTTTTCATTCCTGCTTGAGTGGTGGGTGGCGACTCTAAAAAACTCTGTGTTACCAGTTGCTGTTATTTGCAAAATTTTGTAAACATTGTTGTCATTTACAATGAGTCGACCAAGGAACACTAGGTCGTATTATAGGGATCATCCAGAAGATAATATAGGGGATGAACTCCATACACCAAGCAGAAAGCAATGGTCTAGGAGAGGCCAAAATAATGCTAGTTCCTAGGCTCATTCTCGAGAAAGATTTCGTGTCCCACTTCCTCATGAAACTTCTTCATCTTCTAGTGATCCTGAGCATGTCAAAAGGGTCGCACCAGAGGTTTATATGCAAAAAGAAGTAGTCACAGAAGTAGGTTTTTTCCCTGCTAGAGAAACCCTTGAACAACCTGATGAAACCTCTACTGCTGAAATAGCTTCTTATGATTCTGAGAAGTTAAGAGAGGAAGTGATTGCTTTGAGAGAAAAGGAACGTGAACAATTAACAGAAATTGCTAATAGAACGAAGATAAGGGAACAACAGCTTCGTGAATTACTTCTGGAAAGGGAAGAACTCCTCAAAAGAACCAGGAGAAATGAGACCCATGTGAGTGATCTAAACCAGGATGTACAAGGTTTGGATAAAGAATTGTTTGGTGATATGCAAGCTTTGAGAAAGCAAGCTCAGGATACCAGGCCCAAACAAAGTGAATTTGAGGGAACAGGTCATGTCTTAAGACAACTGAATCCCTCTGAAATCAAAATAAACAAGGAGATTAAAATTGCTCCCAAGGAAATCCCTGATAAGGGAAAACAAAAGGTGGTGGGTGTTGCTATAAATGAACCAAAGAAGGTTGTGCCCATTCCTAATGTGCCTACTCAAGCTAGTGCAGATTTAGACAGAGCTAGGAAAGCAAAGGAGGATTTGGCTATGCAACTTGAGAAACTTGAGTTAGAGGCTACTGCAGATGAAATGAAAAGGAAGATTGCCTTCCTACATGCTAACATGAATACATCTTCTAGTAGTTCTGTCCCTATTACCATAGGAACAACTTCATCCAGTCAGCCTAACATTGCAATTCCAAATACTCAAGCCTTTCACTCTGGACAATATCCATCTGGACAATTTCCTAGTCAAGTTCCCTTGGTTTCTCAGGGTACAGTGGGAACTATACCTTGTCAAAATATTGCAATTACACCTTCAAATCAGCCAACTATCCAAAGACGACTAGTTCATTTGGATAGATATAGGCCCTTGTTTTTTGATGGTATTCTTGGCCAACCTAATGCCATTCCCAATGAAATCAGGAAGAAGATCCCATTATTCACTGGGAATAATGTTATTACCTGTGAAGAGCATTTGAAGTTTTTCACAGATAAAGTTAATGACTATGAGATTGAGCATGAAGATGTCATAATGAAACTTTTTGTTCAATCATTGATTGAAGATGCTAGGGATTGGTACAGAGGGTTACCTGAGAACAGTATTGCTTCATGGGATGAATTTGTCAGGAGTTTTAAGGAGCAGTATGCTGAACATGTGAATTCTAGTTACATGCTCAATGAATTCAATAATATCAAGAAAAATTATAATGAGAGCATGTCAGAATTCAATAGCCGGTTTCAAAAGGCTATGTACAAATTGTTCTAGGTTTTGAGGTTGGATGATGCAATTTTCATGACCACCTATTTCAATTCCATGGATGGCAAAATGTCTTATCTCTTAAGAGATAAAAATCCCCGCACCCTTAGGGATGCATTTAAGTTGGCCATAAATATTGAGAGTAATCGAAAGGCATCTGGCCAAATGTACAAGAGGGATGAGGGTAAATTGTGGAAAGAGACCAGACCACAACATACAAGGCCTTTTAAAGAGGAGGATAAAGGACAGGGTGCTAACAAGGAGTTCCCAACAAGATTTGATAAAGGTGGCAGAAACTTTCAAGATGCAAGACCCCCTTATCAAAGGCAGGACAAGGCCCCTAATTTGAGAGACATGCCTTACAAAACTAATTGGAAGGATGGGAGACCTGTTCTTGACAGTAATGAGGTATAAAAAGGGAGAGATACCCCAGATCCCTTAAAGAAAAATACTACACACAATGTAGAAAACACTCCTTGGTGTGTAGCTTGTAATATGCCTCATTCACCCTTCCAGTGTGCTGTGGCCCAAGCCTTAGGAGAAGAGGCTGATAACTCATGTGCAGGAGATTATGAAGAATCTGAAAAGCCTGCCATTAACATGTTTACTACAGATCCAATAGAGGATTTTGTATCCTCAGATGATGAAGTAAGCTATCCAGATGTTGATCATAAGAGAAAGATTTTCTCTGATTATGAGCAAAAAATATTTACTCAATCTGATCCTGAAGAATTTGATAATAATGATTATAAAACTCATATGGTGGGATCCAGATCAGATGAGAAGCAATGGAGGAAGCCCAGTGAAGAGGAAATAAAAAACTTAACTGTGGCTGCCATAACACAAGCAAGATCCTCATACAATTTGAGGAACCGAAAGGTGGATAATGAACAGGGAATTCCTAGATCAGTATTCATCAAAGGTAGTCCTCAGGATAAGGGTTTCCCAAAGTCCAATGTTATAGATGGCAAGGATCAAGAACTTGTGAGTGAAAAGAAGAAAGGGGAGGAAGTTAGTGCTGACAAGATCAAAAAGAAAACTGGTAGGACAAAGGATCAATCTGATTCTCCTGCTAATTCCCCTACATTTGATATGAGAAATGCATTGTCTCAGATGAAAGTGTCCATCCCTCTACTTGAAATGTTGAAAATAGAAGAGCATAAGACAGCAGCCTTGGCTCTTATAAATGAGCAGAGATTTGCTCCTACCAAACAAGAAGAAGGGAGTTCTATGAAAAGGCCTATTCCCATCTCAGATGTATGTGTTGGGACAATTGTAACACAAGAACCTTCTTCCATCAACCCCTTTTATGTCACTTTAATTGTGAATGACTTATTGTTAAAAAATTGTATGATAGACTCTGGTGCTGCCACAACTGTGACGCCATATCATGTGATGAAAGAATTGGGATTGCAAGTTGACACTTCTAATGGCAGGTGTTATGCAATGGATAATAGGGCAGTGCCCATTGTGGGGACTTTGACTGGAATTGAGGTAAAAATTGCTGCATTTCCAGAGGCTACATACAAAATGGATATAGTTGTTGTGGATGCAGAGCCTCACTATGGCATGTTATTGTCAAGACAATGGGCTGCAGCAGTGGGTGGAAAGATGGAACTAGATTTATCTTATGCCACTATTCCAGTGAATGGGACAGAAGTAAAGTTGTACAGGGAGCCCTGTTCCTCAGTTATGGTGGAAATAGTTGCTCTGGAAGCCCTTAATTGTTTTGTAGATATTGACATGAACAATTTTGTCATTGAAGAAGTGTTACCTCAGTTGAAGAACATAGACCCAATTGTGGAAGAATTGATGATGCAACAAGATAGCTTGTGGAAAATGTTTTTTGATGGTGGATGCTCCAAAGAAGGATCAGGAGCTGGTGTTGTTTTCATTTCCCCATCAGGTAATACTTTCAAGTACTCCTTCTTGTTGACTTTCAGTTGTACAAATAATACTACTGAATATGAGGCTCTGATCTTGGGATTAGATGTAGCCATAAAGCATGGTATTAAATGTTTAAAAGTTCATGGTGATTCCCAATTGATTCTAGCCCAAGTAAGATCCCAATATGCTTCTAAGGATGAGAAACTCAAGTTATATAAGCATGCTGTTTGGGATAGATTAGAATTTTTTGAAGCTTTTAATCTGCTCTGGGTAGAAAGGTCAAATAACATCATGGCAGACTTTCTTGCTAATGTTGCTTTGAAAAACAATGATATCACCCTCTCTGGTGTTTCCATGTTGGAAACTAAAACTAGGCCTACAGTTCCTGACAATGTGTACAATTGGCAAGTTTTTGAGGATGATCTTGATATCCTTAGATTCCTTCAAGGCCTGGATCAATATGATGGTCAACAGATAGATTTCAATGAGGTGCAGGAATGTATTGAAGGAAAAGAATGCATCATGGGAAATGAAATAGTCCAATTACTTTCTAATCATATACCCAAAGGACTAGTAGAATTGGAGGGAATGTTTAAAATAAATGATGGTTGTTTGTCCCAAAGGTCTAATGCAAAATTGGAAGACTTAGAGGAGATAAACCTAGGATCAGAAAATTCCCCACAAATGGTATACATTGGAAAGAAATTGAGCAGGGAGATCAGAGGCAACTTGATCAGACTGTTGAAAAAGTACAAACATGTGTTTGCCTAGTCATATGATGACCTCAAAGCTTATAGGGCTGATTTATTCCAGCATGAAGTTCCTCTAAAGGAGGAAACCACACCCTTTAGACAAAAGCAGAGACCCATTAATCCTTTACTGGCCACCAAAATGCAAGTTGAGTTGACAAAACTGAGAGATGCTGGTATTATTGAACCAATTAGGCACTCAACTTGGGTTTCAAACCTCGTACCAGTGAGGAAGAAGAATGGTGACATCCGGCTTTGTGTTGATTTTAGGAACCTAAATGTGGCATCACTCAAGGATAATTATGGATTGCCTAATATGGAGGCCATGCTGCATAGGGTGACTGGATGTGAACTCCTATCAATGATGGATGGTTTCTCAGGGTATAATCAAGTGCTGGTCAAAGAATCAGAGCAATTCAAGACAGCCTTTACAACTCCTTGGGGAACTTATGTATATGTTCGCATGCCTTTTGGTCTAAAAAATGCTGGGGCAACTTTTCAGAGAGCCATG
The DNA here is from genome assembly GCA_027943335.1 of Chamaecyparis obtusa. Lineage (NCBI taxonomy): Eukaryota > Viridiplantae > Streptophyta > Pinopsida > Cupressales > Cupressaceae > Chamaecyparis > Chamaecyparis obtusa. The sequence continues at coordinate 849,586 of BSBK01001592.1, forward strand.
GATGTTTCTTTCAAAGAAATGATCAATGTCTTAATGGTAGTGTATCAAGATGATCTCACTGCTTTTTCCAAAAGGGCTGATGATCATTGTTCTCATTTAGAAAGGATTTTTCTCAAGGCCTTAGAGTTTGGTGTGTCCTTGAATCCCAGAAAATGTCAATTTGCAGTGACAGAAGGAAAACTACTGGGACACATAGTATCAAAAGAAGGAGTCAGGATTGATCTTGAAAGAGTGGAAGCCATAAAAAGGGTCCCCCCACCAAAGAACATAAAGGGTGTACAATCATTTTTGGGGCAAATAAGTTTTGTGAGAAGATTCATTGCCAACTTTGCTGAGTTGGTCAAGCCAATAGTTAAGTTCCTTAAAAAGGGAATGAAATTTGAATGGAACCTGGAAGCTCAGCAAGCTTTTGAAAAAATCAAACAAACAATTCAAGAAGCTCCTATTTTGGTATCACCGGACTATTTGAAACCTTTTTCCCTGTTTTCTTTTGCATCTTTCCATACTATTGCAGCTGTCCTTCTGCAGAAAGATCAAGAAGGATATGAACATCCTATAGCTTTTTTCAGCAAGTCTTTACAATCTGCTGAATTAAATTATGAAATAATGGAAAAGCAAGCTTATGCACTTGTGAAAGCAGTCAAGGCTTTCAGACCGTATTTGGTTTGTGCAAAGGTTAATGCTTATGTACCCCATGCTGCAGTGAAGGATATCTTGATACAGAGTGAAGTTACAGGGAAGAGATGTAAATGGATAAATAGGATTCAAGAGTTTGACCTTGAGATTCACATTACCAAATTGGTAAGAGGATTGGGACTTGCAAAGTTAATGACTGAGGAAAACATGGACCTTGTCCAGATCAATAATGTTGCCGCTAATGTTGATGCAGTTACTAGTATTGAGATGCAACCCTGGTACAAGGATCTTGTTTATTTTATTAAAAATGCTAAATGTCCACCTGAATTGAATGATAATAAGAGAAGAAGCTTGAGATTACAGGCTCAAAGATATGTCCTCATTCAAGGTGATTTATACTGGAAAGACAATGATGGCATTTTGCTCTTCTGTTTGGATGAACATCAATCAGAGAAGGTGCTAAAAGAAATGCATTCTGGAATGTGTGGAGGGCATTATTCTGCTCGGTCAACAGCTCATAAAATTTTAAGGGCAGGATATTATTGGCCTGTATTGTTTAAAGACACCCACTCTTATGTTAGAAAATGTGAACCTTGTCAAAGGTTCTCAAAGAAACTAAAATTTTCAGGTGCATTGTTGTTAAATCCAGTTGTTGCAGAAGCCCCTTTTGCAATGTGGGGTATGGATTTTATTGGAGAGTTCTCTGAAAAGTCCAGTGGAAGACATAGTCACATTTTGGTGGCTACTGATTACTTCACCAAGTGGATAGAAGCTATTCCCACTAGAGGAGCAACAAGTGCTGTGGTGATTGATTTCCTGATGAACAACATAATCACAAGATTTGGTGTCCCAATCAAATTGGTTGTAGACAATGCAATGAGTTTTAGGTCTCAGGAAATTACTAATTTTTGTGATGAAATGGGAGTTATCTTGTCTTATTCAAGCCCATATCACCCACAGGCCAATGGACAAGCTGAGTCTAGCAATAAGAGCATATTGCAAATTCTCAAGAAGACCTTGGAAAAGAACAAAAGAGGTTGGCATGAGAAATTAAAGTTAGCACTATGGGCTGATAGAATTTCTGAGAAAAAGGCCACAGGGAAATCCCCTTTTGAAATGGTCTATGGTGCAAAGACAAGATTGCCAATTAATAATTTCCTTCCCATCTACAAGTTTATGCAAGAAGAAGATATTGAAATCAGCAACCCACTGCAAGATAGGATGGTTCAGCTGATTGAGTTGGAAAATATTTTGTAAAGGAGAGGTCTGAAATATAGAACCTGATTTTCTATGAAATCAAGGAAAATTGTACGAATGCATTTTGTCAATTAATACAAATACACTGGAGTTCTGTTACTACAATCTGATTGTCTTTGCATGTGGAATGTTTTAGTTTCTTTATGTATTTAAATTGTAAGACAGTTTAAATACATCTTTCACAAGGTGAATGTAGGGGTTGAGCTTAAGTATCTTTCAAGGAAAGAGTAAAATCTTAGGGGAGGTCTCTGGGAATTGAATATCTATATGTAGATTTGATGACAGGTTTAGGAATGGAAACAATGATATGTTAGGCATGTTATTGGAGTTTCATTGTATTTGTTTTAATAGATATATGTGAAGGTAGAGTTCGACTCTGATGCCCAGCGGATAAGGGACTGGTTTTAGATCCACTTACATTCGTTTACCATCCAGATATATAATTGATTAAAATTTTACTTTATATGCATAATTTCCAGACTTGAGTCATATTATGACAAGTTCATAAATATGTATTTCAGTGCTTTGTAGAAGCAATAAACGAGGTTAACCCTTCCCTGAGTTTAACTCTAAAAGGAAGAAGGATGAATATCCTTAAGCCATTGTATTGTGTTGCTATTTTTATAGTCTATATCATGATGTTGTGTATCAGGATGATTTGGGCTATACTCAGAGTTTTAGCCACTTATTGATTTGGATTTTGAAGGCAGTAACAGAGCAGTGAAAGAGCTAGTTCTCAATTTAGAGCTCAGCTGATTGTTGAATTGATAGAGGTACACCCACCTGAGTATATATTACTCGAAGTGAAGAAGGTTTTAACCTTAATACCTTAGTAGTTTGTAACTTGCTAGGTTACAACCATTGGGATTATTTGAGTATTTGATTAATCTGCAGGTTCAAACACTAACACAGTAGAAGAAAGGTTGATGGATGAACGATTAGTGGAGAAGAAATAAATTAGTTAGACCAATACCCGAACATGGCATCGGGATAGGGTATGTCAATCATCAGCAAAGAAAGCATTCACAGAGCAACTGAGAATTGATTAGACTGATCCTTGATCACATCATCGGGATAGGATACACCGATGAGGCAGTTTTGAAACTATACGTAGAATGAAATTTCTATTGGTTTTGTCCATTTTTTAAAGTTTTGTAACCAATTCGAGGCCAATATAAGACCTTTGAATTTTGAATTGTGAGGTTGGTGTGATTGACAGTGGATTTAGAGGAGTAGATGTAGAGTGGATTTTGCTATGCGTAATTATGAGTTGAAGTTAATCAAAATTCCTATTGTTAGTTACTGTGTGTGTTCATTATGTTTTTGTAGTTTTATTTTGTTTTGTTTATGTAAATACAATCTTGTACTTGGTTGAATTATGACGAACAACCAAGGTATAAATAATGGCATCATTTGATATTTTATAGTTAGATTTGTGCATAAAACAAATGGAGCTTCTATTTATTCTTTAGCTTTTTGTTATTTTCTAGTAGGAATGCAGGAAAATGAAATTTTCTTTCCCTAGGAAAGCTTGGCTATAGTCCAGCTAGGGAAGAGTAGTAAAAATAAACTTGCAAGAGATCTTGATGATAAGAAAGATGATTTTCAGACCAGTTAAGAAGAACTATTCAAAGAGTGAACATAATGGAGAAGAGCCCATCTATCACGCAAGATAATTTGAAGAGGGACAAGTGGTTGATAGAAAAGTGAACCTCCTATGGTAATAGGGTTCTAAGAGAGCATCTAAATTGGTAGGGAAAATATAGGTGTAGGAGGATAGAAAAGTGAACCTCCTATGGTAATAGGGTTCTAAGAGTGAATAAGCCCTAAGAAGTCTAAAAATAGACTTAGTGAAGAACTAGGATAGTTCCTGGAGGAGTCTCCCTATCAAAGACTCTAGGGATTGATGAAGAATATTTATGTGATAAGGATGTAAGAATCAGTTGTTGATCATTGATAGTCGGTGGATGTATGAAGGTGTGATCAAGCTAGGACAAAGTTAATTGTGCTAAAAAGAGATTGTTTATTTCAGTGGATATGATCAAGTAGAGGTAGTGCTATTCTATAGATCATTCTACCTGTTGTTCCCTAACATCTGTAGAAGTAAAAATATCTTTAACCAGGTGGATCCTAACATGTCTTTATTGTAATTCTTTTAATAAGGTGGCACATTATATTGATTTTAAATTCCTCTAACAAGACTATTCATAATAGGGTAAAGGTCTTAATATGCCTAAGGGAAATCCTTTAACTAGGTAGCACCTAAAAGTGCTATTGTAAATTCCTAATAGGATTAAGCTCCTCACAGGGAATACTTTAAAAGAGTACATCATATAGTGGGTACTAATTCCCACACATGGTTTTTTCCAAATTAGGTTTCCACGAGAAAAATATCTGTGTCACGTGTGATGAGTTTGTGGATACTTGATATTGCTTTATTTTATTTTCTTACTTTGGTTATATGTTTTGTTATTTAGAAGTTGCTGCTAAAGTCATTCTGATCGCTGGCTGAATTTGTTCATTACTTGCTTGTACTGATTCAACCCCCCTCTTAGTTTCAAATAATTCTAACAAGCTAGATCCATAATAAAATTCTAAAGCTCTCGTGATAAATACAGTATTACAACAAGAAAACTCAAGGTTTGAAAACAAATGTACGATAAACCAAACCCTAGCAGGGCTCAAAGAGAAAATCTAGAACATAAAAAAGAACATATAAACCAACCAACCTTTTTATTCCAAACTTGATTAAATCGAACTAACTATTTCTATTTATGCATCTTTGAATTACATATTTCTATTTACACATATTTGAATAATTTACGCATCTTTGAATTAACTATTTCTATTTATAAATCTTTTTATTTCCAAACTTGATTAGCTAGAATTAGCTATTTCTATTTACCATCTTTAAATTAGCTAATTCTATTTCATATCTTTGGACCATTATGTTTTATTTCCAAAATTGATTAGCTAGAATTAGCTATTTATATTTACAACCACAAACTCTATTGGATGATTAATGAGATGGATTTAAAACATAAAAACTAAAATGAAATTTATTTTCAAATCTTCTAAATTTATCAAAGTTAATTTTAAAAATTTATTAAAAAATAAATTCAATAAAATAAATTCTAAATTCATATTATATTTCAATAGAACGTCTATTTTTTAACAAAAAAATAACATAAATAATATATTAGTCACTGTGTACACATGACTTTATATATACTTGTGATTTTATATGAAAATTAAATATTTGATTATTTGGGCTATGACATTTATTCTACTATGAATTATAACTAAGATTGGTTATGGCCCATAAGTTAGATTGAGGAAGCTATACAAATATCGACACAATAGTTGGATAGGGGATTGTTAAACTAAATTTGTGTACGCACGACTCATAAATTGCAGCACATAAAATGAAGAATTTTTTGGTACAAATTTTTATGAAAACCAAATTTAGTTACATGGGTCATGAAAAATATTAGTTCACTAAAATTAAAAAATAGTGTAGCCCATTCCACCTTTCCATAAGGCTTCAAGAAAATAAAATTATACTTCCATCATAATCCAAATTGCCTCATACAAAACTTTTTGGTTGTAGATGTTCGATGGCTTTACTTAACATGTCATGGTGTTTATAACAATATTTAGTAGTTGTTCATGTGTCAAATTAGGAAATTGTATAGCACTATTTTTTTCTAAAATTAGAAATGGAATTGAACTTTTCAAATTTTTTTATATTAGTACTATTTTTTTATATGAGAGATTTTTTGAATTTTTTAAATTTTCTAGAAAATAGTTCAAAAAAACTATAGAATCCAAGTAGTGTTTTGTAAATTATTATCTATTTAATATCACTTTTTGTGGTATTATGGCCTTTATGATTTCTAGATCATATAGTTGTGTATCGTTGGAAAATGGAAGCACTTCCATTTAGGACCAGTTTAGCCCTCTGAGTAAGTGGTCTAGGGTCACGTCAAGTGCCTTTGAGTGGGTCTTTGATTGGATATGGGTTTTTCCCCCTATTCTGCTTCTCTCTCTACCTATTTCTAGCCTCTTTGTGGCACTCTATCCTGAGAAACAAAGATCTTTGACTTCAAGGTCAAGGACAACCTTCGACCCTAACCCTAGGTCCAAATTTTAGATTTCAGAGGTTTCAGGATGTCAGGCTTCGAAAAGTTTTATTTTCTGCTTTCAGGTCGGCTATTTCAGATTTTAGAATGGTAAACTCTTAAATTGTATTTAATCTAGGTCCATTTCTAGTGGTTAAGGCTTAATTAGAATTTAATTGTCCTATGTCAGCCTCTCTAGAAGTTTGTGCCCTAGACTAGTATAAAAGGAAGCCTTCCTCTTTCATTTTCATCATCCACTTTTCATGATCAAGCATCCACACACCATTGAGTTCAAGAATAAGTGAAATCAAGTGATCAAGCAATCATCAAGCAAGCAAGAAGGAGAAGGAAATCATTCAAGAATTCATTCATCTAGAAGCATTCAAGCATTTAAGATCCAATTCATCAAGGAGATCCATTGATAGCCATTGAAGGATTCAATCGCTTTGGAGCCCTCTAATTGAAGATACCTCTATCCACATTTATCCAAGATTCTTCCTTTTCTAAGATCCACTCAAGATTAGTGTTGAAGATCTAATGCAATTGATTTGAGACATCCTATATTCAACTCTACATTCATTTGGAGCATCCATACTTGTGGATTCAAGGATTTGAATCCTCCACAAGGATTTCAACATAAGGTGATAGTTCCATTTTCTTTGTTTATATATTGCAATTTCAATTATATTTCAAGGTTGATTCCAAATCAGGGTTTGACCAAGGAAAACCCCTCATCCAACAAATAGAACCCTTTTTCTTGTAGATCCAGGTGTGAGACATTGAATATAAGTGCATATCTGAGTACCCTTTTCAGTGAACTTTCAGGATCCACGAACAGAATTTCTGTCAGAACAGTGCAAGTCAAGGATGACTTTTTGGGGTAAGATTGTACCCTGGGGTAAGATCTTACCCCTGTCTTGGGTCAAGGATGACCTTTCTTAGAAAAGAAAAAGGTTTTTGGGTTTTCTTTGTTTCTGCATTTCCAACCCAGACCCAGTTGTAGAATTTCCCAAAACTATACACAGACATCAAAAAATAGCATTTTCTAGATCTGTCATACTTGAGGTTAGTACTTGTTTTTAATTCAATTAATATTCCAATACATACTTACCTTAACAAAATATAAGGTTATCCTCTTTCTTCATATTCTTCATTGATTGATTCATCTATGTATTGACCATCATCATGTGGTTAATTAATTTGGATCTTCCTTTGGGAATTTGAGGCTAAGAAGTATATCTTATATTCCCATCCTCATCATATTATCACATCACACACATTCATTCTTCTTAGGGGAGCACTCTTTGTTCATCTACATTTTGGTGACCATGATTTGTTCTCCTACAAGTTGTAGTTGCAATTGTATTATTTTTGTTACATGCAAAAAAAAACCAACCAAAGCGCTCTTTCCATCTTATTATATAAAAACAAAGGAAGTCCTCAATTATAATATATTGTATATTTCAAAAAATATTTTATGTTTTTCAAATTTGTAACATAAAATTATATATACAATAAAGATTATGTTTATACTTTTCTATTGGTGGTGAAAGGGCCGAGTATGTAGTTTGGAGGGAATTTTAACGAATTTGGTTTTTCATCTCACGTGACTTTAGGTTTTCCCTCTGCACTTGCATGTGATTTTTAATGTAGAGACATGGAAAAAACTATAAAAAATATTAGAGTAAAAATATTATTTAACTAAATTAATTTAATCATATTGATTAATTAATTAAGTCTCCTTTTTTTTCCCTTTTTTCACTTAAGCGAAATTTTGGAAGCTTTAGTTTGCATTCTTTTATTTTTTGCATGCATGAATCCTATAGGGTTTTTGATCTCCTTTATTAAGGATTGATCCCTTTGTATTTTTCATATTTATTGATTGCACATTTTTTAGCTTCAAGATTTCATCACACTTCTATGTTTTTGGGTTTCTTCATGTGCCAGGATATTTGCATGTAGGTGATTATTGGGCTTGTGAGAATTCACCATTTTTGAATTCTAACATGGTATCAGAGCAGAAGCTAGGAAAAGAAATGTAAGCATTATTTTGTAGGCATTGAAAATTGGATCTATTATAAAGAATATAATTTTCAGCCTCTTCCATTCTCATGCCATACAACTATTTTGAATGGAAGCAAAAGATTCAACTTCAACCCACAAGTAGAGGCTTGTATAGAAAAATCATAGCAATAGAGGTTGAATCAAATTCTACATCACAGAAAGTCTAAGGTCATGCTCTCTTTGCATGGGTTTTTCCTTTATATTCTCTTTAATGACATGATGGTTCAATGTACTTTTCATGCCTCTTTGTGCTAAGGCTTCCTTGGTTCCATAGTTGATCAATTTAATAGACAATTGGCACCTATATTTTTAACTAGCAATTTGTTCTAGCATGGTTAAGTAGTGTCGTAAGGGTAAATCTTATAGATTCATGTGTCATCTGTATCCTTGAATGATAGATGTTTCGGCTTTATTTTCTATCTATTCATTGTTTGGGGATGCCTATGTAGATTATTGACTTTTCTATCTTTAATTGATAGATGTTTTGACTTTGTTTACCATCTACTCATTTTTTGAGTAGTGTCATTGGAGGAACTCTTTTAGATTGATCCTTATCTTCATATGTTGGTCTTAGAGGAGTCCCTTTATTCAACACTATGGTAGTTATTATTTGACAATCGTCCACACTTTTATTGTTATAGTAGATTTTATTTTTCACTCCATATAGTTGCATCATTGCTAGCATACATTTTGAAGGGGGGGGTTTTTTTCCATTGATTTTTCCCTCTTTCCTCTTTCCAATTTCTTGTTTTTATACTCCTTAGTTATCCTTAAGGGGGGTGTTAGCATATAAATTTATGTTACCTTTGTAATTCATGAATTTATCCCACACTCTTCATTCTATCTAATCCCTTCATGATTTGAAGATCTGGAGTAATTAATGTTCTATAAAAAATGGTGATTGCAAGTCATGCATTAAGTCTAAATTGGATAACTAATTCATAATTCCACTCTTCACCATAATTTTCTATTACTAATGGTGGTTACTCATTGGAAATTTTTATTATATAAATCATGCACTATGTGTGTAAGGTAATGATCATTGAATATAAAAGATTTAATTCTATTATGAGCATTTTTTTTCATGTCTTTTTCTACAACTTTTATTATTTTTATTTCAGCTAGATCCATATGTATTATAAAACTCTAGCTACAAAATTCTATAAAAACATCCATAATCCATGTGGTTTTTAATGTAGAGATAGGGAAAATGTGATTTTTAATGCAGAGATAGAAATATAATTTTTAATGCAAAGACATGAAAAAAGCCATAAAAAACATTCATAATTTTTTGTTTCCTTCTTAATCTTCATGGTTATAAGAGGTAAAAAACCAATTATGTATCCTTTTTTTTAATATTTATCCTTCATTTGCATAAGAGGCACAAGTTTCATTCTTAATTTCTATTTTTAGAAGACCTAAAAAACCATTGAAACAAAGAGTTGTAGAGAAATAAAAGCTGGTTTTAGTCAAGTTCCATGCCAATAGGTAAGCATTTATAGACTAAGAAAACCCTTCCCCTTCAAAATTTTTAAGAGATTTAATTAATTTTCTAAATGTTTTATGCTTGTAACTACTTTATGGTAGGGTCAAGACTACTTTTTCTATGATTTTCCATTGCAAAAAGTTCATACCCATGTTTTGAAGAGAATCATTGATGTTCTCTTCATTTATTTCCTTTCTCTCCAATGACCATGACTATTAATTGACCTATATATGCTTTTTGTTTTCATATACATCACTCTATCTTTTTTTTATGCTATATTGAACTTCATCAATACTCTGAAGTTTGCCTTATCTTGTTGATTCCTAACTGCTAATGACCCTTCTTATTTTTTCTAAGTTCTTTCAACACCAAATATTTATTGACCTCCTTGGATCATTCTCATGGATGTGAATAACAACTCCTTCATGGCTTTTAACATTCTAGATATGCTCCTCTCATGGTCATATTCTTCAAAGACTCATTTTCCTAGTATACATGGATTCCCTACTACTTTGTGAATTCATCTCTTGCACTTATTTCTATAACTATTCTCTTTCCTTCTTATCCCTATAAACCCTAGTTTTTAATCTTCCATCTGCTCTTTGGCTTCTTCCCAACCTTTTTCTTATTGATCTCTAAGGAGATAATGCTTTCCTTAGGACTGATCCTATTTATTGATCCCTTTGGAGATAATTATTTCCTTAGTCCTGGTCATTTTTATGGAAGCACATATGTTAGGATTAGGTAATATTGAGAGGGAGTGTGAATCTGTATTACAGAACTTTGATCTTGATTTTAACTTCAAAAACAATTATACATAATCCAAAGTAATGCAGAAATGAAAATAACATATAAGCATAACACATTAATCATGACACCATGATTTTTTCTCAAGGAAACCCTGGCCAAGGGAAAACCTCAGTGGGATGGTAGCCACAAATATGCACTAAAATATAATATCCCTGTTAGGAGATCTAGCCCTATTAGGAGTTGATTGTTACATAGTACATTTCCTTGTTAGAGGAATACAAAACCCTGTTAGGGGTATACAAAATACTTGGTTAAAGGTGGTGAGCACAATTTCTCTTACAATCAAAACTAACTCAAAAGAGTTCTCAAAAGTGATGATGCAGGATAGTGCAGGAGGGGCCAAGGAATGGCACACCCTAACTTGAACCACCTTGCTCAAAAACACATGGAAGAAACAACAACACAGTGGGAGAGAGAAAATGTAGGATCATTCATATATTACTTCAAATTGATTCAAACATGCCAGGTTGTAAGGCCTTCCTAGTTTCGGCCAGATATTACAATAAATTACAAAAGTCCTCAAACATGTGAGGATCTACGAAAAATCTCAATCTTCTATCTTCTCTAAAAATTACTCCTCAAACTGACTCCCTAAACTCTAACCAAACAATTACATTTATACAAGAGGCTACCGAACTGAGTCAGCCTTTAGATCCATAATCAATGGAAGGAACAGTTATATCTAGGACCACACACTTCCCAATGGTGGATACCAACATTAAATTTGCAACCCAAAATCAATGCACAAGTCAGCCTCAACATGAACTCAAAATAAATCACTCGGTAAGAAAGGATGACCGAAAAATTGACAAGAATCTCCAAGCGGTAGTGAAACAACTGACCACCCAAGAGATAATTGACCAAACTCGGTAACCAAAGGAAACTGAGCAACTACCAAGCCAACTCAGTCAAAGAAGGAACTAATCAACACAGACAAACTCAAATATGTTTTTGGTGACACAGGATTTCCAAGGACCCGAGATGCTCCTGCATCAGACACCTTTGGTTATTTGAAAATGATTCTCTGAATCATTTAGTAGGTATGATCCAAGCTACATGCAACTTAGATTATGAAATCCATGAACCATCTTCAATCAGTCTATTCTTCCACTTTACCAGATATTCCATATATTGTTTACCTCTTGTACTTCTTCCAATTCTTTGCCCTAAAATATACTAAACTTCTTCATTCTATTTCTTAGGATATTCCATCAGTACTGTCATGTCTTCTTCAGGTTCATGAAACTCATACAAATCAACAATATTGAAAATAGGTGATATATCCATGTCATCAAGTAACTCAACTTCATATGCATTTCCACTGTCAAATTTTCTCAAAATCTTGCAAGGTCAAAACTTCTTCATCTTTAGCTTCCCATATGTTCCAGTAGGAAATCTTCCTTTTCTCAAATGAACCATCACTTCATCACCAACATCAAAAGTCTTATGACTTCTTGATCTATCAACTCTGTCTATGTATTTCTGATTACTCTTTTCCAATTTAACCTTAACATCTTCATGAAATGTCTTCATGTACTTAGAAAATTTCTCTCCTTCAACACTTCTCTTTCTTTCATCCTTAATGTCTCTCAAATCAGATATACCTCTCCATTATATGCCATTTACAATCTCAAAATGTATTTTTCCAATACTCCTATTCACTAAATTATTGTATGTAAACTCTGCTTGTGCCAACACAAAATCCCAATTACTTGGTGTATCTCCAGCTAAACATCTCAAAAGATTACCCAAGTTTCTATTCACAACTTCTATCTTTCCATTGGATTGTGGGTGAAATGTAGAACTATATTTCATCTCGGTATCCAAATTTCTCCAAAGAGTCTCCCAAAAGTATCCAACAAATTTACTGTCTCGGTCAGAGATAATACTCCTCGGTAATCCATGCAATCTAACAATTTCCTTAAAGAAAAGATTTTCTACATGTACTGCATCTGATGTCTTTCTACAAGGTATAAAATGTGACATTTTAGAAAATCTATCCACAACAAAAAATATAGAATCATTACCTCTTACTATCTTCGGTAAGCCAAGAACAAAATCCATACTGATGTCAGTCCAAGGTTTCTTAGGTATAGAAATTGGTGTATACAATCCAGTATTTTGACTAACTCCTTTTGTAACTTGACAAACGCCACAACTTTTCACAAATTTTTGAACATCTTTATACAACTGTGGCCAAAAGTATTTCTCCTTAAGCAATCTTCATGTCTTATCAACACCAAAATGTCCAACCAAACCACCACTATGTTTCTCTTTTATCAAATTAGTTCTCCTAGGTCCTCTCAGTATACACAACTGAATACCTTTAAACAACATACCTCCTTGCATAAAATATTCATCCCATTTAGTACTCTGTTGATCTTGAATAGGTGCTTTGCACTTTCTCCATGGCTCAGAAAAATTAGGATTAAATTCATAAGAATATCTCATGTCATCAAAGCCTAAAATTCCAATTTTCATCTCAATCATTAAAGATCTCCTTCTACTCAATGCATCAACAAATTGGTTAGTGACTCCACTCTTATGTTTTATCACAAATGTATAACTCTGCAAATACTCAACGCATTTCATATGTCTCTGATTCAACTTATTCTGACTACCCAAATATTGTAAAGACTTATGATTGGTATACAACAAAAATTCACTCAGCATCAAATAATGTCTCCATTTCTTTAGTGCTTGAACAATAGCATAGAATTCTTGATCATGCACAAAACATTTCCTTTTTGCATCATTCAACTTTTCACTAAAGAAAGCAACATGTTTACCTTCTTGACTCAACATAGCTCCAATTGCACTTCCAATTGCATCACATTCCACTTTCAGAAATACCTTATTGAAATCAGGCAATGCCAAAATAGGCAATTCAACAACCTTCTTCTTTAGAGTCTCAAAAATTTTATTAGCTCCATGTGTCCACTTGAATTCTCTTTTGTCTCCTCTCATAGTTTAGGTCATAGCATTAAAAATTGAACTAAAATTCCTAATGAAATTTTGGTAAAAACTTGCCAAACCATGAAATGATCTTACCTCACTAGGATTCATAGGTGTAGGCCAATTCAAAATAACTTCAACCTTTTCAAGATCCATCAGCTGAAATCACAAATCCCAAATACACTATCTCCTCTTTCATGAATGAATACTTTTTCAGATTTATCAACAACTTTTCTTCTTTCAATCTCTACAAAACTTATTTAATATGTAACAAATGTTCTTCTCTGGTCTTACTGAATATCAGAATATCATCAAGATATGCAATCACAAACTTACCCAATAATTTATTCAAAACTTCATGCATCAAGCTCATAAAAGTACTAGGTGCATTAGTTAAACCAAAAAGCATAACCAAACACTCATACAAACCTTCTTTTGTCTTGAAAGTAGTCTCCCATTCATCACCTTCTCTGATTCTGATATGATGATACCCACTTTTTAGATCAATCTTGGTAAAATACTTTTCTCCAATCAAACTATCTATTATATCATCCATTCTCGGTATAGGAAACCTATACTTCATTGTTATCTTATTGATTGATCTGGAATCAGTACACATTCACCATTCTCCATTCTTCTTATGTGCCAATACCACCGGTAATGGAAAAGGACTCAAAATTTCTTTGATCAAACCCTTCTACAACAACTCTTGAATCTGTTAGTTCAATTCCTGATTCTCGGTAGGTGTCAACCAATGAGGTGCCTTATTCGGTAAACTAGCTCCAGAGATAAGATCTATACAATGATCAATGCTTCTTTTTAGTGGAAAACCATTAGGTACATTCTCAAAAATGATTTCACTATACTCAATAAGTAACTTATTAATCTCCTCAGGGACATTATCCTCTATTTTCTTAGTTTGTTAGGAATCACAGAAAAACATACATCATTTCTCTTTAAATCCTTAACAAAATTTCTTCCTTCCATCAAGAAAACTTTCACAGATGTGCAAACATTACTAACAGGTTCTTAAATGAAAGGTTACAAGATTTGTTTCTTTTCATCAACCACAATAGTATACTTATGCAATCTCCCATCATATATAGCATGTCTATCATATTGCCAAGGTCTACCCAACAAAATATGACAACAGTCCATAGGCATGATATCACATAACACCTTATCATAGTACTTTCCAATCTTCAAATTCACATGACATTGTTCACTTACCAGGAGTGTATGCTCATCTTTGATCCATGAAATCTTATAGGGATTCAGATGTTTCAACCTTTCCAACTACAACTTTGTGACCATCTCTTCAGATGCTAGATTCTTCGAGCTACCACTGTCAATGATTACCTTCCAAACTTTGTCAGAAAATCTACATCTAGTCTTGAACAAACTTTTCCTTATCGGATCTTCCTTTTTACTTGCATTGTAGAATGCTCTTCTTACCATCAACTTATTTTCCTTCTCAGGTTCATTCGGTGATTCTTCTTGCACTAAAGCATTTCGACTGTTACCAGCCTTCTTACTTGCATGTGTACACTCAAATGATCTATATCCTTCTCCATAATTGTAACAAGTTCCTCTGAAACTTCCTCTATTATAACCACCTCAGTAGTTACAGTCTCTGCCTCTAGATGAAATTTCACCTTTCCACTTGATCTTGCCTTTATCTAGAGTTATCTTTTTTGGTTTAGATCTACTATTTTCACCATAAGATCTACCTCTTCCTCTAGGGAATCTACCACCTCTTCCTCTTTATGTTTTCTCATGTCTCTTGTTCAATTTCTCCTCAACTTTCAATGCAAATTGATAAGCCTCTTCAATGTTCTCTAATTTGACCAAACTGATTTCTTCTTGCATGGAAACTCTCAAACCATACAAGTATCTAGCAATTCCTTCCACATCATCTTCATCATGTCTAGATCTGATATCTAATCTATGTAATTCCTTAGTATAATCCTTTACTGAGCTATCTTTCTACCTTAGAATTTGCATTCGCCTAACTAGGTTAATCTGATAATCACAAGGTAAGAACTTTCCTTTTAATTTATTCACCATTTTAATCCATAACTTGATTTTGTCTTTGCCTTTCCACTTTTTGTCTAGCTGCAGATGTTCCCACCATAAGGACACATGAATTTTCAACTTTGTGCTTGCAATTTTCACTTTCTTGTCTTCAGGTACATTTTCATACTCAAAATACTTTTCCATCTTTGTGATCCAATCCACCAATTCATCAGAATCCAACTTTCCACCATACTCAGGAGGATTAAAGTGTGGTGTAGACTTTAGACTTGTCAAAGCCTTCAAGAATATTTCCTCACCCTGATCCATCACAGGTGTAGGTTCTACATCACCTTGTTTTACCTCAACTTCATCATCATGAACATCTTCAAGGTCTTCCTCTTCTCTGGGCTGTTTCAATAGCTTCCAATCTAGTAGTAATTTGTCTCAACATGTCTGCCAATCCTAGATCTACATCTCACCTCCCATGAACCATCTTGAAAACCCTTTGCAACTACAGGTTAGATCACAATATGCTACCCCACAAAAATTCAACTAGGGCTTCACAAGAAGGAACCTTAAAATCTAGATTTGCAAACCTAGATCTAGATCTCACCTCACTCTGATACCACATGACATAGGAGAGGATAGGAGGGGCCAAGGAATGGAACACCCTAACCTGAACCACCTTGCTCAACAACACATGGAGGAAAAAACAACATAGTGGGAGAGAGAAAATGTAGGATCATTCATATATTACCTCAAATTGATTCAAACATGCCAGGTTGTAAGGCCTTCCTAGTTTCAGTCAGATATTACAATGAATTATAGAAGTCCTCAAACATGTGAGGATTTGCAAACAACCTCAATCTTCTATCTTCTATCTTCTCTAAAACTTACTCCTCAAATTGAATCCCTAAACTCTAACCAAACAACTACATTTATACAAGAGGCTATCGAATTGAGTCAGCCTTCAAATCCATAATCAATGGAAGGAACAGTCAGATCTATGACCACACGCTTCCCAATGATGGATACCAGCATTAAATTCACAACCCAAAATCAATGTACAAGTTGGCTTGAATAGGAACTCAAAATAAATCACTTGGTAAGAAAGGATGGCTAAGCAACTAACAAGCATTGCCAAGCGCTAGTGAAACAACTGACTACCCAGGAGATAACTGACCAAACTTAGTAACCAAAGGAAACTGACCAACTACCGAGAAAACTCTATCAAAGAAGGAACCAAGCAACACAGACAAACTCAAACATGATTTTGGTGAAATAGGATTGCCAAGGACCCGAGATGCTCCGACATCAAGTGAACAATACAGGCACTTATCTTGCTTAGATAGTTCTAGTTATAGCTCAACCTCTTGCTGATCTCACATCTAATCTCTTCTTTCAGATTCACAACCTTTCTTCATCATCATAACATTACCATACATCACTTTCAAAAAAGCATTCTATACTTATACAAAATTAGCCTTCAAGTTGGCTTCACAAATACCATCTAAAACATAATAATAACTTATCAAAATTTTAATTATAGAGTCGGTGATCTTATATTACTGTTATACACCAAATTTGCACCTCTGATCTCAAGCTCTCATAGTCTTGATAATCCAGTATAACAAGGGACTCATCTCAAGGTTGTGGGACCTTTTAATAATTAAGATGAGACCTCTAGATTCTAGGCTGGTTCCTCTTGGATAGTCACCTAGATTTGCTCTTAGATAGCAAAGTAAACTTTGAGGGGAAAGGGATAGAAGGAGTGCATGGAAAGGGAAATAACAAAAAGCAAATCTATCCACTAGGTGATGCACCAAACTTGGGTTTGGATCTTAGTACAGAGGGATGAAACCAATGAAGGAATCCACTCCAAGAGATTACAACTTACTGAATAGGCTTGCATAAGTATTTCATAGGAGGGTCTAAATAGGGGACTCAACCTATGACCTGCAAACAAACATTCACTCCTATAGCTCGGTGTAGGATTGAGACAAGACTGTTAGGAGCTGAAATACACCCACAAAACATCTAAATCAGATCAGACACAATAACACACATAGCTACAGAAAGTAAGAGGAATCAGGAAAACTAAGATATCATTGAAATCATGCATACACTTTGATTCAATAAGAGACAAACTCAGACAAGAAGGCATGAGGACAACAAGAATGCCACAGAATGCTTTGCAATATTTGAATTCATCAATGAAAACTTACAAGATGTGGGAAACTAGAGAGCAAAAATGCTATAGATAGTTCTCCAAGGAAAGACTTCCCCTTTTTACAAAATGTCCATTCTGAGCACTACTGGCTCCAAAAAAGAATATATATATCCCTCATTGCACATAGGTAGGAGTCAAAATATCTCTGAATTAGGGCTACATAAATTTTACAATATAATAATCAACCCTAAAATCGGTCACTTCTGATCATAAATGTGTTCTGTGAATATCATGGCCGATCAGATATTTTCCCTTTGCATGCCCATGCTTGAATTGATCAACCTTGCCAGGACAAAAACCTCATCCATCTACCTCTCTGCAAGCTAGACCCTATCATGAATGTTCAAATATAATCCCATACTAGAAAGGACTCAAAACAGCACCCAAAAGATCTCTGCAAACATCTTAACTGCGATCGCCTCTAGAAAACATGAATTTTTTACCTGCCCGCACTTGCAAGCATTCTCCTCAAAAGAGAGCCCATAAAAAATAAGCCACTCTCCTCTTGTAATAGAAATGGTCACATGATCACATGAGGCTGAAAGGCTTCATGCGATTATGTGACAATTTCTTTGAAATTGCCACCGCCTTGCCACATAAGACAACTAGGAACCCATAGAAAACAGCCACATATCAAACCTGTCATGTGGCCCAACAAGAGCGAACCACACAGCCTTGAAAAGTTAGCGGTCACATGATCACATGAGGCTAAAAGGCCTTCATGTGATCATGCAAAAAACCTTTGAACACTATCACTCTTCCACGCAAGACAAATGGGGCCTGCAAGACCACACTACAAAACTAACCCCGGCTCCACCTTGGGTTCAATTTTCCTCTTGTCGCCAAGTCACCTGAACTTTTCTTAACCCTAAGTTCCTCTTAGTGATCACATGAAAGACATTGATCCCTAATTCATTCGATGGTAGTCACTGAGTCACGTAAAACCTTTGGCATATTCCCTTCCATCAGGAGATTACCTGACTAAGGGAAGTCACTGAATTGCTAGATAGAAGGAATATTCTTCTTTTTATTGCAAGATCACCCAACTGAACATAGAACTGGGCCCACCTCCAAATGTGCAACTGTGAAAAGCTTGCCAAACCTAAGCCCAGAAATGCCACGTGCCACTTCCCCATTCGGTTCGACCACCACATTAGCAAACACCTCAACACCCTGGCATGGACCCACAACAACACCGCCCGCAGCAGGGTAACCACTGACGGTTTGTCACATGGTCACATGGGCTTAGAAGAGCCCATGTGATCATGTGACTAACCACATGATGCTAGCCACCAATTGCAAACCACCACCACCAAAACCAGACACAGTTTGTCACATGGTTGCATGGGCTCGGAAGAGCCCATGTGATCATGCGACCAACCGTAAAACATTAGCGCTGACCATTGGATGAACCTTGCAGACCTCTTGTTGCATGGTCACATGCATTTAAGGGGCCACATTTGATCATGTGACCAATCGTATGATGCTTCACCTGCAACCATAGGTGGTTAGTTGATGACTGCTGGCCACTTAATCTTGACTGCCGATCCCTGAGACCACATCAACGGTTGTCACATGATCTCATGGGATCAAAAGATCCCATGTGATCATGCGATAGCTGTTAGATCTTCTGTACTGGCATGACCTACAGCATTGGGACCCACCTCTCAGAGTTGCATGCTTAGGGCCAAAAACATAGAAGCGATGTCAAAAACACAGAGGGTTTTCAAGCAAAGGTAAAAAACACACTGAATTTTCAGAGCTGAGAGGTCGAAAACACATCAAACTTTCAGACAAAAGGTAGAAACTTCTTGGGCCCATAGAGCAGAGGTTGAAAACACACTGGGTTTTTGACATTTGAGCAGAAAACACACTGGACTCTTGACACTTGGGCATTTTACTTGGAAAATAGGGCTATGGCCAAAAATGGACAAGAGGGAAATTCTTTGGGCAACATTTTGGTGACCTCTGCGGGATGTCAGCCTACTAGACATTGGACTAGTAGCCTTGATGTATCCATTGGATATGGGGTCACTTCTTTTGAACACAAAAACTTTCAGAGACAAAAAACTGAACCGAGAAGACAAACTTGTGCACAAGCACTTCTTGGAAAATAGGAAACTACTCTAGAAAATAGGGGAGGCTATCCTAACCTAAACTAACCAGTGCAGAGACCTGGTTAAACAAAGCAATTCACTAGCATGTTGAAGTAGCTACCCTTTCTCCTCAGAGCTTTGCACTTTTCATGCAGGAGGATAGCTAACAAGGAAGGAAGTACACACAACTACATGAAGTACTGATGCACTACCTTTTGAAGGACATAAAAAAATTGACTCACCTCCACCAATAGATTTTTATCTCCATTATCCAGGGGCAGATAAGTGATTTGAGCTTGCCCTTGTTGAATTGCAAGTTCACCCTCAGCTTCGGCTTCACTTGAAGACTCATGTTTGGACACAAACATGACTGGATCCTTTTTACTGCTAGCCTCCATTCTTGCTAAGTACCTTAAAGGGAAACCCCTAGAAGGAATAAACTTGGGGCTCCCTTTGCTACTTTTAGGCTGCATCTCATTAATAACTTCAGCAAGATGACAAAAATTTTGTCCCTCCATGATAGCCTGCCATAATATTTCTTCTTCTATAGTTAGCAGACCATCCTCTTCATTAGTTGAAACATCCAACAGCTCATCACAGGTATCGAACTGCCTCACATTCTCGACAATCACTGGCCTCTCCTTATGGTCCAAGAAATATGATTCTTTAGATTCTTCCCCCACTTTATTGCAAACCGGCCTAAATTCCTCAATTACGACATTATCAACCTCCTCATCTTGCTCAAAGTAAGAAGGCATCTCCTCGAAAAGATTAGCTAGGCTTTCACCTTCTTCACTTTCTTTCTTATCCTAATTTGATTTCTTTAATCCATCTTGATGTAATAGCCTTACCTGCTCCTCATGATTATCATGAAAAAGTATCCCTAAAAGAAAAAAATCGTCCTCTTCCTGATGGTCTAAAAGTGCTTGAGGTGTAGTGGACTCTTTTAGAATTGGATTATAAGGCTTTATTTGTTGTAGGACAGGTTCATTATCATCTAGAAAATCAAAGCTTCTAGGTATTTCATTTACAGGAATAGGATGAAGTGGCTAGAAATCTGAGACAAAGTCATGAATAGGCTCTAAAAATGCATGGAGATTAGGCTCACATTGACTAAGATTCTAAACTAGAGGAGAGAATCTAAAACTTGGAAAATTAACAAAAGTGTCAGTGGACCTACCAAGAAAGGAGCTTGAGATTTGGACTTTGTGAGTCTCTTGTCTGGTCACTTGTTGCAATCCATCCTTAGGGGAATGTGCTTGAGAGGCCACTATCTCCTATTGCAACACTTCTGACCTTTCTCCATCAGGCAATTCATGGTTCAAGAGAACAAGTGGAAAATCTAGCCTCCTTCCCAAAAAAATGGGTTCAGGTGACTACCAACTGCTTTGATGCTTTGTACTGGGAATGTTCTCCTGACTGGATTATATGGATGGAAAGGCCTCTTTACCAAACTTTTCCTTTTGCTCTGATGCTTCTCCTAATATTGTGGCCTAGACTCCTGATACAGTTGCTCCTGAACTTGCCAATGCTCGTTAGGATTTTGATCCTCTTGTTGATAAAGTGATCCATCCTCCAAATACTACCCTTTTCACTTTGATTAGCCCCTGAGGAAGGTCAACTATGGACTTCCCATAGCTAGTGCTTGCCTAAGGTTTTGTTAATGTAGGTATGGGGGTAAATGAAGGCATCTACAGAGGTATACTAGGCTGAAGATTAAGAGGGATAGGCATGGGTGGTATTCTATCAATCATCCCTACCTAGATTAAGCAATTTTCTGCTTTGACAGCTAGGTCAAAAGCCTAGGGCAATGAAGTACCTCCCAAAGATTGAATCATGATAGATATATCACTAGTTAGGCTTCTCAAAAAATAAAGGAAAGCACAATCTGCTGAAGGCCTTATATTAATTGGAATCCTACTCCATGTCTTGAGAAATCTACCATTAAAATCTCTCATCAGCTCACGAGGATCCCTCTTTATAACTTGGAGCTGTTCTATTAGAGACAAAGAGTCTGCATTACCCTCAAAGTATTTGCTAAGGAGATCTCCAAGTTTTTCCCATGAAGTAATGGAGCCAACAGTTAAAGTTCTAAACCACTCTAGAGCCTTACCTTTCAGAGATGCTACTAATAATTTGGTGGCCACATCCTTTTGAGTAATGTTGTGTATGCTGCAAATGGTGGTCACATCTCTTATGTGCTCAAAGGTTGTTGTCTATCCTTCACCTGTGAAATCAGGTATGCTCTTTAATGCCACCAAGGGTACATCATGATGCACTACAAAATTTAATGGACTACCCTAATTGAAGGGTGCAAATGCAAATAGTCTTGCCATCAGAAGGGTCTATTTTCTTCATAAGCTCTATTAGAAATTGGGTCACTACTCTTAACACCCATGGAGTCACCAGATATACTTGAGTACTAACCTCTTTAAGGCTTGTATTATGCAATTAGTATATCAAAGATAGCATAACAGTTGAAATTGACTTCTTTTGTAGTCCCACCGGGCGTGCCAGAAATGTTATACATCAAATTTTTGCCTCTGATCTCAAGCTCTTGTAGTCTTGATAATCTAGTATAACAAGGGACTCATCTCAAGGTTGTGGGACCTTTTGCTAACCGAGATGAGACCTCTAGATTCTAGGTTGGTTCCTCTTGGATAGTCACCCAGATTTTCTCTTAGATAGAAAAGTAAACTTTGAGGGGAAAGGGATAGAAGGAGTGCATGGAAAGGGAAATAACAGAAAGAAAATCTATCCACTAGGTGATGCATCAAACTTGGGTTTGGATCTCAGTATAGAGGGATGAAACCAATGAAGGAATCAGGTCCAAGTGATTACAACTTACTGAATAGGCTTGCATAAGTATTTCATAGGAGGGTCTAAATAGGGGACTCAACCTATGACTTGCAAACAAACATTCACTCCTATAGCTTGGTGCAGGATTGAGACAAGACTATTAGGGGCTGAAATACACCCACAAAACATCTAAATCAAATCAAACACAATAACACACATAGCTACAGAAAGTAAGAGGAATCAGGGAAACTAAGATATCATTGAAATCATGCATACACTCTGATCCAAGAAGAGACAAACTCAGACAAGAAGGCATGAGGACAACAAGAATGCCACAGAATGCTTTGCAATATTTGAATTCATCAATGAAAACTTACAAGATGTGGGAAACTAGAGAGAAAAAATGCTACAGATAGTTCTCATAGGAAAGACTTCCCCTTTTTACAAAATGTCCATTCTGAGCACTACTGGCTCCAAAAAAGAATATATATATCACTCACTGCATGGAGGTAGGAGTCAAAATATCTCTGAATTAGGGCTACATAAATTTTACAATATAATAATCAACCCTAAAATTGGTCACTTTTGATCATAAATGTGTTCTATGAATATCATGGCCGATCAGATATTTTCCCTTTGCCTGCCCGCCTGAATTGATCAACCTTGCCAGGAAAAAACCTCATCCATCTACCTCTCTGCAAGCTGGACCCTATCATGAATGTTCAAATCTAATCCCATACTGGAAAGGACTCAAAATGGTGCCCAAAAGATCTTTGCAAACATCTTAACTGCGACTGCCTCTAGAAAACATCAATTTTTTACCTGCCCACACTTGCAAGCATTCTGCTCAAAAGAGAGCCCATAAAAAAAAAGATGCTCTACTCTTGTAATAGCAATGGTCACATGATCACATGAGGCTGAAAGGCTTCATGCAATCATGTGACAACTTCTTTGAAACTACCACTGCCTTGCCACATAAGACAGCTAGGAACCCACAGAAAATAGCCACCTACCAAACCTGCCACGTGGCCCAACAGGAGCCGACCACACAGCCTTGAAAATTCAGTGGTCACATGATCACATGAGGCTGAAAGGCCTTCATGCGATCATGCAAAAAACCTTTGAACACTTTCACTCTTCCATGCAAGACAAATGGGGCTTGCAAGACCACATTGCAAAACTAACCCCGGCTCCACCTTGGGTTCAAATTTCCTCTTGTCACCAAGTCACCTAAACTTTTCTTAACCCTGGGTTCCTCTTAGCAACCATGCAAAAGTCATTGATCCCTGCTTCATCTGATGGCAGTCATTGAGTCACGTAAAACCTTCGGCATGTTCCCTTCCGTTAGGAGATTACCTGACTAAGGGAAGTCACTAAATCTAAGATAGAAGGAATATTCTTCTTTTTATTGTGAGATCGCCTGACTAAACATAGAACCGGGCCCACCTCCAACTACACAACCACACAAAGCTTTCCAAACCTAAGCTCAGAACTACCACATGTCACTTCCCCATTCGGTCTGACTGCCACATCAGCAAACACCTCAACACCCCAGCACAGACCCACAGTAACACTGCTCACAGTAGGCTAATCGCTGATGGTTTTTCACATGGTTGCATGGGCTCAAAAGAGCCCATGTGATCATGTAACTAGCCACATGATGCTAGCTACCGACCGCAAACCGCCACCACCAAAACTAGACACAGTTTGTCGCATGGTCGCATGGGCTCAGAAGAGCCCATGCAATCATGCGACCAACTGTAAAATGTTAGTGCTAACTATTTGATGAACTCTGTAGACCACCTGTCGCATGGTTGCATGTGGTCAAGGGGCCACATGCGATCATGTGGCTGACTACATGATGCTTCCCCTGCAACCACAGGCGATTAGCTGATGACCGCTAGCCACTTAATCTTGACTGCCAATCCCTGACACTGCATCAACAGTTGTCACATGATCTCATGGGATTAGAAGATCCCATGTGATCATGTGACAACCATCAAATCTTCTGCAGTGGCACAACCTACAACATTGGGACCCGCCCATCAAAGTTGTGTGCTTAGGGCTAAAAATATAGAAGTGGTGTCAAAAACACAGAGGGTTTTTGAGCAAAGGTAAAAAACACACTGAATTTTCAGAGCTGAGAGATCGAAAACACATCGGACTTTCAGACAAAAGGCAGAAACTTCCCGGGCCCGTAGAGAGGAGGTCGAAAACACATTGGGTTTTTGACATTTGAATAGAAAACACACTGGACTCTCGACACTTGGGCATTTTACTTGGAAAATAGGGCTGTGGTTGAAAATGGACAAGAGGGAAATTCTTTGGGCAACAATTACCAAAGAGTTGGAAATATATTCTATTCACCTATCATAGCACATTACCATATCCACTATACTCTCCTTGATCTTCACAATTGTTCATATACCCTGCTATGCTATTTTACTATCTTTTCATACCTTCTTAACACTGTATCTCACAAATATTGTAACCAAAAATTATGCACTCTTAACTAAAGCATGTATACATCCCAAAATACCTTTAGTTAACTTTGCAAGACCCCATACCTTGTATATCTTCATCACTGACCAAAACTATAGCACTGTACCCTGTTATCCTGATTCTCAACTTAGTCATTTTCATGACTGTGACTCCAATGGCAATCTTCTCAACATGTGATCACTCTAAACATAAGTGTTTCCATAAATGACAACCCTCAAGTGATCCTTCATATACCCTGTTATGCTATTTTACTGTCTTTGCATACCTTCTTAACATTGTATCTCACAAATCTGGTAACCAAAACTTATGCGCTGTTAACTAAAGCATGTATACATCCCAAAATACCTTCAGTTAACTTTGGAAGTCCCCATACCTTGTATATCTTCATTGCTGACCAAAACTATAGCACTGTACCCTGTTATCCTGATTCTGGACTTAGTCATTTTCATGACTGTGACTCCAGTGGAAATCTTCTCAACATGTGATCACTCCAAACATAAGTGTTTCCATAAATGACAACCCTCAAGTGATCCCTAGTGCTCCAAAACATTAATTTCCAAAAATCTCTCCCTTTGGCATTGATGGAAACACTTAGAAAAATGACTAAGTGTCACAGTACAACTCTCTTCTTTTCTTTTTCTATTTTTTCTTTTTTTTGTTTCTTTTCTACATCTTTTCTTTACTTTTTTCTTCTCTTCATTTTACTCTATCATATTTCTTTCTCTTCCTCATTTTTCCTTCTCTTCCTCTCCCTTTGACATCAATGGCAAAGGTACATTCAAAATTTGCAAAACTCAAGCATAAAAGATTTAATGCTTACTCACCCGATTTAAGACATCTTGGAAAGTGTTTTCCAAGGTCTTAACTTCATCAGCCCATGAATTTAGTAGAAGCTCACTGACATGGATTAATCCATTCAATGCATATGAAGATGTCTCTGCTGCCTTAAGCTCAATGAGTGTAGACATAGTCATTGAGCCTTCAACCTCTACCATCTCCAAAAGGTGTGCCTCAAGCATTATGAGCTTTAGGGTCAGTAGGCTTCTCAATAAGCCAAATCTATCTATGACTCTCCCTTTCTCCATTTCCAGTACCCCTATCTTATCCAATAGCCTAGATGTCTCTTTGCTCATTTCTCCCATAGTTTGTGAAGATGATTCAGAACTATCCATAAGACTGTCAAGGGTATCCTTATCCTTGGCTATGATCTCTTGAATGTTCTTTATGTGTTTGTAGGGACTTATGTAGTAGCTTTATATTTTCCTACCTCAAGCTACACAACTCTTAGCCTTATGAGTAGTAGCCTTCAAAATGTCCAAGTCCCATGAAATGAACTTACAAACTTCTCTCAGCTTCTTTTCCAAGAAGTTCTTCTCGAACTTTTCTTCTGCAATTTTTTAGTAATGAATCACAATTATTATCAAAGATATCCAATACTATACCAAGGTTCTCAGCTTCATCCTTTTCTTTGAAGATAACTGGAGAGGGGAGTAGCTTGTTCACTATTTCTATAGCCTTGACCATTACCTTATCTCTTTTATCACCTTTCTAAATTGATCTCTCCTGAGCTTTAGCAAAAGCCATGAATGATAGTCTCATCAGCTCATCCTCATCCATGTTGTCCACATCAGAACTTACTGGTTTGGCTATACTTGACAACAATAAGGAGGTGTCCAAACTAACTTTGACAACATTTTTTGATTTCATCTCTTCTACCTTCTTCTGCTGAATTTCTTCCTATTGTACTTTTTCTTCTTATTTCTCTTCTGATTTCTCTTCTTTTATCTGCTCCTAGTCTCCAACCTCCATCACACTATCCACATTATCCAAAAATGGATCATTAATATGCTACGAAGTGTCAAGGGTCACAGGCACACCAGTGACAAAGAAATTTGGTTGCATGCTAACTTGAACACTTTCATCCACTGCCTTGGAACTTTCTCCTAAACCCAGGGATATAGGCTTATAAGAATTTGGAGGTGAGGCCTTCTTTGGCATTTCATACATTAGAACTTGGTCTAATGCCTTAATGTCTTCTATGTGCAACACGCCTACGGGGGTTTGTGAAAACTCTCCCTCAAAATCATCCTCACAAGATTTGAATGGATGCCTCTTGAACTTATACCTAGGTCTATGTACAACATCATAAACTACTTGTGCATCCATGAATTCTCTAAGAGATTAGGTCTAAATACCTTAAAGATGCCTAGATTTGATGTTTTGCTTCATGTGATCATGTAATCACTCTACCAGATGACTGATAATCTCCTTAACTTTGTTCTCCTTAAGTGGTGATCAAAAAATGGTGTAGATTTGAGGTCTATTAAGTCCTTTTATTCATCACAAGTTGAGTATGTGTATTAAACATAGGTAGCTCAACTTCGCATGCTGTCTGATTGATACAAAACTTGTGAACATAGAAGATAAATCTCCAGGTGTTGCACTCTCATCTATAGACTCCTCAGTGTCTGTACACATCATACCAAAGCTCGCATGAGCTTACTCCACATATAAAGGGGATAGATATTTTCTTTTTACTACATCCAATGCTCCCCATAAGGCCATGCAACCCTTTAGGTCGATGCCTTAAAGAAATCATCATGCAAAGATATAGTATCATCTACTGTCTTTCCTTGAACCACTGCTTTGTTTAAAACTTTCACCTTCCACATCTGATCATCCTCTTTGCTTTCTAATTTCTTGAAGTGACTCCCAAATTCATTCATGTACTCATTAAGACTCTTACCACTGTCACCAAATTTTTTTCTTATAACCACATGAGGTGGTCCTCTTGGTTTACTAGATCTTCTTGGTCCTCTTTTGCTGTCTTCTCCATTATATTTGCAAAACTTCGCAATGCAACCTAGATTGTTACATTTGTAGCAAGTAGGTGGTCTCCTTCTATCTCGATTAGTCTATAACTTAAAATACCTTATTGTATGTCCAAAGTTGTTACATTTTTGACATGTGATCTTGACTACTTATTCTTCTCTGACATAGTCTTTCTTGTACCTAGAATGATCAGGTTTTCTACAATCTTCTTTCTTGTGTCCATATTCATAGCAATTAAAATGGTAACTGGTAAAGGGTTTAGAGTTACCTTTACTTCTGAAATCTCTTTTCATGTGTCCAACTTTGTTGCATCTAAAACATCTACCTCTGAAAGGTCTCTATTGTTCTCTAGATTGTTCATGAGTAGGTCTCTCTTCAGGAGTAGGTATTTCTTCAGTGTTTGCTTCATTTGATTCTTGTTGAGTTTTTGAACTTTTTGCTTCATTGAATCCATCTCTGGTCATATCTCATTTAGGATTTTATCTTGCTCTTTGTTCATCAATCTTGTCACCGCTCATGTGAAACTTCTCAATGTGTAATTTGGCTTGAGTGAGTTCACCTTTAATGATCTGATTATACTTTTCCAATTCCTGATATTTATCTTTGTATTGGTCAAGTTCAGTCTTCATTTGACTTATCTACATGTTAGCTTCTTTTAGTGACTCTTCAACTTTGTTTCTTTCATGCTTTTCATGCTGAGCTTCTTTAATCATCAAAAGATTGATTTTTTCTTTTTCTTATTCCAGCTTCTTCACTTTGTCTGATGTGTCACTATTTGAATCTTCTTTGATCTTCTCCATAAGGTCTTCTCTCTGAATTTTTTCAATCTCAAGCTGTTCTCTTAGTTTCTTGATGAAACCATCTACTCTTCTTAATTTTAATTTTAATTCAACATTCCCAGCCTTCACTTTATCTAGATCTTCAAGTGCATCTTCAAATTTCTCTTGCAAATCTCTTGAATCCATTATGATCTCCCTTAAGCTATTAGGATTTCTCTCCAAGGGCCAATAGCTTTGATACCAATTGTTAGGATTAGGTAATACTGAGAGGGGGGTGAATTAGTATTACAAAACTTTGATCTTTATTTTAACTTCAAACAATTATACACAATCCAGAGTAATGCAAAAATGGAAAGAACATATACGCATAACACATTACTCATGACATGATGATTTGTTCTCGAGGAAACCCTAGCCAAGGGAAAACCCTGGTGGGGATGGTACCCACAAATATGCACTAAAATATAATATCCCTATTAGGAGATCTAGCCCTGTTAGGAGCTGATTGTTACATAGTACATTTCCTTGTTAGAGGAATACAAAACCCTATTAGGGGTATACAAAATACCTAGTTAAAGGTGGTGAGAACACTTTCTCTTTCAATCAAAATTATCTCAAAAGAGTTCTGAAAAGTGAAAAATACAAGCACTTATCTTGCTTAGATAGTTACAATTATAGGTCGACCTCTTACTGATCTTACATCTGATATTTTCTTTTAGATTCACAACCTTTCTTCATCATCATAACATAGCCATATATCGCTTTCACAAAAGCATTATATACTTATACAAAATTAGCCTTCAAGTCAGCTTCAGAAATACCATCTAAAACACAATAATAACTTATGAAAATGATAATTATAGAGTCAATGATATTATATTACCAAATAGTTAGCAATATATATTCACCTATCATAGCACATTACCATATCTACTATACTCTCCTTGATCTTCTCAACTATTCATATACCCTGTTATGCTATTTTACTATCTTCACATACCTTTGGAACATTGTATCTCATAGATCTGGTAACCAAAACTTATGCACTCTTAACTGAAGCATTTATACATCCCAAAATACCTTTAGTTAACTTCTCAAGTCCCAATACCTTGTATATCTTCATCGCTGACAAAAACTATAGCACTATACCCTGTTATCCTGATTCTGGACTTAATCATTTTCATGACTGTAACTCTAGTGGCAATCTTCTCAACATGTGATCACTCCAAACATAAGTGTTGTCATAAATGAAAACCCTCAAGTGATCCCTAGTGATCCAAAACATCATTTTCCAACAACATAGAGATAAAACTTTGCATAACACTAATCCATAATCTATCCCTATGCACAAATTTTTTTTAATATGCCCCTATACGCAAAATTTCAAGGTCATCCTTGTGTGAAAATTTTCAAGGTAGAATTAATGAAACTTTCTAGAACATCAATTATCCTTTCTTTATTCTTTAGGATGAGTGGATCTAGACTAACAAAACTTTTTAGCCTTTCTACTCTTCTCCTCATCTTCTTCCGTGGATAACCAAGCATAACACAACTTGCTAGCTTGTTGGATTTATGGTCTCTCTCTTGTTTATGTTCTCTCATAGCTATGCTAAGGGGTTAGATCATGGATTTTTATGTCATCTTTGACAAATTTCTTTCCCTTTCTATGTGATCACTTTTACTCTTGCAATATATTTCTATACATGATATTAGTGGATGGGACATTTCTGTTCAAGGTATTTTCTACTAGTTGATTTGGATTTTTGTTTTTATCACTAATCAAGTTTTTTATGGTTTGTGTCTTGTGTTTTTGTTTTTGTTTTTTCTTTTCATTTGTCTTTCTGTTCCCTTGTGCATGGATGTTTGAGTTTATATCCTTCATTTTGGGGGTTGTATCTCCAAAGTTAGTGATGTCTTACCTCTTTTAAATTCCCCCATGATCATCTCTTACTCTTCTTCTTCTTTTCTTTATTTACCATGAGCATAAGCTTGTCTCAGACTCCCACTAAAGTGGGGGCTAAATCTAGTGTCCTAAA
This sequence comes from Chamaecyparis obtusa, assembly GCA_027943335.1. Taxonomy (NCBI): domain Eukaryota; kingdom Viridiplantae; phylum Streptophyta; class Pinopsida; order Cupressales; family Cupressaceae; genus Chamaecyparis; species Chamaecyparis obtusa. The sequence goes on from BSBK01001592.1 coordinate 880,205, forward strand.
TTTTAAGAATCTAATTTATGTACACTTTAAGGATTATTTGTTGCCTACTTTAGTATATTTTCTATGGTAAGACCTCATACAACACTTAAAGGATACCTAAATTTAAATATGGGCTCTTCATTCCTTTCAATATTTATTAAACTTGAGGTTGACCCTTATTTATAGGTGTGTTTCTCTCATTTCCATCCAATCCCATAATTCATTTCCTCACCTAGTATTTATATACTTATTTTTTGTCTTTGTGATTTACTCAACTTGGAATGAGCTATAATTAGAACCCCATGTTGGAAAGTGAGTGCCTTGCGACCATACCTATGTTTACATTGATGGCAACATACATCTATGGTATGGGTGCTAAATCAGTTGAGATATTTTAGTTGGGTAGTCAAGTGAAAATATCTAAGTATAGGATGACTTTGCAGTGTACAGTTGTACAATTTTAGGTCATGAGAAAAATATATTGATTAGATGGTTATGTAGCTTCATGTATATATTGTTTGTGAAGTGTAAAATCTATTCTTTTGGTTTCTTGTATTGGAGTTAATTATTCTATTAGCTATAGTATGATGAATTTAGTCAAGTTCAATAATGCAGTGAAGATAGAGCTATTCAGTGAATGTGATGGTTGGCATCAATGATTGAATTGACTTGGCAATTAAATTATTGATTATTAATGGAGCCACATCTATTTTTATATTCTTGGATCACATGTTGATATTTTGTGATTGGTTAAGTGTATGGACACATTTCATATTGTGATCTAAATGGAAATAAAGATTAGCAGGTATATATGAGTGTATTTTTAGTTGTAATGATGTATGAGAGCATTATGATGCTATTGTGATTACAAGCTCTAATGTTGGATCTTAGAGAAGAGAAGATGTGAGCCTACACTAGAACTACTCAAGCATAGATGATGCAAAGTATAGTTCAAATATTTATTTTGTAAGATTTATCTATATTGGACAATGCATCCTTGAAGTTGGATTTAACCTTCTTACTTGAGTAGTGCACTCTTCATTGTAATCACCAAATCCTAACTAGGTTGAAGACCTTTAACAGGGTTTATCCTCTAACAAGGACTTGTACTGGATGTAATGTATTAGCTCCTAATAGAGGCAGGTCTCCTAACCAGGATATTATGAGACTAGTGCATTATCTTGTGGATATCATCCCCACTGAGGTTTTTCCTTGGCCATTTACGTGAAGATATAAAATGTAAGATTTATTGTTTCTTGATATATGAAGAATTTTTTGTGCACTAGATATTATAGCCTTACGAATCTATTGAATAACATCCTATGGGAATAACTACACAAACTAACTCTTTACTTTATTTATTTATTATGCTAAACCAACCTAAATAACTAACTTAAATCTAAATTTGAACTTGTGTGCTATAAATGTGTCACACTTCTATAGATCATTACATGCAAGGAAACTCAAGAATGAGGTCTCAAAAATTGATCCATAGCTCTCTAGGCATGGAGTGCAAGGGTTTTTAAGAATGCTCTCAGCTAGAGCTATTTAGCCTATAACCTTGCTAGTAAACCATGCAATGGGAGATTCAATGAAGACAAGGGCAAGAATACCAATATCCTCAAGAATCAAGAATGAAAATGCAATGCAATGCTATGCTAGAAATGGAAATGCAAGCTAAGCTATGAAAGGAAATATGCAAGTGTTACAACCCAAGCTAATTAATCTATGTGAGCTAATCTAGAGCATAGAAATGAAGCTAATCTAAGAAAGCAAAAATATGAAGCTAAGTTAAGAATGCAAGAATGAGATGTAGAATGCAAGAATGAGATGTAGATGCTAAGAATGCTCCAAATCTTCAAAAGCTCCAAAGTGACCTAGAAATCTTGCAGCATAAAGTTAGCATAAAAAGTTGGGGATCTAGAATGAAGAAGAGAGCTCTCATTTTATAAGAAATGAGAAGGAATGGACCATGGAGATTAAGAGGCAAAAGATTTAATCAATGGTGGAGCTTAAAAGAGGAGAAATCCATGAGCAAAAATATCCTCTAATGAGAAAATAGGAGTTGACTTTTGTGTCCATATGAGACAAAAAGTGCTTTTTCCCTTTTTATAAAATAAGAATAATGCTTTATTTGTGCAACATAGGATAAGAGGAAAAGTGGGGCTTTTTATTTATTAAAAGGGGAGGAAATATTCCTTTTGAATAAATAAAGACTTAGGATAAAATGGTTAGCCCATATAAAATAATCAAATAAATGATAGAGCTAGGATTTGATCAAGAATAAACAATTGATAATTTAGTAAAAGGGGCTAATAGTCTAGATGACCATTTTTAGGTGTATACATTTGCCCCTCTTTGACTAATGTGTGATCGATCTAGGAACACATGTAGTCAAAGAATGAAGTTGAAATGTGAGATCGATTTGGGATCACAAAGCAACTCAGATTAGCCAAGAAAGCAAAAGATAGCCAAGAAGGCAAGCAATAGCGTTCTGACTCCAAAGAATGAAGTGTAGAAAAATAGAAAATCCTGCATGGTCAGCCTGGTAGCAATAGTACTGAACACTTAGGAAAGAGATAGCCAATAAGATATGATGTGTCTACCCCCTTGGGATCGAAAGTGAAATCCAGGTAGAGGGAAAGCATAAGCAAGAGCAACATGATCAAATCACTAGAAATCATAATCGAAGAAAGAGAATAGAATAACCATCAAGCAGTGAAGATATGCCCCACACATGGGACACGGGGCATGAACCTATCGGTCCCTCAACCCATAAACACCATAGAGAGAGGAGTTGAACTTGGGATTTAAAAGTGAATGAAAGCCTGGAAGTTGGAAAGAGATGGAGATGAAGAGGTGAAGAATGCCCCAGCGAAGATCAAAGGATCAGGCCTCAAAAGGTTAGCCAACTACGTAGAAGAAGGAGAAAGGCAATTTGGGTGATCTAGGTGAACTTGGATTTCGGTTTGGATCCCGAAATGAATAGAAAATGATGTGATATGAAAGACAAGTAGTGAAAGAAATGATTAGGAATAAGCGAAAGGTGAGTGCAGTTGATTAACAAGTCCATGAAAGATGAAAGGAGAGCTCTCTCCATATGCAAGATGCAAAACTAACTAACATGAACTTAAGAATGCAAGCTACATGAAAAGTGGTTTACTTGCAAGGTTACAAAGCCAATAGACATCTAATAATCATCATTGAGTGTTAGGTAGCACCGTAAGATCATACAATGCACACTAGCATAACTATGTGGATATGAATATGATCTTTATCAGATAGAAATGTGGAAATCCCACCTAGGCATCAAAGACATGCAGATCAAGATGACTAGTGCAGTGAGATTACCTAAGTTTGATATAGCAAGATTATGCTCGCATCGAGACACAAGAAAGTCAAGATGACTATAGGCAGGCACTTGAAAAATAGTCAAGGATACCTTGTAGATCCCAGTGTCAAGTGGAACAATCATAAATGCTAATGACAGTAAGGATAAACAAAATATACCCATAGGTAGAAAGCAAATAAAACATGTTCTCATTCCCTCAATCTTCTAGCTATGCATCATCGAAAATGATCATAGGGGGAGAACACTCAGCAAAGAAAGCATCATAGACAGCACACAAAGAAATAAAGCCAAGCAAGTCTCAACAAGTCAAATGTTTAAGTGCGTGTGTGTAGTTTATAGAGTCAAACTTTGAGTATCGTATCTGCCAGTGACAAATATTGCATCATCTAGACTACAGGTAGGATATCTGATAAGTGTTGAGAAACACTCGACGCAAGAGTAGTGTTGAAGAACACTGTTGGGGTGGTGTTGAAAAACACCATTTGTGAGGTGTCTAAGAAACCCAGACACACAAAGAGACCCAAGATAAGCTAGAACAACAGATGCCCCCTAGACCAAGACAAGAATCAATTCTAGGCTAGGAGAGGCAAAGCGAGAAGTGGAGTGAATGAGTGCCACGCAAGACTGATAGACATAGGTGCAGAGGGTCTCAAGTAGTGCCTATTTCTAGGTTTTCACCACTTGATAGATTTATTACAATTTTTTTAGGACTTTTTTATAATTTTTTTGTATTTTTGCTACCAAGGTGCCTGTTTCCAGGTTTTCACCAAGGCACTTTTTCTATTTTTTTGATTTTTTGAATTTTTTGATTTTTTTGGTGAGACATCAAAGCACCTATTGCTAGGTTTTCACTAGGATGCTCATTTTTTCAGTACTTTTTATGCTTTTTAGGATTTTTTTCAGCATCATATATGAATTTTTTTGGAATTTTTTTTTCAGGATCAATAAATATGTACAAAGAATGCCCCAGATAGAAACGAGCATCAAGAATTTGCTTCCTCTGATGTAGAGAACTGATAGGCCCTAGGCCCAAATGCTGCAACTGTGATGATAGGAGGTCTTAACTAGTTCGACCAATAATAACCAGCCCTAAGCAATGTCTGAGCTAGCGAAGGATCATTAGAATGTGATCCACATATGCCATCGTGGATTTCAGCTAGCACTTTTTTTGACTCCTCTATTTCTAGACACTTAAGGAGAATTCCATCTAGACCCTTCCTATACAAGTCACCAGAGACAAAGGCAAAGTGTAAGGGATGGCGAAAGGAAGAATGGCATGGTGGATTTTTAGGAGGGATATGAGGTGGAAGATATGAAAAGATGGTAGGATTGTAAGATTTGTGAGTAGGATAGCGTAATTCGTCCACCAGGAACTTGAAGTGAAATTTATGCTTTTTCATTTGTAAAATGGATGTCAAAGTAAACAAGGCATTAGCAACTTTTTTCTCAGCTCTAGGAATGGGCTGAAGTATAACAGATATGAGATCATGCTTGAAGTAGTGCACCATTTTTTTGTAGAGAATCAGCTTGTCATCTTTTATTTGAGAATCATTATTTTTGAGTAGATTTTTATTTTTACTTTTCTTAGGTGCGGATACCGCCACAATGTGGTTTTCACCATCCAACCATTTCTCTTTTCTTTTGATGTGATGACTGTGATACTTGATTGTTGATTTAATCTTTTTTGTTGCTAGTTCGCTGGTGGAAGAAGTAACAGGTGTTGATGCGAGATGAAATGAAGTGACTGGTTCAATAGTATTTATGTGAAGGATATCATCTCTAGTGACAAGAGAGGTCAAGCCTATAGGGTAAGCTCCAAAAGCGGTAAGATCTAGACTTGTCATAGAAGGACCAGCATGATCCACTAAAGCAATATGTGGAACAAACTCATCAGACCCAACATGAGACTCATCAACTACGTCAGGGGGGTTACAAGAGGTATGAACCACATCAAAATCCATATCTATCATGGGAGGATCTTTTAGAAGAGGCTTAAGATGCCAAGAAGTAGAAATACTCATGTCATTATGTGAGAGATCACCTATTTGTAGCAGTCGTGCAATGTTGCGACATTGTCTATCATAGTTCAATGATTCTTTAGGCACATAGGTTCTAGACATAGAGGCCTCAGCCATATCATTAGTAGATATACATTCTTCTCCCCAAAGAAGTGAAGTAGAAGGAAGATCATCTCCCATGTGAGCCATAGTGTGTAGTGGTGACTCATCTGTATCTGTGTCTGAATTACTGAGCATGGGAGTATTTCTAGAATCCTCTCTATAGATCCACTCTTGAATAGCTTGTTCTTCTCTTTCTGCTTCTAAAGGAATGAATGAAGGAACAAAAGTATCAAAGATCACCATAGCAGAAGTGGAAGGCTTCATGTTATCAGAAGGTTTCCCATATGACCTAGGAGAAACAAGTATATAAACAAAGGAATCCAGCGTATATTCACCCATACCAAGGCTCATCATCTTAAGTGATTTCTCAGCAGCAACTAGACACATACTAGGATCAATAGAAGGTTCATTGTGAGGAACAAATTTTTTAGTAGCAGCAAGAGCATTGATAGCAATAGTATGGTCTCCAGGAATCACAACTTCAGTGCCATTGTATGGAAATTTGACACATTGATGATAAGTGGAAGGAATAGCTTGCATGTCATGGATCCAAGGATGACCCAAAAGAATGTTATATGCGAGTGGGATGTCCAATGCTTGGAAGCTAATATCTTTCATGACAGGACCCACACAAACAGGCAGTGTGACAAGACCTTTGGAAGATCTTTCCACTTCATCGTAAGCTTTTATAGTAATCTTCTTCTTAGAATCCATAGCAAATTCTAACAAACCCAATTGTTGTATGACATTGAAAGAAACAATATTTAAGCCTGCATTATTGTCTATCAGGACTTGGCAGACTCAGGTATTGTAGACTAGAACTTCAATGTGTAAAGCTAGATTATGAGGGTGAGCAATAGATATGTCATCTTCTGTAGAAAAGGAGAGAGATAGCCGAGATGAAATGTGGTTGACCATAGCTTGAAATTGATTCGGATCAATGTCATTGGGAACACATGTTGTACATAGAGCCTCATCAAGAATCTCTCTATGTGAAGGGGATAACCAAAGCAACTCAAGGATAGATATCTGAGTTGGTGTCTTTTGCAAATGTTGGACAAGATCATAGCTAGGGGTGGCTGAAGGAGCCACATGTTTGGAAGGCAAAGCTTGTTTGGGATCTTGTGCAGTTTTAAGGACAACCTTGGCTTGCCCTCTAGTAATAGCATTCAATATCTCACTTCGGGAAGATGAACTATCATGTGTTTGCAAGACCAACTTTGGTTTACCATAATTGGCTTTATTATCATCTTGAGACCTCATCATTAGAATACTCTCAATAGGCTCTACCATGTTGATCATAGGTGTGTCAGAAGTATATGTATAGTGGATCTTAGCATCATGATTCTTCTTATGTGTTTGAGATGTTTCCCCCTTATCATGCTTAGGTAGAGGATCTTTGAAAGCTGTGTGATCATAATTTTTAGTTAAGCCATCAGTGGAGATTGTGTTGTTATCAATGAGGTCTTGAATATCATCCTTAAGCCTAAAACAATTATCTATCGGATGTCCCTTGTTTCTATGATAATGGCAGTAATGATCCTCTCTCCACCAATCCGGCTTATTTATTGGATCCCAGTTACCAGGTTTATTAGGAAGTGTAAGATATCCATTGTCAACCAAAGTCTTAAGGATCACATTGTAAGGTTCTGCCAACTTGGTATAGACTCACTTTCAAAATGACTTCTTAGGCTTATCTGCATATTGAGGTTTAGGAGCATTGTGAGCGTTGCCAGCTTCTTGTTGTTTTGCTGCATAGATAGTGTTGGAGAGATTGAAAGCGAGCTCTTTAACTTTAGGAGCATCAACAACCCCATCATTAACAACATACTTGTTTTTATTCCAAGGTTTGTTCTTGTCTTTGCCATTGCCTTTAGCATCTTTATTAATAACAATATCCCCTTTTCTTATAGCTACATCCTCAATCTGATATGCACTTTCAACCATGTCATTGAAAGGGGATAACAGTTGTTTCCTTAGATCATAATAAAACTCAGGCACAAGAGTGTTGACAAAAATATCAATCTTTTCCCTTTTAGGTAGCTGACGAGGATATCGAGAATACAATGACCTCCAACATTGCAAATAAGTAGCAAATAACTCTCCTTGGTTTTTCCTTAGAGCACTTAGATCTATCATAGTGATAGGTTGTTGAATGTTGTACGAATAGTGTTGTGTGAAGCACATAGCTAGCTCATCAAAAGTCTTCAAAGGAGGTGTCAACTTTGCAAACCATTCTAAAGCTTGTCCTCTTAAGCTTCTAGGGAACAACTGTAGAAGAAATGTGTCTTCATGAAGAAAGTCCATGCTAAGAGCATAAAATTGACGCACATGGTCTTGGGGATCACCATTTCCATCATACTTGTCATATTTAGGAACCTCAATATCCTTAGGAAATAGGACCATGTATAGATCTTTATCAAAAGGAAGAGCACAAATTGATTCTACAAAAGAGACCTTTGGAGGCTCTCTTTCTAATGCCATTTGGGTAAGGTGTTGATTTGTTCGACGCAGTTCTTCTTGAAGGACTTCCAATTCAGTTGGTACTCTTTGTTGGACAATTTGTCTGACATCATAGCTGGGAGGAATCTTGTATCCTCTAGAGGTCATATACTGAAAATATTGATCGCGATTACGCTCTAAAAGCTTATGCATCATTCGTTGGGAGACCACATCTTGTTCAAATCTCATAAGATCCTCACTAGAAATCTCATCATCAGCCTCTGCCTCATGTTGAGAGGGAGGAGGCCTAGGAGGTGAAGAAGGCATACCAAAAGTGGGTCTTGGAGGAGATCTTGGTGGCATGTTGTTGCCATTGTTTCCATTAAAAAGAGATCTATGCTCATGATTACTAGTCTTAGGTTGCTCATGAAATGTCCCTCTATAAGCCATGCGCCTAACAGCATCCATCCTTTGTTGATTGTGTTCTTTGTCTAAGCACGCTTGGTTATCCTTATGCTCAAAGTGTTCTTGCAAGCATTGAAATTTTTCTTGTTCAGTCAAAGTGAGTGAGACACTGTTTGTGTTTTTGGGGGTCTTGAATGCGGAAAAGAGGAAACCTCCTTTGTACCATGGGGTAGCCTTAGAATCCTCAGATTGGTTAGAACTAGAACTATTGTTGCTAATGGGTGCTTGTGAGTGTCTAGTGGGAGAAGGTAACTATGTATAATTGAACAGAGGATGACTCTCCTAATCAAATTAAGACCGAGTTGTAACCGGCATGAAAAGAGATGTTGGTTGACTAATAGAGTGAGACACAGTTTCTCAGATTTGAGATAAGCAAAGCTAATAAAGATCACTTGTCAAAGTAGAACAATAGAGAGATGGCTCATCAAAAGTGATCAAGCACTTACAGCAATCAATTGACTAAAGCCGAGCAGTGAGCAAGAAGCTCAATAAGCAAGTAGCTAGAGAGGTAACCGTGATGCGACAAGTGATCAAGAGTAGCATTCGTTAAGCTCAAATCCAATAGTTTTAGCTCATTTTTTTCAGTCTAGAACAAATCTAAGCATGTAGGCAACAAGCCAGCTTTAGGTAAGAATAGAAAAAGACATTCTACGATAGGTTAAAATGCAAGTTTAGCAGCTCTGAATTGCAGCAATGACAGGACAGTAGAAATGACCCAAGCAATAGTTCTTAGGCAAATAGGGTGATATTTATAAGACTGAGCGATACTTCACCTTATACTAGGTGATAGACCTCAATATACCAGAGTGATAGACTTTAGGCAAAGCAAGTGATAGACAGCAGGCGTGAACTATCGCGCGATATTTCTCAGTAAGATGTGCGATACTGTTGCAAATTTTTACGACTTTTTGACCAGTGAACATAAAAATCTTAGTTTTGAAGCGTTTTGATCAAATTCAAAGGTTGGATAGTGCAATTTCTCAGTTTGACAAGCAGTAACAGTAGATAAAAGATAGGTTTGCAAACAGTAGAGGATCAGACATGTCATAGAACACTTGAAATAAGGGCAAAAACAACCTTGCCAAGACAAGCACTTGTGATATCAAAATGAAAAATTCTATGAGTGCTACCATTTTGTTTGAATGTTAAGAACATTTACACTGGTATAGCACAATCGAAGACAATTCAAGCAATTACTACCTAGAAGGACAAGGCTCATTACTTAACAACTTGGCCCACAACTTGATATCCCCTTGCCTCACACCAAGTGGTTGCCCACAAGAGATATTGGCATTGTCATGGAAGTGTCAAAAAAACAACCAAAGGAACACATATGGTGAGTATCTTGGGGTGATCTGGGTAAGTCCACTTGGATCAATCCTTGCACCAAGAAGCTAAGCGGCTAAAATAAGGTGGCCTCTATCTAATGGTTCATACTAAGGGCTTCCATTCATAGCACCCCTCTTGATCCTCATAAAGGACTAGGACCTCACGGCCTCAAGAGTACCTTAAGCATTCTTTCTTAATGCTTTCCTCATGGTCACAATCCCACAAGTTACTCACATGAAGCGAAGATAAGTACTATGTCTACCAAGTTTTTGTGTCCTCGATAGCCTTGAGATTATAGTGGGTTGGAAGAGCCGGTAAAAAGCTTGTCCCCACTTGGGTCATTCCTCTTGATTGCTCAAGAGTAGGCCTGCTAAAGGATTCTAAATCTAAATAAAAAGTGGATCAATTCTTGAGGTTCAAGGTTTTTGGTTCACCACAAGGGTGAAGAGCATACTCCCCTATCTCAAAAATTTCACCCAAACACACCAAACAAAGATTTAGTTACCCCCTTGCTTTCAAAATCTCAAGATGGGTCAAGATTTCTATTTCACCACAAGGGTGAAGAGCATACTCTCCTACCACCTCAAAATTCCTACAAGGTATTAAGTGCCTAATAAATGAAACAACTAGTTTTTGCCACACTTAAAAGGAAAGCAAATAAACAAGCAAGAATTTTTTTGTTTGTATGCTTGGGCAGCCCTACAAAAATAGTTAGTAGCCCTCTTTGACATGCGTTCTTTTGGAAAAATATCTCAAGCAAGAGGAACCTACAACCACAACTTGTTAGACCCACAAGGTTAGCAAAATCCAAAATCTAACAATGGTTAGCACATAAAAAATCAGATAATCTACATGTAAAATAGCTAATCAAATGATAAAATCTGAAAATGAAACCATCATGGTTGGATTAGGCTCGAAAAGACCTTTCCAATGATATATTACACTTTGATTTTCAATACCATTTGCAAAATTTAAAAAAAAAATAGGTGCCCGTTTTCGCACGGATTTGAAAACATTGGAATTTTTAGAAAATTTCAAAAAGATAGCTAAGAACCCAAAACTTGCAAGATGGATTAAATAACTCAAAAATAGCTCACTGTCAAGTACAGTCACAGTACAGACACTAGTATCACGCGATACTTCGCAGTATACTGGGCGATACTTTTCTAACTATGTGATATTTCACTCGACACCAGGCGATACTTTGCCCGAGACTAGGAGATATTCTCTACTATAGTAGGTGATACTTCTAACAGGAGAAGTATCGCACATGCATACAGAGGTATATCATGTGATACTTCTGAAAAGTATCGCACGACAGTTTGAGACAAAAAAATAGAGACTAAAAATTAAGCTAAAAACTAGATGAAAAATTGATGGAAAATGACAGAAATGTAAAAAAGGAAGGGAAAAAGCTAGTCTACTCTACCCCACGGTGGATGCCAAAAATGTGTGCTATAATTGTGTCACACTTTTATGAATCCTTACATTCAAGAACACTTAAAAATGAGGTCTCAAAAATCGATCCATAGCTCCCTAGGCATGGAGTGCAAGGGTTTTTAAGAATGCTCTCAGCTAGAGCTATTTAGCCTATAACCTTGCTAGTAAACCATGCAATGGGAGATTCAATGAAGACAAGGGCAAGAATTCCAATATCCTCAAGAATCAAGAATGAAAATGCAATGCAATGCTATGCTAGAAATGGAAATGCAAGCTAAGCTATGAAAGGAAATATGCAAGTGTTACAACCCAAGCTAATTAATCTATGTGAGCTAATCTAGAGCATAGAAATGAAGCTAATCTAAGAAATCATAAATATGAAGCTAAGCTAAGAATGCAAGAATGAGATGTAGAATGGAAGAATGAGATGTAGATGCTAAGAATTCTCCAAATCTTCAAAAGCTCCAAAGTGACCTAGAAATCCTGCAGCATAAAGTTAGCATAAAAAGTTGGGGATCTAGAATGAAGAAGAGAGCTCTCATTTTATAAGAAATGAGAAGGAATGGACCATGGAGATTAAGAGGCAAAAGATTTAATCAATGGTGGAGCTTAAAAGAGGAGCAATCCATGTGCACAAATATCCTCCAATGAGAAAATAGGAGTTGACTTTTGTGTCCATATGAGACAAAAAGTGCTTTTTCCCTTTTTATAAAATAAGAATAATGCTTTATTTGTGCAACACAGGATAAGAGGAAAAGTGGGGCTTTTTATTTATTAAAAGGGGAGGAAATATTCCTTTTGAATAAATAAAGACTTAGGATAAAATGGTTAGCCCATAGAAAATAATCAAATAAATGATAGAGCTAGGATTTGATCAAGAATAAGCAATTGATAATTTAGCAAAAGGGGCTAATAGTCTAGATGACCATTTTTAGGTGTATACAGAACTAATTTAACCCTCCAACATTCTCCCTCTTATTACATTAATCCTAACAAGAGTGAAATATTGAAAGGGTTTTGAACTTGGCAACCCTTTTAGAGAATTTGATGAACCATCTTCATCAATCCTCCTCGCTTTCTCAGGAAATACCAAACAAAATACATCAATAGATCTCCTAACTATGGAACCTAAAACCATTTGCACAACATGTGTGTTACCAGCTCCTATATGCAATGATAAAAATTTCCTAAAAAATTACACATCTCCTTTGAGTGTTTACAATGCCTCCTCTAGTGGTACGCATGAGATATCTTCTGTATGAAAGTTCACATATCCTTTGAGGGTGTCTAATGCCTCCTCAAGTGCTATGAAAATATTCATCCTCTAGTGCACAAATTACCAACTACATCCTTTCACATGAATGCCTTTCCTCAAAAATTCCACATATCCTCCGAGTGTGTCTAATGTCTCCTCAAGTTCTCAAAAAATCATATTCAAATATTTTCCCCTCTTTCCTTCAGAGATGAATTTTCCAAACCTCCTCTTTTTGAGGACATAAGTAGGTTTATTCTCATGTGATGAATCACCCCTGAATGAGAATCTAGCACGAGATAATAGAAAACCTCTAGCCTCTAGCCTCTAGCCTCTAGTCATATCTTTTCTACTTTCTATTCTGTTGATGAATTATGTGATTCCATTAAAATAATCTCATGTATGACAAATATGATCATGAAATCACAAGAAAAATATGATATATGTGTAACCACGATTTCAACAAATGATGGACCTATACAGCTCCAAAAATGAAACCCATATATATACTATCATTTTAAATTGTATTTCAAGTATGACAGAGAGAAAACCTTAACTGTGTAAGGCATTCAACAATTTTCATCATCCAACATTCTATCATTGTATTAATAATTTGTGAGAAATTTTGTCAAACATTTGTGTCATGTTCATGGTCACACCAACAAAGAGATTCAAACAACATAAGTGAATTAAGAATTAATGTTCTTAAATCATTAAGAATCTGGACAACTGATATTATTTTAAATGTTTTTTGCATAAGTAGAATTAGGTCCTAACTTCATCATTGATTTCATAGGCGAAAGTATGTAATTTTCTTAGAAAATTGAGTGAACATGGAGGATTTTCGTGCTGCAAAACATACTGAACATAGAAAGAAATTCACACATTCAAGTCATAGTCTCATAATTGATATTTAATAGACAAAAAAAAATTGAACATGAAACTATTCTTATCAAACCAAGACTAGGGTCATCCTATTTGCACTCAACATGTGAACCAAATATCTTGAACTCCTTTCATTTGTAGGCACATAGGCAAAAAGAACATAAAAAATATAGTACATAACTCAATAATACAGAAGTCAAGAAAAAGATTTCCACACATAGTGTAGAGAAATCTGGGTATCTGCAAGATCATGAGGGGCCAAACTATGCCCTTAAGTGGTAATGAAAAATCAGCAAATCAGGGTTAGTCAACTTGATGTGAAAATTTTAACTAGCTGTGAACCTAATATCAAAAAGTTGTAAGAATAGAATCTATAGAAAAATGAATGTAGTTTCTAAACTACTAGGCCTTTTTGAGAAATAGTTAGTATGATTGGTGAAAAGTATAGATTTCAATGCAGCAGTAAAAAATTTTTAGGAAAAAAATAAGAAGTGGGTGTATGTCTGACCACCTTAATCATAATCAAATGATAATATTTTATTATAAGATTTTATATATAAGTAGTAGACTCATGCCTGAATGTGATGAATATTTTTTTGTAATTTTATTCGATAAAAATAATTAATTATGAATTTTTTGCTACAAAATTTTCAAAATAAAAAAACTCCCATGTCTGACCACCTTAACTCATTCAAAACTTTACAAAATTTAAAAAACAAAAAAATTTCCTTATAGTAGGCAAAGCATAGAATGTGACACATTTTTTGGATTTCAAAAACGTTATACCGTCTGAAAGTTATAGTCATTTTTCAATTAGTATATAAATCAGCACTTTAGAGGTAGCTCAATTAGAAAATAACTAATAATTACTTACCAAGTTCAAAATTTGACAGCAATTATATCGATAGAAAGCTGATAATCTCCTTCAGATACCCTTTTCATTTTTTCAAATTCAGGTGAAAAAAAAGTCGTCATCTACATTGTCAAAGTTTTGAACTGACATCACCGCTTTTTGGCCCCTCATGATCTTGTACATACCCATCTTCTTTGAGAAAATCCAACCTCAAGTTCCTTGATGTCCCTAAATGATTCTTCCCTTCCTATTGGTTTCTTCTGAGATTGAGAGTTAGACCGATTAAATTTCAACACCACATTTAACACTAATACCAAATTCAAGATGTTTTCTTAACACTTCAACACCTATATCTGTGCCATCGATGAGACTGTATCCAACCCCTACTCCTAGATGTTGTGCATGATAGAAATTATTTTTTTAAAAGGAAATTCAATTGGAAGGACCAAAGCTAAATGCCATCACCATTTGTAAGTGTGTTTCATGTCTACACTAGATGAGAGTATTGAAACAAAATATAGCCTTTGTCTAAGCATGATGGTATTGATTTTTGCAATCTCCAACCACTACACCATTCCCTATTATCTTTTGTTAATGTCATAAAGGTGGATTTCAAAAAACAACGTACTTAGAATATAGATAAAACATTTTAAACCATTTTTTCCCCTTGGTAACTATGAAACTTCTTAGTTTCCTTCCATTTTTCATAGGTCATAGAGATAGGAAATATTTGTTCTCTGCTACCAAATGAGAGAGAAATAGAGAATATCTAAACCATTATTGTGTTGGGATTATTGTGAATATTGTTGGGATGGATAAATTTTATGCCCTGGCATTAATTTTTTGTCATTGATGTCAAGATAATTCTTTGTTTTTGATAGTGTTCTTAGTTTGTTCAATGAAGAAATTTGTTAAGTATGGTTTCTGTATTGAGGTTTAGATGTTACAAAGATTTAGATGGTTGCAATAATGTCTTTAGTTGATTCATGTCAGATTGCAAAGGTTAATGTTATGATTTGAGAGATTTTCAATCTAGTGATCTTAACAGAATTATCCTTATTCTAGATTGATGTTTTTGGTGACTTATCCTTAGGGGGAGTAGTTAGTCTTGTGAGGAATGATTTTTTGTTTTTCAGATGATTTGAATTCTTTGATTTAGTGCATACATGTAGCTTGGACATTGATGTCAAAGGGGGAGAGATAGCTATGTGAAAAATATTTTACTTTATGAGAGATATAACTATGTGATGTTTATTGTTTTATTATGGAGAATATTTTTTGTTGATGAATTTGAGCATTGATTTGGGTTTTCACATCATACGTTTCCATAAATGACAAAGGGAAGGTTGTTAGGGTTGTTGCAAAGAATTTTGGAATGGATACATTTTATGTGCTAGCATTAATGTTTTGTCATTGATGTCAACATAATTCTTTATTCATGATAGTGTTCATAGTTTGTTTAATGAAGAGATTTGATCAATATGGTTTTTGTATTGAGGTTCAGATGTTGTGAAAATTCAAATGGTTGTAGAAATGTCTTTATTTGACTTATGTTAGATCAAAGAGGTTAATACTATGATTTGAGTGAGTTTAAGGTCAGTGATCAATAACTGTTTACTGGCTTTTCTAGTTATTTTAGAAATGACAGTGTCAGATTTTTTGGATTAGTGTGGATTGATTATGCAGTATTTGTTGTTGCTAACCTGTTGGTGTGTTCAAGACTTGGATGTACATCTTTAGCTAGATTGGTTCATTATTTAGAAATGTGCAATATACTTTTCTTTGATGATAGAGATTGTTGATGAACAGTATAGAGTTGGTAGTGAATTCTAAGATAGAGATTTTTATGTTGTTGATGTGGCATTTCATAATTCTTTTTGATGTTTCTTAATGGTGTCCTGTTATTTTTACTAGATCTCTTTGGGTTATGAGATGAAATTAATAGAATTTCATGAAGCATGTTGGTGTTCTTGGATGACTGGATGAGATAGCATGTTACGATGACTTGTAGCATGATCTTTGGATCATGGCATGTTCAAGGATATTTGTTTGAATCCTAGCTATGTCTAAGATGACGTGTCTTGGATCACATCGATTATTTTAATTTATTTTATAATTAAGGTCATGGTTAAGGCCAAACTTGTTTATGTTGATCTATAATGTATATAAAATTGAAATCATTTATGTAATAAAGAGAGAGAGAGGGAGAGTGTGCATGATGCATATGCGATTGTGGATGCGAGCATGTTGTATCAGAGATATGAGTGAAGAGGTATGAGTGGAATCTATAATTGAGATAGAAAGTTGTTGTACTTCATTGGAACTATATTAGCATATCAAATATGCTATCAATTAGTTCATAATTCAATGAATTGTTGTCCATTTTAGGGTTTTTTCTCTCATGATTGTTTCCCTTGTTGTATCTTTGGGATGTGAGCTCGAGGTAGTGTGCTTCAATGCACGTGTACTCCCATTCTACCTTTAACACAATATTTGTGCTAGTACATTATCTAGTGGGTTTGATCCCCATCGTGGTTTTTCCTCTAACATGGTTTCCATGCAAAAAAATCTAGTGTTATGTATTATGGTGTTGTTATCTTCTATGCTTTAATGCTTATCTTTCACATCTAAGTTATTATGGTGATTTATTGGTAAAGGTTTTAAGTTTTGGGACACAATTGATTCACCCCCCCTCTTAGTTGTGTGTGTTGCATTGTTTCTAACAGATTGCTATGAAAATATAAAATGTAATATTTTATTATTTTTTGATATCTGAAACATTACTTGTGCATTGGCTACTATAGCCTTACAAATCTCATGAATAACATCCTACAAGAATAACTACACAAACTAATTCTTTACTTTATTTGTTTTGTATAAGCTAAACTAGCCTAAAAATAACTTATTTATTTATTAACCTAAATAACCATTATTAACCTAAATAACCAACTTAAATCTAAACTTTAACTAATGTAATACTCGAACATTTTAAAGGTAAGGCTGAAGAAACCCATATTGTCCTTGATTCTCTAAACATCAATGCATGAGTTATTTGCCAAAATGTGGAGGCTATAAAAATGTTATGGAATATTCAATAGTCCTTTGGGTCCTTGTATCCTTTTGGTTTACTTTTATTTTTCTATTGATGAGTTGTTGGTCAATGTTTTGTTTTCTCCTTTTACTGTTTGTCCTTTTTATGTAAAGGGTTTGAGATTCCCTTCAAAATCTACATTATGCTAACAAACAATATTTGGTATCACATTGTCTAATACATAGTATTCAATTCTTGTAACCTTCTAATTTTTTTTACATATGCCTTTTTTCATTTCATCAAATATATCAATAATATATTGAACTTTAACTATTTATATCATACACCTTCTTCCTATATTTTATTCCTCAATCCAAATACCTTCATTCCTCTACCACCCAGTTTCCTTGTTGATGTGTGGAGTTACATTAGAAGACTAGATGAAGAGGATAGGGAGTAGGTATAATGTTTCTTTATAAATAGAGTTTGAAAGGTAACAATGATTTGTTTATCTAGCATTATTTTAGTTTTGAAAGGTTAGAAATTTTGTTTATTTATTTTAACTATATGCACAAGATGAATGAACATTACTTGAGTGATTAAAATAATATGAATTGAGATTTTATTTTAAAATCATAGAAGTACTATATTTAGTAATATTAAATACATTTCAAAAAATAAAGTATTATTACCATTTCATTGATAGTGGATTTAAAAAAGGTTACTATATATCTATAAATATATTTTTCCTAATATTCAATCACTCAAATTCAAAATTTATCATTGAATCTAATATCATGGATACGATCCTTCCAAGAGTTATCAATATGTGCAAATTATTAGTCAAAGGTTTTCCTATTCAAGTCCTATCTATGGCCATCCATTCCCATTACCAGTTGAAAGTTATGGTCAATCTACTAAACTAGGTTATTCATTTTTAATGATAAATATTTAAAATTATTTTCAAAAGTAATTGTAATATTTAAATTTATTTTACCTTTTTCCATTAAATTATTTGGAAAGAAGATAATGAAAAACTCATTCAAACATCTCTTGTCGCTATTGTCACACTCACATACTTAAATTTTTTAAATTTTTAATATTTTGTGTAAGAAATGCTTAGAAAGTGAGCACTCCTAATCCTTTTGATTATAATGCTCAAAAAGTAAGCACTCATAATCATTTTGGCTAGAAATGCTCAAAAAGTGAGCACTCATAATACTTTTAATTAGAAATGTTCAAAAAGTGAGCATTCATAATCTTATAAGTTAAAAATGCTAAAAAATTGAGCATTCATGACCTACTTATTTAAAAATGCTAAAAAAAGTTGAAGTTCATAACCTATAAGATTAAAGTGCATTTTCTCCTCAAATTTTTAGATTCTTGAAATTGTAACTCTCAAAGAAATGAATGTATTGAAAGAAAATGTGATTGACTAACGTTGAAGCCAACATACCTGTACAAGTAAGAACTTCGAGACATAGTTTGAATTCTCAGGGAAGAATAAAGGTTCAATTTTAATCTGAAATATTTTGGCAAGATATACAAGTTACAAACAGAGCTTGACAAGAAGCCTCTAAGGGATATTATATCAAATAATGAAATGAAATGAAGGTAAGGGTAAATCCAACTTTCATAAAACTCTACAAATGTCCTACCTGTCTGCACAAATATAAGGCTTTGATGTCTCATGCTACGACTGACATACATGTGAAATTGGCAATCATAGCCAACACATCGAATTGTAGACAACAGTTTTGTGAAAAGCCTTAAGCAGTCTTCAAGGAAATAGCGGTTGGTAGATGCAAAAATATACTCCAAAACCCTTGTTAGCATCTTTCTAGCTCTGTGGCGAAGGGAAACACACAAAATGTTCTGTTAAAAAAGAGGCTTCAAAAATAGAGCAAGAATACAAATTTGGAAAGCACAACCTTTTTTCATCATCGCTCATTCCCAAAGCAGTGATTGGAGTTTTGAAACAGGCAATGGATATTTATTAAAACATATACAAAACTTAGTTGACTATTGTAGTTGTGTAGTAGTTTCCATAGGCGTGCATTGTAAAACGTGTGATCATGGACAAAGCACTTGTATTGTTTCATATGCTAAGAAAATGACATCTATGTAATGCAATGGTTGATGCTAAACATGTTTTCAGAAACTTCCAAATAAATGTACTTGGCAGACCTTATAAAGCCAATTTTTACAACCTTGCCAACATTCTATCGCCCCACGGCCCACACTCAGCTAGATATGCATTCTTACGTGAAGGAATAGATATGAATGAGCTTTTTGACAAAATACATTAAAGGGACGTCATCTCATTGGATGAAACAGTTAGGAGTGCATGTAGAATTCAAAGATATGCATATAATATGTTTGTTGACTCTGGTTTTAGGAACATTTTTAAAAAAATGCAATTGGAAGTTGTAAAGCCAAAATCCACAACGTTTGCCAATTTCCTTATTGCCTGTGTGCAAGCTTTGAAATATGTTATAAATACGGATCAACACATATGGGATGTAGCTCTCTGTCAAATGATATAGAAAGAAATTATCAGGTCAAAATGTATGCAAAATGTGGAATCACAGATAGCTCACCCTATTTGTTTATGAGAGTGCCTCAAAAGACTTTATCTCAAGGAAAGAATGAAGTGATTTTAGAACATGCATAGAATGGAGTCCGTAGGGAAGCTCTCAATATATTTGAGTTAATGAAGCACTCTTGAGCACATCATAACATTGTGAGGTTTGTGTGGGGCGTATCGATAGTTGACCTTCATGTTCATGCTAGCTATCTTGAAGACTCTCTATATATTCATACAAGATGTGGAGAACACATATGGACACAGAATAACATAATGCATTCATAATTTAAGCTGCTTCAAGCACGCTCAAATACCAAATAGTTGCAGAAAATTCAGATTCGCATTGTTAAGAGGGAACTCGCTAGAAAGGAATTTATTGGTAGCCAAGGCGTTGGAGTTATACATTCAAATGAAAATGAGGATCAAACTTGATGCAATGCCATTCATTACCCCTCTTCTAGTCTTTTCAAATGTCAATAAGGGTAAGGAGATTTCTGCTTGCATAATTAGTAGTAGAATCCATTTGGATTCGCAGGATGGAGAATTTGAATATGTCGTATGGACTTTCATTAAATTATAAAAAGATTAAGAAATATCTGATATTATGGTTAGAATTTCTCTCTTAGATATGCATGAAAAATGTGAAAGGATAATAAGTGATGTGTATGCACAACGCAACAGATGAACTATTTAACAAATGCCTCATGAAGACCGTAATACAAGGATTGCAGAGATATATACAAAATAGTTTTGTTCAGGAAGTGTAGAAAGTCCCAAGAAGATGCAATATGGCACACGTAAAACCAAATTCAACAACTGTTTTTGTGGTACCCACACCGTGGCCTCTAAATGTATGCCAATTGTGGAACTGAAGACATTGCAATCAAACTACTTGACCAAATTCCTCAAATAGATGTCGCCTCAAGGATTGAAATGAATGTTTGAAGATTTACATTAAATGGAAAGGATTTAAAAAAATTCTATGTAAATACATTTTGCAAATGTAAAGTGAACTGCTATGATTCCAATCATCATTCTCTAGGCTACTCTGAGATGGGAGCATAGATGTATCATGTGAGCTATTTGACAGAACAATTCAATCAGATTTTGTCTCGTTAAATAGCATAGTACATAGATGATTTAATAAAGAGGATCTCTGAAAATGGATGTCAATGTGGTGTTTGACCTCTATCAAACAAGAAAAAGGAGATTAACCTTTTCACCAAATGTTCTATTCTCTACACGATGGATATGCGAATTTAGAGGAATGTAGTGTAGTGGTTCTGCTCTGTAACGATTGTCAGTCTGTGAAGACCAATCCTTTTTCTGGTCTGCAACCAGCAGTTGTAAACCATTTCATATTCTCTTTACTGTGATGCCAAATATATCTTTGAGCTACAGTAATGTAATGTATCATTGGAAATAATAAAACCGATATCCTCTGCTTGAAGAGTGGACGTAGTCCAGTAATGGATGAACCACTATAATTTGCTGTGGCTCTGCCTCTGTGTTTTGATCTTTATATTTCTATTCTGGTTTTAATTTATTTATCTGAAGATTTATTTTCAACAATTGGTATCAGAGCTGGGAAAGCTCATTTTTTGATTTTCTAGAAATCGGTGAAGATTTCTCGAAATCATGGATGAGGCAGACAAATGGAAGATCGAAAAATTTGCAGGGCAAAATTTCGGGCTATGGAAAGTGCAGATAGAGTCATTGCTGATCAAGCAGGATCTATCAATCGCATTGCTTGAAAAAATCAAGAGTAAAGGATCTTTAACAGATGAAGAGTGGGGGAAGATTGATCAGAAAGTGAGAGAAATGATTTTCCTATCACTCTCAAGCAATGTGTTCTTCAATGTTTTAACAGAAGCAACAACGAAAGAGCTATGGGATAAGTTATCTTCATTATATGAGATAGCTTCAACAAGGTATTCATCATGAAAAAGTTATACAATCTGAAAATGAAAGGAGGAGTGATATTGAATCATCTCAACGAGTTCAATACATTAGTTACTCAGCTGACTTCGGTTGGTATCCCATTAGATGATGAAATAAAAGCAATCTTATTGTTTGCTCACTTCTGAACACCTGGAAAGACATAGTAATGGTTGTGAGCACCTCAATAGCAGCCAAGAACAAGTTGAAATTTGATGAAGTCACAACCACACTACTTAGTGAAGACATGTGAAGGAAGCATCAATAACCCTCTTCCGGTGATGCTCTAACAACTGTGAGCACAAGCAATAGAGGTAGAAGTCGTGAGAGAGAAAGACACAATAATAATAATGGAAGAGGTAGATTGAATCATCACTTGAAATCGAGAGGAAGAAATGGCACTTGCTGGTTTTGTGGAAAACCAGGGCACACAAAGAAGCAATGTTGGAATTACAAGAAGGCTCAAAATAATGTTATCAATGACGATATTAATGCTGCAACTTATGGAGCTTTGGTACTTGCAGCCGGTGACACGGATTCAAGCTCATGGGTTCTCAATTCCGGTGTAATTTTTTATGCTACTCCATGTGAGAGTGCTTTCACAAATTACCACAAAGGTATGTTTGGTAAAGTTTTTCACGAGGATAACAAAGAGTGTGATATTGTCGGCAAAGGGGATGTTTTATTGTCGCTGAAAAATGGAAGTAAATGAGTTCTAAAAGATGTTAGGCATGCTCCTACACTTAGCGTAATCTGATTTCAGTCAGTCAGTTATATACACAAGGATGTAATGTCAATTTTGATCTTGCTTCTTTGAAAGTGTCCAAAGGTCAATTAATTTTAGCTAAATGACAGAAAGCTAGAAGTGTATACACTTTAGAGTGCAATGGTGAAGTGGGAGCAGCCATGGTGGTTGCGGATAAAAATGATGAACTTTGGCATAAGAGGCTTGGTCATATGAGAAAAATGGGTCTGGAAGTCATGCTTCGAAGAAACCAACTTCTGGGTCTTAAATCAGTTGATTGGAAATTGTGTGAGCATTGCCTTTATGGCAAACAAAAGTGGACCAGCTTCGTAAGGATGGGTCATGAGAAGAAATCCTCTCAATCAGAACTTGTGCATTCTGATGTCTTCGGTCCTATAGAGGTAACATCTATTGGTGGTGTTAATTATTTTGTCACATTTCTTGATGATTTCACTCGCAAAGTTTGGGTTTACATGTTGAATAACAAATTAGAAGTATTTTCAAAATTTAAATTTTTTAATGCTATGGTGGAAACTTAGATTGGAAGGAAGATTAAATGTTTACTAACGGACAATGGTGGTGAGTATTGCTCTTTGGATTTTGATAATTTATGTCTAGATCATGGTATTTAGAGGATTAAAATAGTCCCTCATACACCTCAAGAAAATGGTGGAGCCGAGAGGTTGAATTAGACTATTTTGGAGAGAGCTTGGTGTATGTTGTCTAATGCTGGTTTGGGGAAGGAATTTTGGGCAGAGGCATGTAATACAATGGCTTATTTAATAAATCAAGCTCCTTTGTCATGTCTGGATTTTGATATTTCAGAAGAAAGGTGGACTGGTAAGCAAATTTCATTTTCTCATTTGCGCATTTTTAGATGTGATGCATATGTTCACATTCCTAAGGAGCAGAGAACAAAATTGGATTTCAAATCTAAAAGATGCATATTTTTGGGGTATGGTGAGGATAAATTTGGTTTTTGTCTTTGGGATTCAATCACCAAGAAAGTGATTTGCAGTTGAGATGTTATATTCAATGAGAAGTCTTTCTCCAGTTTGCAAAATCAGAACTCTTCTTTTGATGATTTTATTAAATTTGATCTATCTGATAATGGAAATCATATGTAGAACATACCCTGGGTCACATTCCACCTATCTATAGTTATCCCTTCCAGCAATGCCTGCCAAACCTCTTCCAAAAATTCTCTGCCTTGCCCAATAACACTATAGACACATATGTTTCCTACACCATTTTTGGTTAGCACTTAACCACCATTTCATTATGGCTCTGCATCTACATCTCTTTCTATGCATCCACACCCTCACAAAATTGATGGAGTAGAGTAGGAGGCTCTGTTTCCCATGCCTCTCCATGCACACCCTCCTTTTCTGCTTCTAGTTTCTCACCTCCTATGTGTGGAGAACATAGTGCCTCCTACCTATTCTCTATTGTGGGTAGATGAAGGGCAGCCTGTGCCCTATGATTTAGACTCTCCGCAGGCTACCTTGTCACGCGTGGACTCTTCTCCACCAAACGTGACAATTATGAAGCCAAATATGGAGACTTTCATCTCCCAATTGACTCCCACTTCCATAGTCCTCTACACATCCAGTGTGCCTCCTATGACATCTAAATTGCTAGAATAGTAGAATGTTCGTCAGACACATGGCATTCAAAATACAGAGGTTACTGGCCCTCTTCATTGTACAGACAATAATTTGAGCATTCCACTACGGAGGTCCACCACAAAGAGAAAATGTCCAAGGAAATTTGATGATTATGAACTTTTATTCTCCTTGTGTTCTGATTAGGCAGAGCCACAAATATATAAGAAAGCATGTACTAATGTTAATTCATTGTTCTGGATGGATGCCATGAAAGATGAAATGGATTCTTTAAATAAAAATCAGACATGGGATTTTGTTCTTCTTCCGCCAAATCGTAAAGCTTTGAAAAATAAATGGGTATATCACATAAAAGAGGAAGATGGAGGTCGAAAGAGATACATGGCCAGATTGGTAGTGAAGGGATTTGCTCAACAAAAGGGTGTGGAATTTAATGAAATCTTCTCTCTACTAGTCAAAATGCAGACTATTCATTTGGTATTAGGCATAGCAGCAGTATAGGACCTTGAGCTTCAACAACTCGATGTCAAAACAATGTTTTTACATGCGGATATTGACGAAGAGTTATATATAGAGCAGCCAGAAGGATTTGTTAAACAGGGACAGGAGCATCTATATTGCAGATTAAAGAGGAGTCTATATGGGTTGAAGCAAGCTCCATGTCGATGGTATTTAAAATTTGATCACTTCATAACTCAGCAAGGTTTTAAGCATCGCGAATCGGACCCACGTGTTTACTACAAACAACTTCCTACTAGTGAGTTTTGTTAGGAATAGTCCCAAGAGGTAACTACCCAAGAGGTAACTAAGAGGGGGGGGGGTGAATCAGTTATCTACATGATTCAATTATTTATCCAATTAAGTACAGAAGAACATTAAGCACATACACAACAAGACAACACTTAACACAACACCGCAATTTTGGTTACGATGAAACCTAAATAGGTAAAAACCCCGGTGGGAATTAGCACCCACTATAAACTACACTAGAGTATAATGACACCTGTTAGAAGATCTTACAACCCTGTTAGGAGTTGATCTTTACAATACATGAAGTACAGTGACATGGTCAAAGGTCAGACCCTGTTAGGAGTCTTTTAGAAATAACCCTGTTAGAGGCGAGGACACACTATCTGGGAGCACACTGCTCAAATGGTGAAGGTTGCAACCTTCTGCTCAACAAATACACACTATAGCTAGATCTTGGTGAACTGTGAATTAGACCTCCTATCTTGATCAGTTCCAATGAATAACATATACTATTTTCTTCTTAATATAGATGTTCAATTGATGATTGATATGGCTTTACTGGCTCAATATTTTCACACTTTCTTATTCTGCTTCCATAATTCCTAATCAACAATCATAATTGACTAGCTATAAGTAGCCTTCTCCAAAAGATATAATCAAGTCAGCCTATTAAAACCTTCTTGAAATCATATTAGAGAAATACTACAACTTTCCAACAACATCTCGAATAGCTAAACCAAGCACACAACACAAAAAGGGACCGCACAACCCAATATGAGTAGACGCATCACTTCACACTTTCGGCTCCATCAATTTAACTGAAACTTTACTCTCAAGATAAAATATGTTATGCACTCTTAACCAAACATTCTTAACTCATCACCAAACATGAAATCAAACACATCTATAAAAATGATAGGCACAATTGCTGAAACAATATAAACACTATCAGCTCCAAGAAACCATCTTCGAAAACTGTAACAGGCAAATAGAAACATCATAAATCAACCTTAACTACACAACTAAGTCTATGCCCAATGACATAGCTTCAAAAAAATGTCTACAACAAAAATATAAATGTGCAAGGCTCCAACATAATCATACTGTGAATCACATACAAAACTCTACTTGTAACACTGTCAGGAACACTACTGTTACAAACAACTGCACAACTATCTGCACTCAGAATCAACCTTTGGGTCTATGATATCATGCTAATAACATATCCATACAACATATGTTCAAGGCACTCTGCATAGAACTACAATGCACACTTCTTACCATATGTTGTCATCAATGACAAACATACAGTCAACACTAGCTTGCTGGCAATTCTCCAACAATCTCCCTCTTTCGCATTAATGGCAACATATGAAATAAAAAACATCACCAATCTAAAAGTACAATAATATTATAACATTTTCCATTTCCTCAACAACATACTCCCCCATAAGTGATTCCTCCATCTACTGCAATATACTTCTCCTTACTACATACTCCTTAGATATATCAATTGCATTATTTTTCATGACTATATATACTCCCCCTTTGACATCAATGGAAAAGGGTGCCAAAATCAAATAAGAAAAGGTACTACTCCAGAAGTAGAGTAGTCCACCATTCATCAGTCATTGAGGACTGATGCACTTTTGCATACTCTAATCAGATCCAGGGAAGGGAATTACTCCCAGCTTCTCCCTGAGATACTCGAATGTATCATTCGGTAAAGGCTTTGTGAAAATGTCTGCTAATTGTTCTTTTGTACTCACATAATCCAATTTTACTTCTTTCTCTGAAACTTTCTCTCTTAGGAAGTGATATTTTATCTCAATGTGTTTTGTCTTTTCATGGATCATGGGGTTCTTTGACATATTGATAGTGCTAGTGTTGTCACAATGAACAACAATAGGATAATCAATCTGGATTCTAAAATCTTTTATCATCTGCTTAATCCAAACAATTGTAGAATAATTTAATGTTGCTGCTACATACTCTGCTTCTACTGTTGACTGAGAAGTACAATTCTACTTCTTGCTTGTCCAAGCAACTAGTCTATCTCCAAGAAATACTACTCCTCCTGAGGTGCTCTTTCTATCATCAATGCAATCTTCCCAATCTACATCTGTATACACATGAAGTTCTACATTCTCTGAGTTAGGATACCATAAACCATAGTGTATAGTTCCTTTAAAATATTTGAATATCCTCTTTACTGCCATAAGATGACTTTGTTTAGGTTTTGCTGCAAATCTTCCAACAATACCAACTGCATTAGAAATATCTAGTCTAGATTGAGTAAGATATATGAGTTTACCAATCATAGACTTATATAGGGTCTTGTTTACTACTGTAGAATCATCTTATTTTGAAAGCTTGCTTCATGTTATCATAGGGGTGCTTACTGGCTTGAAAGCATACATCTTGAACTTCTTTAATATTTCTTTCACATACTTAGATTGATTAATGAAAATACATTTGTCTGCTTGCTGCACATTCAATCCCAAAAACTACTTGATATGTCCAATCATGCTCATTTCAAATTTTCTCAGCATCTCTTTAGCAAAATATGCACTAGGCTTGTCATTACCACCAAAAATAATGTCATTAACAAAAATAGTAACCAGCAATAATCCATCAGACCTCTCTCTTATGAATAAGTTACAATCTTTTGCTCCTTTCTTGAATCCGATCTTTGTCAAGTAACCATCTAGTCTTTCATACAATTCTCTAAGGGCTTACTTAAGTCCATAGAGGGCATTCTTTAGTCTGCATACCATGTCTAGTTTGTCTGATAAACTAAATCCTTTAGGCTTCTCTATGTAGACTTCTTCCTTTAATTCTCCATACAGGAATGTTGACTTGACATCCATCTGATATACCTTAAAGTATTTGAATGTTTCATAGGCTAGAAATAACTTATGGCTTCCAATATTCTTATAGGGGAAAATGTATTAGAGTAATAAATTCCTTCTCTCTATGCATATCCTTTATATACTAGTCTTGCTTTATTCCTTACTATTGTACCATCTTCATTCATCTTGTTTTTGAATATCCACTTGGTTCCAGTCACATTTTTGTCACTAGGTCTAGGGACCAGTTCCCATGTATCATTCTTAACTATTTGGTCTAATTCTTCTTTCACTGCTTCATGCCAATCTGAATCATTACATGCATCTTCAACACTTAAGGGTTCAATTTGTGAAAGTAAACATACCGCTTCATCAACTATTGAAATTTTTTCTTTTGATCTTGTCATGACTTTTCTGTTATGATCTTCAATGATGTCTTCTTTTGAATGGTATCTAGATGTAAATTTTGGAACATTAGGTGTGACTCTCTCATCTGTCTTCTGTGATTCTTCTTCACTTGTTTCAGGTTCATTGAATAATACATCAATGCTGTCAAACATTTCTTCAACAACTGCTTCTCTACTGATAGGTCTAGGTTCATCTTCAATCATAGGTGCATAATCATAGTATCTCTCTTGAATCATAAACTTCTCATCAATCTTCACATGTTCACTTTCAATGAACTTATTCAATCTTAAGTTAAAACATCTATAAGATTTTATTTTAGTAGAGTAACCAAGAAAAATACCTTCATTGCTTCTTGCATCAAACTTGCCAACCATCATCTCTCTTGATGTAGCACTTGCTTCCAAAAATTATAAAGTATTTTACTATAGGTACATTCCCAAACCATAGCTCATAAGGTGTCTTGTCTACGCCTAGCCTTAATTGAATTCTGTTGATAGTATAGACTGCATCTCTCCAATAGGTGTGTGCAAGTTTTCCTTCAATCATGATAGTCATGCGCATTGTGTCAAGTATGATAATATTTCTTTTTTCTATAATTCCATTATGCTAAGGGGTTCTAGGTGCACTTAGTTGTCCCTTTATTCCATGTTCTTTGCAATAATCATAAAATCTGTCAGAAGTGAATTCTACTCCTCTATTTGATCTCAGACATTTTATGTTTAATCTAGAATCATTTTCAACTTGATCTCTGAATATCTTGAACTTCTCAAATGCTTTAGATTTATCTCTTAAGAATGTAACCCACATCATTCTAGAATAATCATGATTAAAAAATATAAAGTACCTTTCACCATAGTATGATCTTGTTTGAGTTGGTCCACATAAGTCTGTATGCACTAGATCTAATTTGTTTTCTACTGAATCCTGCTTGCTTCTGAATGAGTGTTTTACATGCTTTCCCATCACACATTCCCTGCATATTGTATCAACTAGTTTTGCAATACCACTGAGGTCTCTTACTACCTTTAAATTGCTTATCTTTACTATATTATCAAAATTGATGTGACATAGTCTTTTGTGCCATAACCAACTGTCATCTACTTTTGCAAAAAAACAACTTGCTTCTGAATTAAGCTGAAAAACATTACCTTTTGTCTTTGAACCTAATGCAATAATTACTCCTTTTTTATTAATGATACACTTATTATTTTTGAATTCCAAATGATGTCCTTTATCAAGCAACTATCCAACACTCAGTAAGTTATGCTGCAAACCATCAACATATTGAACATCATTAGTGTTATTCTTTCCATCCAAAGTGATAGCTCCTCTACCTATGATAGGTTTAGGAGTGTTGTCTCCAAATCTAACCATGTCTCCTTTGTACTTATCTAGATGTACAAATCTATCTTTATCTCCTGTCATGTGATGTGAATATCTGCTGTCAATGATCCAGTCTATTTTGATGTCTTCTTGTGAAATTAATGCTATCTCTTGTGCTTTCTTTTCATCTTCAATATCAATTTCATCAAACAATTTTTCCATGTCTTCAATTGAAATAAATCCAATTTCATCTTCTCCTAAATCTTCATCTGATACTCCATCTTCAGTATAGTAACATTCTTTTGTATACTTAGGCTTGAAATTAGTTTCGTACTTCTTCACTCTTGTAGGACACTTAAATGCAAAATGACCAATCTTGTTACATGAAAAGCATTTAAATGGTAACTAACCTTCATATTTTCCTTTTCCTTTTCTTGTTCTTTCTTTCTTAGCAACCATAGCAGTGAATTCATCTAGTTCTTTATCCTCATCTTCATTATCAAAATTACCAGAAGTGTTCAAGGATTTCTTACCATGGATTGAGGCTTTGAATTCTATTTCACTTTTAGGCTCTATCTTCAATCTTGATATCTCAAATGCTGAAATCTTGCTAATTAAGGTCTCTCTTTTAAAGTCTTTTGAAAACTGCATAGTCTCATCTAGGATGTTTATCTTTCTCTCATATTTTTCTGTCAGAGTAGTCATCAACTTATCCATTATGTCTTCCTCCAAAATTTCTCCACCATTGTTCCTGATTCTTGCAACTGCTTCATTAATTATTTGATTGTAGGATTTGATGTTCTCTTCAGGTAGCATCTCCAAAGTATTATATATTTTCTTCCATGTCTTTCTGCATGCATTCTTGGCTTGGATATCTCCTTCAAACATGTCTTCTAGATACTTCCATATTTTGTAGGCTTTATCTACTTTCTTGATCTCTGAAAAGTCACTTTCAGATAAAGCACTGATAAGGGATTCTTTGGCAATTGCATTTTGAGTGAACATTTCCTTTTGTTTAATAGTTGCATCATCTTTTGCAAGATCTTTTAGAAAGAGAATCTAAAATTCTTGAGTAGCTACTTCAAAAATCTGAAAACCAATGTAGTTTAAATGTGTTATCATTTTGTTCTTCCAGTCTAGATAATTCTCTCCATCAAACTTAGGACTTTATTTTCTAAAGAATGCCATCTAATCAACCTCAAGCTATTAAACTTTCTCTCCGAGGCACTTGGGTTTGATACAAATTGTTAGGAATAGTCCCAAGAGATAACTGAGAGGGGGGGGGGGGGTGGTGAATCAATTATCTAGATGATTTATTTATTTAACCAATTAAGTACAGAAGAACATTAAGCACATACACAAAAAGATAACACTTAACACAACACCACAATTT
This sequence comes from Chamaecyparis obtusa, assembly GCA_027943335.1. NCBI lineage: Eukaryota > Viridiplantae > Streptophyta > Pinopsida > Cupressales > Cupressaceae > Chamaecyparis > Chamaecyparis obtusa. Next base: position 910,971 of record BSBK01001592.1, read on the forward strand.
TGGTTATGAGGAAACCCAAATAGGTAAAAAACCAGGTGGGAATTAGCACCCACCATAAACTGCACTAGAGTATAATGATCCCTGTGAGAAGATCTTACAACCCTATTAGGAGTTGATCTTTACAATACATGAAGTACAATGACCTCGTCAAAGGTCAGACCCTATTAGGAGTCTTTTATAAATAACCCTGTTAGAGGTGAGGACACACTATTTGTGAGTACACTGATCAAATGGTGAATGCTGCAACCTTCTGCTCAACAGATACACAATATATCTAGATCTTGGTGAATTGTGAATTCAACCCGTTGTCTTGATCAGTTCCAATGAATAACATATACTCTCTTCTTCTTCACATAGATCTTCAACTGATGATTGATATGGCTTTTCTGGCTCAATACTTTCACACTTTCTTATTATGCTTCCATAATTCCCAGTCAAGAATCACAACTGACTGGCTATAAGTAGCCTTCTCCAAAAGATATAATCAATTCAGTCTATTAGAACCTTCTTGAAATCATATTAGAGAAATGCTACAACTCTCCAACAACATCTCCAACAGCTAAACCAAGCACACAACATAAAAAGGGACTGCGCAGCCCAATATGAGTAGACATGTCACTTCACAGTGTCGACTCCATCAATTTAGCTGAAAATTCACTCTCAAGTTGAAATATGTTATGCGCTCTTAACAAAATAGTCTTAACTCATCACCAAACATGAAACCAAACACACATATCAAAATGATAGGCGCTGTTAGTGTTCAAAATTGCAAATGATCAAAACTTAACCAGAAAATCTCTGATTCAGCAGTCCCAACAAATGCATAAACAATAGTAAACATTAAGATATTAAGGCTTTATAATCCTTCTTCTCTTTGAGCTTTAATGTACAGGTGGGTATTACCTTTTAAGATTGAATTCTTCAAATATCACAATAGTTAGCTATATACTTGATATAGATCTAATCATATAACTCTCTCACAACTTTAAAGTAAGTCATTGTTTAAATTGGATGATGGAAAAAACAATGGTAAGTGAGTAATGACCAGTGCCAAATCCTAGGGCATCAGAGTCAACAAATGCACATCTACAGAAAAACCTCTCAACTCAAATAAACACAAACCTAGGATAAAATGCCTTGCAAATTATTTTCTTATGCACATATCATATCATCAAATTCATACATAAAAATGAAATCTCAGAGACCTCACTCAAGATTTACCCCTCCCTTGAAAGGAACTCAAGTTTCAACCCCACTATCTACCTTGTAGAAAGATTTATCTAAAATGCCTTGCAAATTTAAACACATAGAGAAACCAAAATCACACATGAAGACAATAAAAGATATACATGGAACTTTAGTATATTTTATTGATAAACTTCCTGTATCAGTACATTCATAAAAACTTGGATTCATGAGAATCAAAAGTAAATCTATAAATTCCTATTACAATATGTATTTTCACCACCCTTTGGTGTGATTTAGAACTAGCTATTGTTGGAAAAATATTCACCACTCCCCTCGGGATTCGTGACATGGTTTAACCACCTCATGTGTCTTCTATAAGTCTAGTGGTTGTATCGGGCATTAACAGGTCAATCTTTTGGTGCAACAACAATCGCTACTTGTAACAAGTGGTATCAGAGCTTGGTCACAGGTTTGAATCCCCTTGGGTAACACTGAGGGGGAGATTGTTGGAAAAATGGTCAGTGCTACCCTCAGGATTTGTGACATGGTTTAACCACCTCCTATGTCTTCTATAAGTCTAGTGGTTGTATCAGGCATTAACAGGTCGATCTTTTGGTGCAACAACAACCACTACTTGTAACAACTATATATAGAGAAACCATCTATAAGGCCCAACCTGTTTCCACCTTTTCCTCGACACTTCGATGAAGGAAGATTAAGGGGTGTTGTAGTATCTGGATGAATGGTAAATCCCTAATGGAATTATACCTTCATATCAGTACCTATCAACTAAGTGTCACTATGTCAGAGGTGATATCTCTAGGTTATTAATTATGTAAGTGAATCTTGGATGTAGTATGTTACCCTACAGATCATATGTTCAACTAGACTATTAAGGCTCCTTTGAGTACTTTTGTCGAAAGGATTAGTTTCGAGAAGTCGAGATGTAAATGCCAAATTAGTATGTGTTAAGTCTTAAGTTTATCTTGGATTAAATTAATAAGTTGATGTGATGATTCTAGTAACTCCTACGAGGAGGATGAGTAATGTTTTGATGATGTATTATATGGTTATACCATAGTGACATTTTGGTGATATTCTTAGAACCCTGAACAAGGATTTGTTAGATCCTAGACTAATAGGATTATTCTGCATTTTGTTTTCCTAGATTAGGAAATTTAATCATACTTGTGATAAGAATTTTATAGGACCTGATTGATATGGTTACCCCCTTACCGATGTTGAACCATTGATTTATCTTAAATATCATGCTAAGGAAAATTGAGAATCTTTGAGATTAGGAGTACTATGAAGTTATGCAATCAAATTATGTAGATTGAATTGAATTGAAATAATGAATGTATTCTATATGTTTACAAGCTTGAATTTGGATTATGATCTATATGTGGGCATTGTACTTTATGTGACTTTGAGTACGTAGTAGAAATTATAACTTATGTGTATAAAATTATATGCAATTAAATTATGCACTATATGAAAGTGATTAGATGTATGCATTGAATCATGAATTATGAGAAAGAGATTGTAAGAATGCAATCGAATTCTATGTTGCAAATAAATATCATGTTAGACATCTTTGCTGCATTGATGTTATGAGTAATTGATGATTACCTTGTGATGATGTTAGATTATTGATGATCATGATTTCAATTGAATTACAAGATTAGTAGGCATTAGAGATGCAATTGAATTATGAAATTGAAACTAAGCAATTGAATTTTGATTAAATTGAAGATGTTATATCTTATATGTTTATTCGTATTGGTTTTTCTTCCTTGAATTATTGATGCTGCATTGAGGAGTGTGTAGGTAAGAGAACCATGGAATTAATTGGAGAACCAAGGTTAAACATATGTGAATTGAGTAAGCCAAAGCTTAATCTGACATGGGATTAAAAGCCTCGTTGTAATGTGAACTCCTGGTAAATGTGGATTTTTGCATGTGTGTTATTAGTTAAGTTCTTGTTGCCATCCAAGACATGACCTTGGGTATGTAATGTGTAATCGTTAGTGTCATTTGACACTTGTTATGTGCTTGTTTTAATTCATCCTTGTTCTAGTCACTTCTAGAGGCCAATAAGGGGTTCTAAGGGTCATTTTTGGCATAATTTAAGTACCTTATGGATAGGGTTATGAGTTAAGAAGGTTTTGAGCATGTCCCTAATTCCCTAGTGACCTTGGTAACCTATTTTATGACCCATTTTCCCTCAACTTAGAAATTGGATAAGTCATGATCTTTACCCAACTCCACCTTTTCTTTCAATCATGCATTTATCATGAGGGGACAAGGGAAGACAACAAGGCCATAGAGTCAAGTCTGCATTTATGGATGGTGGGTGGGTAGAGATTTGGAGGCCTTTTTAGAGGCCCTTAGGAGATTTAGTGGGTGTTCACCCACTCTCCACATTTGGAGACATTAGGGTTTGGATTGAGGAAGGATAGTGGATAAGCTCTTCTCAAATTTCCATTTCCATCACACTTATGGAGGTTGGTTACTCTTCTCATGGAAGCCTTTCTACTTGCTCTTTAGATTAACTTATATTTTGCTTTCTCATGCATATGAATCTTGGTTCTTGTTGTGACAATGTGTTGTAATGGAGGGATTTTGGGTTTTGATTTCATGGTTTGATCTTGTTCTTTTTGCTTGATTGAGGGAGTTCTTGTTTATGGGTGTGAGGCATTACTCACCCTTTGGGAAGGGAAGAAGTGGCCTATGGGTGGAGGGGTTAGTTGGGCTCTCCATGAGGTGAGAGTCTCTTCTCTTGGAGAAGAGGGATAAGTCCATGGTGTATGGGCACCATGGAAGCCATTGCATTCTTGTATTTTGAAGAGGATGTTAAGCAAAGTATATGTATGAAGAGGCATTTGTATATGCATGGATATGTAGCCTTGAAGAGGCATTTGAATACTCATGGTGAGAAAATTTGTATGTAACGACATTCTCCCCTTGGAAAAGCCCACCTCCACCCTCTCAATGAGCTTGTAAGACTCATTTGTGTAACCTTGGAAGGGAGTAATTTGTCTTATGTGCATTGTGTATATTGTTTGTGAGCATCTTGTTGATCTTGTTGCATACCCGTTTAGCCTTGGTTCTCCAAGCTTGGGGGTGGTCTCATAAGAGACCTAGGTTGGGTGGTGAGCACCCATGGTTCTCCATTTTTTTTATTTGCAGGTTTGGATGTCAAGACTCATGTGGATGATGCTTGAAAAAGTCCACTCTCTTGGTGTAGAATTATCCTATGATGTGGTATTGTTGATCCTTGTTGAAGATCATCTTCTTGTTGTATTTTGTAATGTTGTTTGTATGCCTTTTGGCTATTGTGAAGTTGTAAGAGATTAGTAATGAAGATGAGTTTTGTTATTCCATCTTGAACTCTCATTGAGTATCTACACCAGTTTGGATTAATTAGTTGTAAATGTGAATACTTCTTTATCACAAAGAATATGTATTTTAGTTGAGGAGATGACTATATTGAAAATGATGAATCATTTCTTCCATATCCAATGTATTCTACTTCTTGAGATAATGAAGTTATTCCTTCTTGTGGAATGAAAATCAAAGTTGATAGAATAGATAAAGGATATAGTTGAAATTACTCTCCTTTTTGCAATGAGTTCTCAATATTGATAGAATAGATATTGTATCAATTTCAATAAGATTTCATATTTTGGTTGAAGTAGGAATATTGCAGATTCATATATGATGATTTAAATGTCATGATCATTGAAAATAATCTCCATTTGATTCATATCACTCTTTTAGACCTATCAATTGTAATGAAACATCTATGAAGAAATGAACAAATTAATTTATATGTTGATATCTCAATTGATCTGCAATCAAACTATATTTAACCCTTATTGATACTCTAACAATCTTAAGACAATATACTTCCTTATGCATTAAGGAGACTAATTAAATGATTAAGATATACTACTCATAGTTTGCATGAAGATGTAAAAATAGTGCAAGAAAAATAACACTCTCCAGATTTTAAGAGAGCAAAATGCTCTCTGGATTTTGTATGGGATAAAAATCCCATACAAAATCCATACCACAGTCATTTTAATATAATAAACTTGCCACCTCAATATATATTAAACAAATAAAATATTAATCTACTTTACCCCCTTACGTTATTTAATATCTTCCCCATAACATGGCGCATGTGGAGGGATGTCAAGTCTTTGTTTTAATTGAAACCTTCTTATTGGGCAGGGGAATGTACCTTAGCTGACTCCCCATCATGGGTGCATAGCATGGGGATACTCACTTTAGAATTGTTTATTCTATGTCTGTAATAAAATTAATGCATTGACCACTCTCCATAGAAGTTTGGCGCATGTTTATGGTAGAGCAGTCTTGTTCATTTAATTAATGCTTGGTGGGGGCCAAGACTTATAAAGGTCTGTTCAAATTTAATGCACCCCCCTTTTATCCTCCTTTATATGCGCTACCTTTGGAGACGTTTACATCTCCCCTATAATGGCGCAGGCTTTGGTTGTGTCCTTTCCCTTGGGCACGTGGATGGAGGGAGTAGGATAGAGTAGGTTAGTAGGTTAGTTTAATTTAGTAGGATGTTTAGTTTAGTGGGTGAGTTAGTATTTTAGTTAAGTTAGATTGGGATGTTAGATTAATAGGTCAATTGAAAATTAAGTCTTGTTAATGATTGTAGTTAGTTAGTATTTTTTTAGAAATGTTTTTAATTAATGTAATGTTAATATCTATAAATGGTTATTATTTGACAATGTTTTAATAAGTTATTTTGTTATGATTTAAGGTACCATGTGCTAATGGTATAGCATGTTTATAATATTAATTGATATATTATAGTATATTAACTAATTAATAAATATATTAATTAATTAATATATTATAATTATTAATTAATTTCTTATATGTTATTTAATTATAATTTTTGAATATATATCATTAATTAATGTTTCTCTTTAAATTTATTGAATAGTTAACAAGTTCATTAATCAATTGTTACGTTGTAATTATTAATTGAATTGGTATATATTCTTTTTGTAACGGATATTGGTGTAATGATTATTAAATTTTATATTCAATATTTTCATAAACTGACAATCTAATAATTAAAATTTGACTTGTGGAAAATGGTTAATCTATATATATATATATATATATATATATATATATATATATATATATATATATAATAATGTTATTAAATAAATCTTCTCTTACTCTTGGAGAATCTATAAGATTAATAGATTGACGATCGACGAAATTGATCGTTAAGATGATTAACGAATTCTTCTTCTATTGAGTTTCAACTAACAACCTATGGAAAAACAACATTGTTGAGGTTGATCACCTGAATCTTTTGTGACCTCGTCGTTGAATCCTCTTACCCGCATCTTAAATGTGGAACTTTTAACCTTTTAAAAAAAATTTGTTGGTTGTGTTTTGACCCGAACTTTTGGGCATTACACCATCTTGGGATCCTTGAGAAAAGGATGCAACAAGCTTCAGATGGTTCTGATAGTGACTTGCACTAGATTACAAAAGACTTAAATTTCTAAAAGAAAAAGAGGGAAAATGGCACCAAAAGTTGTTCCTCCTCATGGTGAGTTCCTCTTTGAGTTGCACCTTTGTCTCTTGGTATTCAGAGCAACTGCCAAATTTTTTATGTGAATGATGACTGCCAACCAGCTAATTTACATCATTCTTTTCATGATAGTTTCTCTCCTTGTGCTCATAGATCAGGTGCATTGCTCGAGCTCATCCATCTTCTATATCTTCAATATCATCTATTGTAGGCTTATTCCTTTTGGGCTTTGTAAGATTGTCCCATGTAGATACCTATTCTTCTATTGGCCATTGGAATTCTTAAATGCTCTGGAGCTATTTTTTTTGCCTCTCCCACCTAGCATCAGTTACGTTCTTGACATCTTTAGTAAACTTGGTGAAGTCCATCTCAACTTTTAAGGCTTCATCCAAAACACTATTGAATCTGTCAATATCCAATTCATTATTTTCATTAACAAATGCCTCTTTCTTAGGCAGCAAGGAATCAAAATTTGATTTCCATTGATCTAACCCCTTTATTGAGCCATCCACATTCTTGATTGGAGGAATAAACCTATTGAAATCTAGGCCAAACATTATTATCCTTGCCTCAATTTGATTTTCCTTTCCTTTAAAAAATGGCAAGGTTGCCCCTATCTGATCAATCTCTTCACCAACTTGTAGCACAATCTCAGGAATATCTAGTCGAAGGGATTGCATAGCTTCCAACCTCTCAAAAAGTTATGCTTTGATCGACCAGGTTGTATGATAAGTACTTAAAATTGTAACAATTTTTTTTACCTCCATCTGTAGTTTAGGTAATTTATTATAAGCAGTGTATAGTACATCTTCTTTCTCCTTCAAAACTTTAAATCTATGTTGAAAAATTTTCAATAAGGCTTCCAATGCCACTTTATTTTGATCTACACTGGCCTGTTCCTCAACAACCTCTTTTTATTCTATACCCTAGTTTTCTAACTGCGGGGACTGTTCAGGTGGTTGAGGGGTAACTATAGGCATTTTAATTATCTGTTGGTGTAGATCATCCATATATTTCTCCAATTCCTTTTCCTTCATTATGTGTACCTCCTTGTCTCTAACAAATGCACTGTAATCTTCAAATAGGTTCTTATATCTATCTAAGAGTTTCTTAGTTTTATCTTCATTTAATCTTGCAAAGTGGGTAAGCACTGGTGAGATCTCTAAGTCTCCTATATTGTGGATTGACCACACAACTTTCTCACCATCCATTTTCTCTTGTATATTTAGTAGAGAAGGCTTTTGGTCCTTGGGATAGAGGCTCCATATAGCCAATGCCTGATTCTTAGGGCTATACCTAGATCCTTTTATTAGATACCCTACTTGGGTCTCTGAGGATAAGCTTATATATTCCTACCTCCTTATCTGGTCTATATTGAAACCTAAGGCCGAATCCCACCTAGGTACAAGCAACATGTTGCTAACATTTACTAGTTTTCTAGCTTCCTCTGGAGTGATGGTCTCTGATTCAGGATCATAGTCCTTTAATGCTTGGATGGCCTCATCAGGTACTTGACCCTCCTCTATGATCTATACATTTGATGCAACTTGCTATTGCTTGTTCCATAATAAGAAATGCTTGAATTCAATCGACTTAATAAAATCATCATCCTTCAAGAAAGCATCCTGCTCTTGCATTCTTTCATCTTGACCTAAAGCCAAGGGCAAATCAACTTCTTCAACTATGTTTTTTTGTTTTCTCTTCTCTTCCCTAATCTTCTTCCTTAATTGATGATCATAGGTTCTAGTTCCAGTGATTAGAGATCCTACTCTATCCTTCTTCTTCTCAGGAACTCTTGCTTGTGAAGGCTCTCCAACTTGCAATTTCTACCTCTTAAGAGGAGGCTCATTAGTATCATGAGAGCTAGGAAGCTTTGTCAAATCCATAATTGTATTTTCTTCTCCTCCTTGCTCAATAGGAGGTGGCTATTCTATGGAAGGAAGGCTCTATATCGAATAACCACCATCATTGTCTTCTTCACACTTTGATTCAGAATGCTTCTCCTCCCTTTCTTTATCATCAATTTGGTCCTCAAGTGAATTGACCATTGTATTGAAATTATCCATCATTTTTTATAATCTCTGTAAATATGGCAATGTGGGGTAGAAGCCTCCAAAAGGAATTCCCTTTTTTATTATCATTTTCTCAAAAGAAAATAATTCTTGGATTTTCTCTACTTTCCTCTACACCTCATCATCCTCTAGGATATTTCTAATGATGTCTTCTTCAAGACACTCATCATGTCTGTTATTTATAGGGATGGTAGGAGTATAATATTTCCTAGCTATAATAATAAAATCCTCTGTATCTACACACCTATACATGGCAGCATTCATCTTATACTGGCCCAACCAATCATTCAGTTTACTAAATGCATTCTTCCCAATTGTGAAGTTGCATACTCTGAAGTACCTAGGGGTAAAGGTACCCTTCCTATGGGGGACCAGGTACTCCTTATTAGTTAACACAATTTCCAAATGATCTCTAGGAATGCATTCCTGGGTGACACAAAGAATGGTAGAACATGTGGTGGCTAGGGAAACCCATAGACTCTGATTATTGTAAAGGTTTTCTCATAGTAAAAATCTACCCAGTTATGATTTTTAGTCCATTTTTCAACAAATTGACAAGGCCTCAGTACTTGCAAAGATTTAATTGGCAACCTAGAAAGATTTTGTCCTAAGCTGAGCAATATTGGTTGTACCATCCAGTTACGAAAGGAACAAAAGTCACACTCTATGGAAGTGAAGTTCCATGCCATCCAAAACTGAACTAGATTAGGCTAACCATTCCAAATCATTTGAGGCTTGAGGTATTCCAAGTCCATAATCTTGTAATTGTAATATAGGATAAGATGCATGAGAAGTGAGTAATGCATGAAACTTTGACTAGGATCCCTTTTCCTCATAGCTTCAAGTCCTTCATGCATTTTATTTATTACATATCCTATGTAATCATATCATTTTCTTGTATGGAGGCTCTGTGAATCTAATACCAACATCAATATATTAGATGAAATTATTTTTGCTCCACCATCCATGCCCAACACTCTCCTCAATCCATATGCAATGTACTTAATGTAGAAACTCATATCCTTGTAGAAATACGGAGTAGACCCTATTACTGGAGAAATGTAGTTTCTTTTGGCTCTTGGGACATGAATATGGATTTCCCTAATGTATCTATTCACTTGGGCATGAAAATTGATCTCTGTGGCAATTGGAATGCGAATGCTGAAAGCCTTCATAAATGAATTCCTATCTAATGTGACCAAAGCCAAGCCATATCCTTTCCTTATTTTTTTTGACAATGGGTCATACTTTTTGGCTAACCCAATGAGCAAGTCTACATCTAGAAAAACATCAGGTATTATCAACCTAGCCAACCCGAAGGTCCAAGGGTTTGAAACAGGCATTGGAATATCAAATTTTTTTATAAAAATACCTAAACAGGAACATTCCAGACACATCACCTATCTTTGCATCCCTACAAAATCCTAAATCATCAACGAAAACTTTGTCACTAACCTTTTTGTTTTGTGAGGACCCAGGCTACAGAGTGAGAAATTCATCTGAGTAACTTTCCTTCACTTTTTCTTTGGTTGCCTTTACTGGTAGAAGCTCTACTGGTTATTGGCTGACTCATCTTGACTTTAGATAGAAATTCTTTTGAAACTTTTGAACTTACTGAACTCCGTAATCACTGAAAAACTAAGGAATTCTTGTAATTCTTCAGCTTTGGCTCTCCAAAATGGTTGGTAAATTTGGAATGAGTGACAATTAACTATATTTATTCTGAAGAATTGATTTCATTAAACTATTCGAGACTCAAGCTCTGGTATTCATGTCACTTCCACCATTACTTGGCATATTCTGTACTTCAATTCACTAGCCATGAGCTAAGAAAGTGACAAGTAATCAAATTTGATTTCTGGCGACCTAGCGACTACACTTAGTCTCCTAGTCACTGCAAGACCTAGCACCCTTTTAATACTTAAGGAAAATCCTTAGTTGCTATATGATTTCATTTTTTTTAAAAATCTATATCAAGACCTGGCGACTAGTAAAAAATCATACTCGCTGAATGATTTAGCTTTTTATAATTTTCTCACGATCTAGTGACCTTTTGAAACTTTAATTTTTCATTTAGAGACCCAATGACTATAGTCTATCTCTCATAGTCGATGCAAACTTTATCACTTATCAATTTTATTCTAAGATCTGGCAACAACTATCTCTCCCAAGTCTTATTACCTTTCCTTTTTATTGAGAGACCTAGCGACTAGTAGTGACTCTCTTAATCGCTAGAACTTGTTGAATTTTCAAAATTCTTTTGGAGACTTAGAGACTTTTCCTATTTGGAGAGGTAGTGACTAAAGATAAGTCTCTTCATCACTGTAACTTTGTTCAAATCCTCATTTCATCTCGTGACTTCATGATAGCCACAAGATCTTAATCTAACGGTAGTCACTCAGTCTCATAAACTTCACTCTGACTTTGACTTTCTCAAGAGATTTGGAGACTGAACCAATCTAGAGATCTGGTGAATGGAGGTAGAATATCTTTGATTTATTGCTTCTAGAGACTTAGCAACTATAGTCCATCTCATAATTGCTTTTTATTTCTTCATTTTATTTGGTGACCAATCAGGGACAAACACGTCATCAAATCCAAAAAATGGATTCATGTCATTTTTCATTTTTTGACCTTGGCAAGCACTTAACCCTTTGTCATCTAGCGATGGTGTGACTGAAGTCACCTCCTAGTCACTTAATATTTTCTCTAACTCAGGTTTGATTCAGAGCTGGGCAATAAAGCATTTCTCACTATCACTAAATTTTTCCTTGACCCATGGTTTGATTGGGAGATAATGCAACCATCACCTGATCAAGATTGCGTCAATGGTTCATATTCATTCTATGAAAACCTTTACCTTAACTCATCACCTTCTGGAAAACACGCGACTGAAGACATCTCAGAGTCTCTTAATATTTTCCTTAACCCTAGTTACATTTGGAGATCATGCAAAAGTGCTTATTCACCAAGTCACTAGATAATTCACTTAACCTCAGTTAGATTGTGAGATTAAGAGCCAACCATTGATCTTTCCTTCATCCTACGGTTATCATTGAGTCTCTAAACATCTTGTGACTTAACTAGTACATTACGAGATTAGGAGATAACCATGTCACTGGATCGCTAAATGTTTAAAACATAATTGCCAGAATAGGGAGAACACGTGACTACTGCAATTGCTGGGTCACTGGATAAATAGACTAACAGTCTGAGAAATTGGAGACCTAGCAACTAAAGGAGAACACACCATTTTCTTTCATTTGGAGACTCAGTGACTAAAGAGAAGTCTCACAATCGCTAAATATTTTATCACTTCATCATTTTATTTAGAGATTTCCTGACTGAAGGTATTTTTAATCTAGAGACTGGGCAAGTATAGTTACCTTCAAAACATTTATCACTATAGTCACTAGATCTCGTAATTCCCCATGGGCTCATTCAGAGACTACCCAACCAAAGAGTCTTCACTAAGTCACTTGAACAAAAGTAATATTCTCAAAACTTAAAGAGATTGCGTGACAAAGGGTTTTGGCGAATCGCCAGACTAAAAGGAATATGCTGAAATCATCAGGAGACTGAGTGACTAGCTGGGGAAATAAAAAGTGCAATGCTTAAAGGCTCTCTTAAGTGATTTGAAAAAGATAATAACAAAATAGAACCCAGTTAGGCTTTCCTAGGGTTTTTGGATCTTCAAAGGTATTTATGACCTATCACTTAGGGTTTTTCACCATTATGAACATATTTCAAGTTCTGGGATAGGAAATTTGTAGGAGATTTTTCACAAAAACAAGGAAAACTTTCAACAAAGCAAAAATTAAAATGCAACTTTGAAAACTGAAAATACTACCAATAGTGGGTCTCTCTAAGGATGCTTGAATGTCAATTTATAGCAAGAAACCAAAATCTCTAGGTAGCAGACCAAACCAAACTTGACTTACTACAATAAAATAACACATGACTTGAAATAAAGACACACCTATACACTACAAAACTACAGTGCATGGAGCAAAAGTTATTTCAATTGAAGAAAAATTTCAGGAATTGTCCATGCACTGGAAATTCTTGTTCTTCACCATCCATATTTCTAAGAAAATATGAGTCTTTTCCATGAGCCTGATGGATAATATAGGGACCCATCCATAATGATTCAAACTTTTTATGCTTGTCCTTATCCTCACTCCTTGCATTCCATTGAAGGACCAAATCTTCAAGTTGGAATTTCATGATAGTTTCTCTTTTTTCAAACAGATATTTCATTTTTTGTTGTAGTTTGATATTTTCTTTTTGACCTTCTCTTCTTGTTTCATCTAATTCAACAAGCTGGAGCACCCTATTTTCCAGAGGATCAGACATTTCCAAATATTACTCTTGTATAAATTTGTAAATAGGCAACAAGTTGTTCACAGGAAGCCTTGATTTAATACCATAAACCATTTCAAAAGGAGAGTTGCCTGTAGCTCTCTTTTCTATGATTCTATCTGCCCATAAAGCTAATTTCATCTTTGTATGCTAGGTTCTTTTGTTCTTCTCTAAAGTTTTCTTCAGGATCTACATAATACTTTTATTGCTTGATTTTTCTTGCCCATTAGCTTGTGGGTGATATGGGGATGAATATGACATTACTATGCCCATTTCTTAATAGAAATCCTTGAATTCTTGTGATCTAAAACTCATGGCATTTTCCATCACTAACTTGACAGGAACACCAAACTTTGTAATAGTATTATCCATCAAGAAGTCAATAACCATTTTGCTTGTATCCTTTTTTGTTGGGATTGCTTCAATCCACTTGGTAAAGTAATCACTGGCTATAATTATCCAATTGTGTCCTCCACTGGACTTCTCAGTAAACTCCCCAATGAAATCAATACCCCACATAGAAAAAGGAGCTTCTACCACTACAGGGTTCAACATCAAAGCTCCTGAACACTTTAATTTATTTGAGAACCTTTGGTATGGTTCACATTTTTGGACAAATGCATGAGTATCTTTGAATAATACAGGCCGGTAATACCCAGCCCTTAAAATCTTATGAGCAGTTGGTCTGGTTGAATGGTGTCCTCCACACATTCCATAATGCATTTCTTTTAAAATCCTCTTAGATTGTTCTTTGTCTAGACATAAGAGAAAGATCCCATCATTATCCTTCCAATATAAGTCACCTTGTAGTAATATATACCTTTGGGCTTGAAATTTCAAGCTTCTTCTTTGATTATCATTAAGGCCCTTTGGGCAGATAGTATTTTTGAGAAAAGATACAATGTTTTATACCAAGGCTGCGTCTCAGTGCTAGTAATATTTCCGTCATGGATATCAACATTGTTGACCTGAATCAAGTCCATATTTTCTTTAGTCATCAACTTTGCAAGTCCTAGACCTTTGACAAGTTTAGTGATGTGAAGCTCTAGATCAAATTCTTGGATTTTGTTAATCCACTTGCATCTTTTCCTTGTGACCTCACTTTGCACTGGAATATCTTTGACTGCGGCATGAGGGACATATGCATTTACTTTTGCACAAACTAGATAAGGTCTGAATGCTTTGACAACCTTTACTAAAGCATAGGCTTGTTTTTCCATCAGCTCATAGCTCAATTTTTTTGACTATAATGATTTTCTGAAAAAGGCAATGGGATGCTCAAATCCTTCATCATCCTTTTGTAACAAAATTGCTGCAATGGTATGAAATGAGGAAAAAGAGAACAAAGAAAAGGGCTTAGAGGAATCAGGGGAAACCAAGACCGGTGCCTCCTGGATTGTCTGTTTTATCTTCTCAAAGGGTTCTTGTGCTTCTCGATCCCAAATAAATTTTTCATCCTTTTTTAGTAGCTTGACAATGGGTTTGACTACCTTAGAAAACTTGGCAATGAATCTTCTGATAGAATTTATTTGTCTTAGGAAAGACTAGACACCTTTGAGTTTTTTAGTGGTAGGGACTCTCTTAATGGCTTCTACCCTTTTAGGATCAATCCTTACTCCCTCTTTAGACACTATATGGCCTAGTAGATTACCTTTAGTGACAGAAAAATGGCACCTCTTAGGGTTTAAAGATATGCCATACTCTAGAGCTTTAACCAAAACCTTTTCCAAGTGATTGTAGTGATCCTCAGCCCTCTTAGAATATGCAATCAGGTCATCTTAGTACAGAACAATAAGAACATCAATAAGGTCCTTAAATGCTATGTCCATTGCTCTTTGAAAAGTTGCTCCAACATTTTTTAAACCAAAAGGCATTTGAACATACACATATGCTCCCCAATGAGTGGTAAATGTTGTCTTGAACTACTTTGATTCCTTGACCAACACCTGGTTATATCCTGAAAATCCATCCATCATGGATAACAAATCACAACTAGTAACTTTATGAAGCATAGCCTCCATATTTGGCAGTCCATAGTTGTCCTTCAGTGAAGCAACATTTAAGTTTCTGAACTCTACATACAACCTTATGTCACCACTTTTTTTTCTAACTGGTACTAAGTTTGAGACCCAAGATGAATGTCTTATGGGCTCAATGATGCCTGCATCCCTCAGCTTGGTCAACTCTATTTGCATTTTAGTAGCTAACAAGGGATTGATGGGCCATTGCTTTTGCCTAAAAGGTTTGGTGTCCTCTTTCAGGGGGATTTCATGTTGAAAAAATTTTGCCCTATAGGCTTTGAGATCATCATATGACCAAGAAAAGATATTTTTATATCTTTTCAACAATCTTACTAAATTATTCCTTACATCCTTACTGAGATTCTTCCTAATGTAGACAATCTAAGGGGAAGTTTCTGACCCTAGGTTTATTTCTTCTAGGTCATCCACCTTGGCATTTGACTTCTGGGACATGTGACTATCATTTATTTTGAACATGCCTTCTAACTCAACTAAACCCTTGGGGATATGGTTAGAAGGTAACCGTACAACCTCATTTCCCATGAAATAATTTTTTCCATCAATAATTTCCTGATAAGCATCAAAATCAATTTGCTGACCTTCGTATAGATCCAAACCTTGAATAAGCCTTAAGATGTCATTTTCATCCTCAAAAACTTTCCAATTGCAAATATTATCTGGCACATCTGGTCTACTCTTTATTTCCAATTTTGATACTCCAG
This sequence comes from Chamaecyparis obtusa, assembly GCA_027943335.1. Classification (NCBI taxonomy): domain Eukaryota; kingdom Viridiplantae; phylum Streptophyta; class Pinopsida; order Cupressales; family Cupressaceae; genus Chamaecyparis; species Chamaecyparis obtusa. The sequence continues at coordinate 926,932 of BSBK01001592.1, forward strand.
TAAGGGTTGCATCATTGCTCTTTGATGAACCATTTGCAAGCAAGTCTGCCATAATGTTTTTTGATCTTTCTACCCACATAATATTGAAAGCATGAAAAAATGCAATCCAATCCCAGACAACATATTTGTATAATTTAAGCTTGTCATCCTTTCCAACATATTGTGATCTAATTTGAGCAATGATTAACTAAGAATCTCCCTAAAATTTTAAACACCTTATACCATGTTTTATTACAATATCTAATCCTAGTATCAAAGCTTCATATTCAATTGTATTATTTGTGCATTGGAAGGTTGATAGAAAAGAATAGTTAAAAGTAGTACCTGATGGGTATATAAGTAAAAAACTAGCTCTTGAGCCCTCTTTAGAGCATCCACCATCAAAGTACAGCTTCCATAGACCATCTTGTTGTAAGAGAAACTCATCAACAATTGGATCAGTATTTTTTAGCTATGGCACTATTTCTTCAATCACAAAGTTGTCCATGTTAATATCAACACAACAAATTAGATCCTTTGGTGCTACCATCTCAATCATTACTCAGAAATGAGGTTCTTTGTACAACTTTACCTCAGTACCATTTATAGGTATGGTAGCATATGATAGGTCTAGTTGTAACTTTCCTCCTACTATTGCTGCCCACTGTCTTGATAGTAGCATACCATAATGGGGCTTGGTATAAACTACAACAACATCCATTTTTAAAGTGGCTTTAGGGAATGCATCAATCTTTACCTCTATTCCAACCAAAGTCCCTACCATAGGAACAACTCTATTATCCATGGTATAACATCTGACATTAGATGTATCAACTTGAAGTCCTAATTCCTTCATCACATGGTAAGGCATCACTGTAGCAGTAGCACCAAAGGCTATCATACAATTTTTCAACAATAAATTATTTACAATCAAAGTGACATAGAAAGGATCAATGGAAGAGGGCTCTTTGGTTACAATATTTATAACACAATAGTTGGAAAGCCCTTTCATTATCTAAGGTCCTACCATTGGCTTCACATTCTCTGACACAATAGGAATGCCCTCTTGTTCATTAATCAGAGCCAAAGTTGTTGCCTTATGCTCTTTTATTTTCAGCATTTCTAATAAAGGGATTGACACCTTCATCTGAGATAAAACATGTCTCATGTCAAAAGTTGGGGCCTCAGTAGAAAGATTAGATAAGTCTTTTCTTCCACCAACCCTTTTATTTCTCTATTCTATAATATTTTCCTCATCTCTCTTAGCCCTCTTAACCATAATAGGTTGCTACTTGTTATTGTTATCTTTTCTTGGAGAAGAAACTGGTTTAGGAGAAACCTTACTCTGAGGATCATTCTTGACAAAGAGTGACCTAGGGACTCCTTGATCTACATCAACCTTTCTATTTCTCAAGTTGTATGAAGATCTAGCTTGAGAAATAGCAGCCACAGTCAAATTCTTGATTTCTTCTTTACTAGGCTTTCTCCAATGAGTACCTTCTATCTCTGGTCTAACCATATTTGTTTGACCAGTCTCATTATCAGATTCTTCATGATCAGAATGGGAAAATATTTGTTGCTCATAGACAGGGAGAGTTCTCCTTTTATGGTCAACATACTCTACTATCTCTTCATCATCTAAAGAGGCAAATTCTTCCACCCTCAGAGTGGTGAACATATTTACTACAGGTTTTTCAGAGCCTTCATGGTCTCATGCAAGAAAATCTTCTGGTTCATCTTCTAAAGCTTAACAAACAACACATTGAAAAGGTGAGTGAGGCATGTTGTAGGCCACACACTGTGGAATATTTTCCACATTGTGGGTTGTGTTCTTTTTCAAAGGATCAGGAGTATCCTTTCCATTTTGTGGCTCATGGTTGTCAAAAATAGGCTTCCCATCCTTCCAATTTGTCTTATATGGCTGGTCATGTAACCTAGGGAATATTTCCCACCTTTGATAAGGTGGTCTATTATCTTGGAAACACTTCCCACACTTATCAAATCTAGTAGAAATATCTTTAACAACACTTGCCAATTTGGCAACCTTGTCATCTTCCTTGGTAGGTTTCACAACATGTGGTCTAGTCTCTTTCCACAGTCTACCTTCATCCCTTTTATACATTTGGCTAGATGCTTTCCTATTACTTTCAATATTCATTACTAATTTGAAAGAATCTCTTGAAGTACATGGAATTTTATCCCTTAAAAGGTAAGACACCTTTCCTTCTACAACATTGAAGTATGTAGTCAAACAAACTTCATCATCTAATGTTAAGACCTGGAATAACTTGCACATGGCTTTTTGAAACCTGCCATTGAATTCTGACATACTTTCATTTGCATGCTTTTTTATATTATTGAACTCATTTAACATGTAAGTAGAATTAACATGTTCAACATACTATTCTTTAAAAATTCTTATAAACTCATCCCATGAGGTAATACTATTTTCAGGTAAACCTTTGTACCAATCTCTAGCATCTTCTATTAATGATTGAACAAAAGGTTTCATGACAACATCCTTATTCTCAATCTCATAATCATTTATTTGATCATTAAAAGACTTGAGATGCACTTCACATGTGATAAAATTATTTCCTGTGAATTTAGGGAATTTGTCTCTTACCTCATTTGGGATGACATTTGGTTGACTAGGAATACCGTTAAAGAACAATGACCTGTATTTGTCTAGATGAACTGGCCTCCTTTGAACATTCTGTGAAGCTTGGGCTCCACCTCCTCCAGTATTCTAGTGTGAAGTATTTCTAGCAAGACCACCGGCTAATGGGACTATGGGAATGACATTTTGAACTAGTCCTTGGACCATTTGCTGGGAGAATAAAGCTTGGGTATTAGGCACAAGACTAGCCAATTGATTTTGTGGTATTGGCCCACTAACAATAGGGATTGAACTACTAGCATTTGTATTCATGTTAGTATGAAGGAAAGCAATTTTTCTCTTCATCTCATTTGCTCCAGCCTCTAATTCTAGCTTTTCTATTTGAATGGCCAAATCTTCCTTGGCTTTTCTAGCCTTTTCTAGATCTAAGCTAGCCTGAGATATTGTAGTATGATTAGCCCCATTCTTTTCAGAATCATTTATGCTAATTCCAACTACTTTTTATTTTCCCTTGTCAGATGCATTTATCACTTTACTTCTAAGATCCTCATTTATTCTTATCTCCAATGGATGCAACTATCTCAGGACATGGCTTTCACCCTCAAACTCATCTTTCTCAGGATTTGGCTTATTGTTGTTGACTTGTTGTCTCAAAATTTGGACATCCCCAAACAACTCACTATCTAAACAAGCAACTTTCTATTTTAGATACTTGGATCTCATTATTTTTTGTCTTTCTAAGGAGTTCTTGCTTTTCCATGAGTAATTCATAAATTTCTTGTTCTTGCTCCTTTTTCCTTTTAGTAATTTCCAAAAATTATTCCTAGTCCTTTTTTCTCAAAGCAATAACTTCTTCCCTTAGTTTCTTAGAATTGTGAGATTCAGTGTCAGTAGCAGAAGTATATTCTATTTGCTCTAGATTTTCTTATGTAGGGAAGAAACCTATGTCTATGAATTCATCTTGCTGAGGAGGACTAATAGACTCATGGTCCATTCTTCTAAGGAATTCAGGATTCTTAGAAAATGATAGGATTTCATTTTGGGTGGGAATTGGAACATACTCTTGAGCTGGTCTATGTGAATCATTACTAGCTGTCCCCCTTCTGGACCATTTCTTTCTACTAGGGGTATGTAATTCCTCACCCATCCTGCTTTTAAGGTGATCTCTATAATAAGACCTAGTATTCCTTGGCTTACTCATATCACTTTGACAAGATAATCTCAAAATTTTCAAAACCTTTTACCAGCAACTGGTAAACATAGAGTTTAGAACCACCACCCACAAATTTGTGGGAATAGATTGATAAGATGGTCTTCAAATATAGCAATAAATAGTTAGCAAAACTGTTAGCAAATTTATTGCTAAAATATTCTAGAATCCCCAGTAGAATCACCAATTTTGTTAGTGTTAAAAATTACAAATGATCAAAACTGAACCACAAAATCTTTGATTCATAACTCTATCAGTCCCAACTGATGCATCAACAATAGTAAACACTAAGGTATTAAGGATTTACAATCCTTCTTCTCTTTGAGCTTTATGCTATAGGTGGGTATTACCTTTTAAGATTGAATTCTTCAAATATCACAATAGTTACCTATTAGCTTATGGTGATTGATCAGGAAAGTATTGTACACTTTTCCTCCTACCCTCGACGGGGTTCAGGGCCGACATATTTTTAGCTATTTTTTGGCTGACATGTTTTCAGTTATTTTTGGGCCGGAATGTTGTAACTCATTCTAACCCTAAAGCAGCAAAATATTATATAATATGAATTAGGGTTAGGGATTTCATTATGTATTGTTTTAGTACTTGTGGCAAAATTGAGCTGTAAGGGATTACAGATTGTAATTAGGTTGTAATCACTAGATAATAATAATATTGGACTCATTGTTGGTGGATGTAGCCCAAAGATTGTGTGAACCATGTTAAATCTTTGTGTCTTTTGTTCTCTTCTGTGTGGTTTATGTTTTTCTGATACTTGGTTATATTTGCATGTAATTGTTATTTTTGCCTTGTTAAATCCTAACATTACCTATATACTTGATATAGATCTAATCATATAACTCTCTCACAACTTTGTAGTAAGTAATTATTTAAATTGGATGATGGTGAAAACAATGCTAAGTGAGTAATGAGCAGTACCAAATCCAAGGGCATCAGAGTCAACAAATGCACATCTACAGAAAAACTTCTCAACTCAAATAAACCCAAACCCCAAATAAAATTCCTTGCAAATTATCTTCTTATGAACATATCATATCATCAAATTCATACATAAAAATGAAATCTCAGAGACCTCACTCAAGATTTACCCCTCCCTTGAAAGGAACTCAAGATTCAACCCCACTATCTACCTTGGAGAAGGATGTATCTAAAATGCCTTGCAAATTTAAACACAAAGAGAAATAAAAATCACACATGAAGACAATAAAAGATATACATGGAACTTTAGTATATTTTATTAATAAACTTCATGTATCAGTACATTCAGAAAAACTTGGATTCATGAGAATCAAAACAAAATCTATAAATTCCTATTACAATAAGTATTTTGACCACCCTTTGGTGTGATTTAGAACTAGCTATATATGGAGAAACCATCTTTGGATCCTTGAGAAAAGGATACAACAAGCCTTAGATGGTTCTGATAGTGACTTGCACTAGATTACAAAAGACTTAAATTTCTAATAGAAAAAGAGGGAAAATGGCACCAAAAGTTGTTCCTCCTCATGGTGAGTTCCTCTTTGAGCTGCACCTTTGTCTGCTGGTATTGAAAGAAATTACCAAAGTTTTTATGTGAATGATGACTGTCAACCGACTAATCTACATCATTCTTTTCATGATAGTTTCTCTCCCTATGCTCATAGATCAGGTGCATTGCTGGAGCTCATCCATCTTCTATATCATCAATATCATCTATTATAGGATTATTCCTTTTGGGATTTTCAAGAGTCGCCCATGTAGATACCTATTCTTCTATTGGCCATTGGAATTGTTGAATGCTCTGGAGCTATTTTTTTTGCCTTTCCCACCTAGAATTAGTTACCTACTTGACATTTGTAGTAAACTTGGTGACGTCCATCTCAGCTTTTAAGGCTTCATCCAAAACATTATTGAATCTATTAATATCCAATTCATTATTTTTATTAACAAATGCCTCTTTCTTAGATAGCAAGGAATCAAAATCTGATTTCCATTAATCTAACCCCTTTATTGAGCCATCCTCATTCTTGATTGGAGGAATAAACCTATTGAACTCTGGGCCAAACATTATTATCCTTGCCTGAATTTAATTTGTCTTTCCTTTAAAAAATGGCAAGGTTTCCCCTATCTGATCAATCTCTTCACCAACTTGTAGCACAATCTCAAGAATATCTGGTCTAAGGGATTTCACAGTTGCCAACCTCTCAAAAATTGATGCTCTGATCAACCAGGTTGTATGATAAGTACTAAAAATTGTAACAAAATTGTTTACCTCCATCTGTATTCCATGTAATTTATTATAAGCAGTGTATACTACATCTGCTTTCTCCTTCAAAACTTTAAGTCTATGTTGCAAAATTTTCAATAAGGAATCCAATGCCACTTTATTTTGATCTACACTGGTTTGTTCATGAGAAACCTCTTTTTCTTCTATACCCTAGTTTTCTAACTATGGGGGATGTTTAGGTGGTTGAGGGGTAACCACAAGCATGTTGATTATCTGTTGTTTTAGATCATCCACATATTTCTCCAATTCCTTTTCCTTCATTATGTTGACCTCCCTATCTCTAAAAAGTGCACTATAATCTTCAAATAGGTTCTTATATCTATCTAAGAGTTGCTTAGTTTTATCATCGTTTAATCTTGCAAAGTGGGTAAGCAGTTGTGAGATCTCTAAGTCTCCTATATCCACATAGCTTTGTCACCATCCATTTTCTCTTGTATATTTAGTAGAGAAGGGTTCTGGTCCTTGGGATAGAGACTCCATATAGCCAATGCCTGATTCTTAGGGCTATACCTAGATCCTTTTATTAGATCCCCTACTTGGGTCTCTGAAGATAAGCTTATATCTTCTTGCCTCCTTATATGGTCTATAATGAAAGCTAAGGCCAGATCCCATCTAGGTACAAGCAACATGTTAATAGCCTTTACTAGTTTTCTAGCTTCCTCTCGAGTGATGGTCTCTGATTCAGGATCATAGTCCTTTAATGCTTGGATGGCCTCATCAGGTACGTGACCCTTCTTTGTGATCTATACATTTGACGCAACCTACTATTTCTTGTGCCATAATAAGAAATTCTTGAATTCATCTGACTTAATAAAATCATCATCCTTCAAGAAAGCATCCTACTCTAGCATTCTTTCATCTTGACCTAAAGCCAAGGGAAACTCAACTTATTCAACTATGTTTTTTTTTTCTCTTCTCTTCCCTCATTTTCTTCCTTAATTGATGATCATAGGTGCTAGTTCCAGTGATTAGAGCTCCTACTCTATCCTTCTTCTTCTCAAGAACTCTTTCTTGTGAAGGCTCTCCAACTTGCAATTTATGCCTCTTAAGAGGAGGCTCACTAGTATCATGAGAGCTAGGAAGCTCTATCAAATCCATAATTGTATTTTCTTCTCCTCCTTTCTCAATAGGAGGTGGTTGTTCTATGGTAGGAAGGCTATGTATTGAATAACCACCATCACTATCTTCTTCAAACTTTGATTCAGAATGCTTCTCCTTCTCCCTTTCTTTATAATCAATTTGGTCCTCAAGTGAATTAACCAATGTATTGAAATTCTCCATCATTTTATCTAATCTCTATAAATATGGCAATGTGGGGTAGAAGCCTCCAAAAGGAATCCCCTTTTTTATTATCCTTGTCTCAAAAGAAAACAATTATTGTATTTGTTCTGCTCTCCTCTGCACCTCATCATCCTCTAGGATATTTATAATGATGTCTTCTTTAGGAAACTCCTCATGTCTATTATTTATAGGGATGGTAGGAGTACAATATTTCCTAGCTATAACAATAAAATCCTCTATATCTACATACTTATACATGGTAGCATTCATCTTAGACTGGCCCGACCAATCATTCAATTTACTAAATGCATTATTCCCAATTGTGAAGTGGCATACTTGGAAGTTCCTAGGGGTAAAGGTACCCTTCCTATGGGGGGCCAAGTGCTCCTTATTAGTTAACATCAGCTACCAAATGATATTTAGGAATGCAATACTGGGTGGTACAAAGAATGGTAGAACATGGGTTGGCTAGGGGCACCCATAGACTCTGATTATTGTAAAGGTTTTGTCATAGTAAAAATCTCCCCAATTATGATTTTTAGTCCACTTGTCAACAAATTGACAAGGCCTTAGTACTTGCAAAGCTTCAACTGGCAGCCTAGAAAGATTTAGTCCTAAGCTAAGAAAGATTGGTTGTACCATCTAGTTCTAAAAGGCACAAAAGTCACACTCTATGGAAGTGAAGCTCCATGCCCTTATCCAAAACTAAATTGAATTAGGTTGACCATTCCACATCATTTGAGGCTTGAGGTACTCCAAGTCCGTAATATTGTAATTGTAATATAGGATAAGATGCATGAGCAGTGAGTAATGCATGAACCTAGGAGTAGGCTCCCTTTTCCTGATAGCTTCAAGTCCTTCATGCATTTTATTTATTACATATCCTATGTAATCATATCCTTTTCTTGTATGGAGGCTCTATGAATCTAATACCAACATCAATATATTAGATGAAATTCTTTCTACTCCACCATCCACTCCCAACACTCTGCTCAATCCATATGCAATGTACTTAATGTAGAAAATCAAATCCTTGTAGAAATATAGAGCAACCCCTACTACTGGAGAAATGTATTTTATGTTGGCTCTTGGGACATGACTCTGGATTTCCCTAGCAACTAGGGTTGATTCCCTAATGTATCTATTTTCTTGGGCCTACAAATTGATCTATGTGGCCATTGGAATGTGAATGCCAAAAGCCTTCATAAATGAATTCCTATCTAATGTGACTAGAGTTGAGCCATCTCCTTTCCTTATTATTTTTGACAAAGGGTCATACTTGTCGGCCAACCCAATGGGAAAGTCTACATCTAGAAAAACATCAGGTACTATCAACCTAGCCAACCTAGAGGTTCGAGGGTTTGAAATAGGCACCAGAATATTAGCATTTTTATAAAAATACCTAAACAAGAACATTCCAGATACATCACTTGTCTTCACATCCCTACAGAATCCTAAATCATCAATGAAAACTTCATCACTAACCTTATTGTTTTTTGAGGACCCAAGTAGGAGAGAGAGAAATTCTTCTGAGTAACTTTCCTTCACTTTTTCTTTGGTTCCCTTACTGGTAGAAGCTCTGTTGGTTGTTGGTTGACTCATCTTGAGTGCAGATAGAAATTAATCTGAAACTTCTGAACTTACTAAACTTTTTAATCACTGAAAAATTAGGAATTCTCATAGTTCTTCAGCTCTGGCTCTCTACAATGGTTGGTAAATTTATAGTGAGTGATAATTAACTATATTTATTCTGAAGAATTGATTTCATTAAACCATTTGAGACTCAAGCTCTGCAATTCATGTCACTTCCGCCATTACTTGGCATGATCTGAACTTCAATTCACTACCCATGAGCTAAGAAAGTGACTACACTTAGTCTCCCAGTCATTGCAAGACCTGGTGCCCTTTTGATACTTTTTGAGATTTAACTACTAAAGGAAAATCCTTAGTCGCTATATGATTTCATTTTTTTTAAAATTCTATCTCGAGACCTGGTGACTATAGTAAAAAATCATAGTCACTAAATGATTTGGCTTTTTATAATTTTGTCTCACGATCTAGCGACCTTTTGAAACTTTATTTTTTCATTCATAGACCTAGTGACTATAGTCTATCTCTGATAGTTGCTCCAAAATTTATCACTTGTCAATTATATTCTAAGATTTGGCGACAACTGTCTTTCCCAAGTCTTATTGCCTTTCTTTTTTATTGAGAGACCTAGTGACTAGGAGTGAGTCTCTTAATCGTTGGAACTTGCTGACTTTTCAAAATTCTTTTGGAGACTTAGCGATTTCACCCATCTGGAGACCTAGCGACTAAAGAGAAGTCTCTTAATCACTATAACTTTATTCAAATCCTCATTCCATCTTGTGACTTCACGATAGCCACAAGATCTTAATCTGATGGTAGTCGCCCAGTCTCATAAACTTCACTTTAAATTTGACTTTCTTAGGAGATCTGGAGACTAAAGCAATCTGGAGATCTAGCGACTGAAGGTAGAATATATTTGATTTATTGCTTTTGGAGACTTAGTGACTATAGTCCATCTCATAATTGCTAAAAGATTTTTATTTCTTCATTTTATTTGGTGACCAATCAAGGATGAACATGTCAGCAAATTCGGTAAACGGATTCATATCATTTTTCATTTTTTGATCTCAGCTAGAACTTAACCCTTAGTCATCTGGTGATTGTGTGACTGAAGTCACCTCCTAGTCACTTAATGCTTTCTCTAACTTGGGTTTGATCCAGAGACTAGGAAAAAAAGTATTTCTCACTGTCGCTGAATTTTTCCCTATCCCATGGTTTGATTGGGAGATAACATGACCACCATCCGATCAAGATTGCATCAACAGTTCATATTCATTATGTGAAAACCTTTACCTTAACTCATCACTTTCTGGTGAACATGCGACTGAAGACATCTCATAGTCTCTTAATATTTTCCTTAACCTTGGTTACATTTGGAGATCACGTGAAAGCCCTTATTCAAAAATTTTCTAGATAATTCAATTAACCTTAGTTAGATTATGAGATTAAGAGTTAACCATTGATGTTTCCTTCATCCTATGATTATCATTGAGTCGCTAGACATCTTGTGACTTAATCGCTACATTATGAGATCAGGAGATAACTACGTCGTTGGATCACTGAATGTTTAAAACATAACCACCAGAATTGGGAGAACACACAACTACTACAATCACTGGGTCACTTCATAAATGGACTAACTATCCGAGAACTTGGAGACCTGGCGACTAAAGGAGAATACACCCCTCTCTTTCATTTGGAGACTTAGCGACTAAAGAGAAGTCTCACAATCACTGAATATGTTATCACTTCATCATTTTATTTAGAGATCACCCAACTGAAGGTATTTTTAATTTGGAGATTGGGCGACTATAGTTTCCTTCAGAATATTTATCAGTATAGTCGCTAGATCTCATAATTCTCCATGGGGTCATTCAGAGACTACCTAACCAAAGTGTTAGAATAACTGAGAGGGGGGTGAATCAGTTATCCACAATCCCAAATCAAAATGTATAATCCAAAACAATTTACTTAAACTTTTGAAGCTTGGTAACATACAATACTTATACTATTTTCGCTTTTATTGATTACTAGTCAATAAAAACTAATGATTACTGAACAAATGTAACATGTAATATGTAAATTATGATAACAAGCAATCATCACAATGAACACATAACACAAAATATTTAATGTGGAAACCCCGTGAAGGGAAAAAACACCTAGGACCGACAACCCAGAATTGTTCACTCTTTTGAAGTGAGGTCGGTGAAGACCCAACCCTATTAAAGGTTACAAACACACAGAACTAGGTGTGACCTTGTTAGAGGATTTTAGACCAATCGTTATCATCCAACCAAAATTCACTATGGGGTTGATAGGATAATAATTTTCATTCTATGAATGATAAATAAAAGATTTTCAAGTCCACTCTGTTAAGAGATTTCTCTGTTTATAATGGTTAAAATGTAACAACAGTTGATCTGAATACAATACAACTTCAATTGTAGATTATCAGATCTATGTTTAGCCCATATAAATTCTTTGATCATTATTTCAATTCTGTATCACAATAACCAATGACTTACTATTGCTCGGTAATAGCTTTTATAATGCTCGATATACTTTGTAGTTTGATTCTCATTAACCAATTTCATCAGGCATACATGAAGCTTCTTCATGTGATAGTTCTACAGTCTCCTTTGGGCATTAGTTTCATGACAAAATTCCAGGCCCTTAAGTAGACTAGTAAACCATTTTCTTCTCCTCCATAAGATTTTTCTGCTTAGTCTCCTTCGTCCATTTTGCCGCTTAAACCTTCCTTAGCTGATGTGCTAGCAAAACATTTTGATTTCATTCTTTAGATTTCCTTGAATTATCCTAGCCATTGATCTTCATAACAAGCATTATCTCCATCACTAATTATGATGTATGACTAGTTAGAATAATATCCTAGTAACTCAAGAATTGGACATCCTTTAATAGTGTTTGATTGTTGAAAATCATCATGTATCTACTTAGAACATCATGCTAGACTTCATTAAATGTATCAATCTAGGAACATGAACTTGAGATGATGGCTGAAAATTTTATGCTTTAGTTCTTCTCAATAGTCATCACTACTAAAGTAAAAGCTATTGCTACAAGAGATTTATACTAGAAACTGAAACTATAGATTAACTCTCATCTTGAAGGAAATAAACTTAATAGTAAATAGATAATGCTTCAGAAGTAAACCTATGCTACAAGAAACAATCAATGGTTCTGCTACTAGTGGCTGTAGGAGCAACAATACTTAATAACTTCAAAGAAACTTAACTAAATCCTAATCAAGCATGAATAGGGAATTCATCTCTCGTGTGGGCCCCCATGGAAGTATGAATGAATTATAACTCAGAGATTGAAATAAAGAACTTTCATATATTCATTCAAAAAAACATGGATACAATATAGGATATCAAAGTATTTTACTCTATTGCTGGATTATAGTATGAATTCCTCAATACGTCTAACTAGCCTGGAATCATAAGTTCTAGCTTATTTAAAAACAACTAAGAAAAATAGAACTCCTACAAACTAGGTCCTTCATTACATAGCATAACAACTTCAGTTAAAAGAATGAAAACATCATTTATGCAAGAGGATTAGCCATATTTAGTGCTTCAAGAATATAGGAACACTTGATAACTAGATTGATTTGGACTGAATCAGCAATCACAAATTTATGGAAGAAGTGGAGCTATGATGAACTTCAAAAATAGTATCCCCCTTAAAAGACCACTCATCCTTGAGTCCGCCCTCCTTGATGACTTATTCTTCCTGCAAAAGGTTAACATAACAGAATACAAAACATGAATCCAAGGCAGAGATTATAATAAGTTTTCCTATTTTAATGTAGCCTTGTCATATGGTTGCAGGAGATCTACCCATTAAAGCTAGAGAAGAAAGATACCATATTTTATCATAACATTCATTAATCTATATATATATATATATTTAGTTTTGTCCTTAAGTTTCATAAGTATCAAATATACATATAGCTAAAGCTTAGAAATATAAAAGACTATATAATGTTCATGAAAAGCCATAAGATATTCAAGTCTGAACTTAGAAAATCATAAACAAAACATTCCATAAACTTGATTCATCATTCCCCCCAGCTTAACTATTTGCTGGCCCTCCAGCAAATAAATTGTTCAACCTAGCTGTCAATCTATAGTCACCAGCTATTCTCTAACCAGTACCTCCCTCTGCACGACTCCAATAGAATCCTTTTGTTTCCCCGTGTTTATTCCATCTCTCCTTTTCCCTCTGCATATCAAAACTATCCAAATTTTTTGAGTTTGCAAGTAAAGGAGACATTAGTAATGGAGGCTAAAAGGTTAGTGGAATCTAGAAAATTTCTCTCTCTCTCTCTCTCTCTCTCTCTCTTCCCAATGAAATGTACCAAGGAGCATGCTGTGTTTCCATAGTAAAATTGAGAGGTGAATGTGGTTCTTTGTTTCTCATCTCCCTAGATAAAATATTCCAGCACCATTGAATGGCATTTCTAGCCTCAGGTAGTTCAGAATCTATCATTTGTTCATATGCATTAAATGCTTCATTTCTCATTGGATAAATGATCTTGCTACCTGAGTCAGAAGGGGCAATCCTTAACTAATTATAGTAGTAAGTTTGAGGATCTTTGGCTTCAGGCCTTAGAAATAGGGGAATGTCTAACTCCAAATCCATATACACCTTAGCTTGAGTGTCCCAAATAATTTCATTCTCTACCTAGGACATGAGGGCTCTGAGTTGAATATCCCCAACATAAAGCAAGGGATTCCAAACTTGGTCATTAGGGACTACTAGGTTGTGGAGATAAAGTTCACATAATAGATTTTGAATGGCTATAGGAGAGTTATGGAATTCTTGAGAAAATTGGATAGGCTCTTGTAATGAGGAAGACCTATCCTACATAATATAGGTCATTTGATAGTTTAATAGCTATTCCTTAAGAAACAAGGCATAGATAGGTGATGGGGATCTACAACCCATCAGGTCAAGAATTAAAGATGTAATTTTGTCAAGTTTCACACTTAATTTTTCTATCTTTTCCTCCTGAACAAGTGTTTCCTGATAATGAAGGTCTACTACCCCATTTAATTCTTTCTGTTGTTGTTTCCACTGCTCTCTCTCAGAATTTAATTGCTTAGACAATCAGAAGATAAAAGATAACAAAGAATTTGAACTAGATTGATTTGTTATTGAGCTAGGGAAAGGATTGTCTGCAGTTGGAGGAACAAATGACTTACCATTGTTAGCACTTGTCATCTTCAAAGGATCTACTAGATGATCATAGCCCTCTCAGTGTTAGAGCATTACTGAGCCACTGAAGCTAATGTATCTAACCCTTCATTCAAAATTTTCTCTACAACCTTATTGACAAGGTCTATGTCAATATCTGGATTTTCTTCATAGGGATCTATTTCTGCTACAGGAGACTCTGTTGTAGGAGAGAATTCTATTTCATATGCTTCCCTGATTTAACTATCAAAGTCATCACTTTTTGAATCATCTTCCTAAGGATTCCCAGAGGTTGATCCTCTCCTTCAAATCACATAAGATTTCTCTTTCGAGATGGACTCATCTTCGATTATAATGACTTCTGCATTTACTAGCTTATCAGGAAACTGCTTCATTTTAACATCAGGACATTCCTCAAATGTATCCTATTCCATAATCTCAGTCCCTTGCCCTTCCTACTGAGAAGTTTCAAGTTGTAATTTAGCTTCTTGCTGAATATTTTCATCCTCTTGCTAAATGTTTTCATCCTCTTCTTCCTTCTATCTAGAATCTTGTGTCATATTTGGATCATTAATTAGAATCTCCTCAGTTATTTTTGACCTCTTCCTAGCACTTCTCCTTAATGGAGTTTCCTCCTTTTCTATAGCTTTTCTTTTTCTAGACGTGCCCATGGCTACAAGAGATGCCTTAGCCTGCTGACTAGTACTAGGTGTTGGATATTTTTCTTGCAGGACCAAACTTGAATCATAAGGTGGGCTTGACTCTCAAAAGGGGCACATCAAGTTTGACAAGAAAACAGTCCAATTGATGAGGATAGAGAGAAATCCTCCTTCTTTGAGCTCCACATTCACTCAGGCGGGTATTGCCTTATCTGCACACTCATGCCATCCTTTTGGTGAATAAAAGGCCTGCAGATAGATTAGTGTGAAATAGCCTTCAAAACCCTTCAGGTAACCTATACCCCAATGAAGCCAATTCATATACAAACAGCCCTATTTGCACAGAATGAGTCTGAAGACTAGAGAGGAACTCCTACTACTACCACCAACATGAAAATAGTATTGATATTTAAAGATGCAAAAAATAGCCCAAACCCATCAAACATTGAACTCAACTGAATGTACTATTCCTTGATCAATTCCATTATCCATTGGGCAGACCTCACATACAAACAATGAAACATGAACCAACTATTGTCAAAGACTCATAGCCATAAATATAAATGTTCTGTCCCATTCACTACTTATAAGATCCTTCTGTAGATAACAAAGATGAATCTATGTCCCTTCTAAAGTAAATTCCACTTGATCCTAGATCAAGAACTAAAGACAAGAACATATGCAAAGGTAACCCTATGCAATGGATCAAAAAATCCAAAACTCACATGAATGACACTAAGGAGAGACTTGTAAACATGAAATAGTTATATTAAGTATGATGAATCATGTACATGATCAAAGTAGGACAGAGATCAAACCACTTCAATAACCTGTAAAAGACTTCCAGAAATTCTATTCAACTTACATGCAATGTGATAGAGTTTTCTATTTCCTTGGAACTGACAAAATTCAGATTCCTTAAACTATCAAAAACCTCCTACTTATACCACTAGCTATCTTGGAATTCTCTTGGAGAATGCAACAAGCTTGGGATAGCTAGGGTTAGGGTTTCAACCACTAAACCTACTAGAAACAATCATGAATTTAATTCAGGGGTGGGAAACACATCCAATCCAAGAAAGAGCAAATCCTGAACTGATCCTTAATTATGAAAGTCTTCTCTGCAAGTACAAAGGATCACAAAACCAAGCTCAAAAGGACACCCTGCAACATGTCTTGAGCCACAACTACAACGTACATGCTCTGCAAACAAGCACTAGACATCTTGGATCACACTACAAATGGAAACCAATCGTTTCTCACCAAACAAGGTCATTTTTGCATTGAATTCCATAAAAATGGTACCCTTTGTCACTAGAAACTCTTAGAAATTCAAATTTGAATTTTAATGGTTATTTCTTTGGTGCCTATAGAGAAATGATGGCCAAAATTTAAACCTTTACCAACTTTAAAACGTAGTCGTCCGATCAATCTCCCTTAGCGGGCTTTATGACTTTCCTTAAAAGTGGTCCTAGTCAAACTTAGTGAATTAGTGACAAAGAACCTTTGCCAATTTGCAAAACACTTCACTCCTTCGCTAAATAATTTAGTGACTTCCTGACTACCATTCACCAAATCACCAAGCAAACTAGCGAATCACCCTTTTATGCACAAACGTGCGAACACATTGAATTTTGTTGGCACTGCCAGATCGTTATCCAGTCCACCAAACCTCAGACCCCACCTGGGTTCACTTGATGCCACCTTTCACCACACTATTCATTGTATCCACTTAGTCACTAACATAGGACCCACCTTAGAACTCCGCAATGATGATATCTCAATAGTTATCACATGATCGCATAGCTAAGAGATGGGCTATGTGATCATGCGACAACCCACCAACACTGCAACCGTTGCCTACCCTTAAGTATCAGACCCACCACGTGTATCCACCTCAACACCTACTGGCCAATGAAAATCATGCACATCAGCATCTCCTGGCAAGTGGACCCACCGCCCGTCAACTCTTTTAAATGCTGCAAGATCAGATGGTTGTCACATGATCGCAAGGGGAAAGAATATTCTTTGCAGTCATGTGGTAACTATAGGATTGAAAGGGATCTAACAATCAGGCCCACATCTCTACCCCACATCCAATAAAACCTTGCCACCCTTACATCTAGATGATGCCTCTTCACCACCTACTACCAAGCCCTAGGGACACGTGTCAACCAGTTGCATGATTGCATAGGCAAAAACTAGGCTATGCAATCATGCGACAGCCAACCAAAGGCTACCACATGACTGCCTCTGGGACCACTACCCTCCAATAGGCCCCACATGTAAGGAAGGAACCGGTTGCATGGTCACATGTTAGAATTTTCTGACATGTGATCATGCGACAACCAATCAGTTTGAAACCTTTGGAAACCAGGTCCCACCATCCATCACACTTGCACAGCTTGGGAACACCATCAAATAGGGTAGAAGTGCGAGGTCGAAAACACATAGGGTTTCTGACATCAAACGATAAGTGCACAAAAGCTGGAAGGCATAAGGTTGAAAACAATGAAGGTTTTCACACAGACTGAAAACATCATGGATTTTCAAAAACATTGTGGGTTTTCGACATTGTGGCAGATTCTAAAAATATTTTCCTGCAGACCTTAGAACTTGAATAATTTTTTGGATTTTGCAATTTAGCATGTGCAATTTGGACTAGAGAAAGGTGACAACATGAAGAACACAGGGCTAAGAGCTCAAACCATGAAACACTATGGATTTTTTTTGCAAATCAAAACTATGCAGCAGGGTGGGATAACTTAACAAAAAACTACAAGGAAGAAGACCATTTTCATAAGATTTTGCATTGACAGGAAAATGGACCAACACTAGGGTTAATTTTCTTTTTCCTATCCTTTGGGGAAACCATTTCTACTATAGGAGCAACTTCAACTTTTTTGGTAGGAGTCTTTGATTCTTCTTCATGAGTTGATCTTGAAGTAGAAGAATTGGTGGAATTAGGGGAAGTAGGGGTCCTAACCCTAGATTTCTTCTTGGATGAAGAACACTGTGCAATTTCAATAAAAATTTTCCTAACCCCTTTAGCAGTTTTAACCCTTTGTCCCACTCTACACCCAATTGGTTCAAGGGTAGGCTCCTTAAACCCATGCAACAAAAATTCCTCACAGGAAATATTTGACTGCTCCCTTAATGATTTTTCCACTATCAACTTGATTAGACAGTGGTGAGAGACATAATTTCATTTACCCTCTTGGACTAGAATGGCTTGCTTTGACAAAATACCAAACACAAAACTAGGGACATTGATAGGTCTGTTATCATGTCTTAAACAACTCAAGAATTTAAAGTGAACAACATGTAGGAATGAGTGCCTCCCTTTGCAAGTGAAATACCTAATGATATAAACCACACATCGTTTAAACAACTCAGGAAGAGATAGTTAAAATGTACCTTGTTTCCTATCAACTTCAAGTGGCAGGTCTGTATGGAGTGAATTGAGCTATGGAAGTAGTTGGGTCAAGATTCTTTGCAAATTCCTCACCCTCAAGCGGTAAACCCATAAGCTCTACAAAAATTGACTGAGAAAATGGCACCTTCAATCCATTAACTGTAGCCACTCCTTTCAAGGAGCTAAGAAACTGAAGTGCAATCTCGTCATCCCAACTAGTTAGTTTCTGGACATAATCTATCCAACCCCTTGCCTGGAAATATGGCCTAAAATTCTAGTCTTCGAGAAAAAAACCATGCACAGTAGGCTCTCTTTGAATGAGATCACCACCCATTGTCTTGTTGCCGAGATACCCAAATAGAGTTGCAGGAGATAAAATAGACAACCAAAATTTTAAACAAGAAAGCTTGAAAAGGCAGGTTGTAGGATGATTCAAATTTGGAAATTTCTAGTAATGCAGTTCGAGAAATGAGCTTATGAATAACATAAATGAAAATCACCATATTATCATTTCATAATTACTCATAATTACTTCTCCACAGAACTCATACTCAACATAACTTGCCACCTTAGTTTTATACATGTGAAAAATAACACGCAGCATAATGATTTTCAAAAGTGTCTAATCATGGCAAAAAAATACAAGTACAATAGGAGAAAGGAATAAATATAAATAT
Organism: Chamaecyparis obtusa; assembly: GCA_027943335.1. NCBI lineage: Eukaryota > Viridiplantae > Streptophyta > Pinopsida > Cupressales > Cupressaceae > Chamaecyparis > Chamaecyparis obtusa. The sequence continues at coordinate 945,873 of BSBK01001592.1, forward strand.
TGCATAAACATAATGACAAAAAAAACTAATAAATTTTCCCCCCCAGCTTAAGATATTGCAAGTGGGCCCTCACTTGCAGTTATGACAAGGCATACAATAGAATAAGAGGAAAACAAATTAAAAATTGCATAACTTGAAATGTGTGCTAACCTGAAGTGCTAGTGAGGTGGCAGTTGTTACGAGCCATGAATGAAAGAAAATATGAGGTGGATGGATGATAGACTAGAAATGAAGTGGAAATTTATTATGGAGAAGTGACTTTTGTTAAGAAAGTATTTATTATGAAGGTGAAAAGACCTTTTTAGACCGAGGAAGACAAATGAGCATAAAGCTCATTACTAGTGGCTACAGGAAGGGTGTCACCAATGGCAGAAGAGAATTGTTGTAGGAACTCCTCGTTTCTTTTTGGTTTGTGATACAACTTCAATTGGTGACCATTGACTAGCAGTTTGAATCATACTAGATCAACTGTGGAGAGCTGAACCGCGCCATTTGGAAAGACTACAATTATCTCATATGGTCCAAGCCATCTTGTTTGAAATTTCCCTTGGTTATGCTGGTACCGAGAGTCATAGAGGATCTCCCAATCTCCAACTAAAAACACTTTGTCCTGGACAAACTTGTCATGCCATTGCTTGTGTTGATTTTGGATCAATTCGGTGTTATGCAGGGCAGATTTTCTCCACTCATCAAGGCCATTCAAACTCAGAATCATGTCTTGCTCTTCTATTGTGAGATCCATCCCAAGATCAAGAGCTTTCCTAAGTGTCTTATGGTCAAATTCAATAGGCATGATTGTAGAGCGACCATACAAAAGCTCAAATGGTGTGAAACTAGTTGTAGACTTCCATGTAGTTCGGTATGCCCAAAGTGCCTTAAGGAAGTCAAATAGCTCAATCTTTCTTATGAAGGGATACTATTTTAGTGAGAATAGATTCCAATTCTCTATTGGTAACTTCCACCTATCCATTAGCTCGGGGGTGATAGGGTGAAGACTTTCCATGCCTGATGTTATATTCCTCCATCAAAGCAGCAATCAAATTGGAAGTAAACTGAGGACCTTGATCAAATTGAATCTCCCTTGGTAGTCCAAATCGGGTGAAGATGAATTCATAAAGGAACTTTGCAACATTTTTATCCCTAGGGTGCTTCATAGGTTTAGCCTCAACCCATTTTGTAACATAGTCAGTGCAAACAAGTATATAAGATTTACCTTGGGAAGAGGGCTCAATAGGACCAACAAAGTCAATCCCCCATTTGTCAAAGGGTGTGACAACTACCTATGGCTATAGGGGAATTTCATCTATCTTTGTAGGCCATCCCATGTGTTGGCATTTGTCACACTTTTTGGTGTACTGAGTAGCATCCTTGTGTAGACTAGGCCAACAATAACCTATAGTCAAAATTTTCAATGTTGTTCTTTTGGCAGCAAAATGTCCACCGCAAGGTTCATCATGACATGCCTTGAGGATATCATAGGTTTCATCCTCTCAAATGCATCTTCTAGTTACTTGGTCAGGACTGGTATAAAACATGAATCTAGAAATCCATGAATAATTAAAGCTCTTTTTAGTTAACAACCTTCTTTCTTTAGCAAAGAAATGAGCTGGTGTCTTACCGATTGTGAGACAATTGGTAATATCAAAATACCAAGGATTGTGTGTAGTTAGAAAGAAAATATGATCATCATGAAAAATGTCATCAATGGCTACAGGATCATCAGGTACATGCAACCTAGAAAGAAAATCAGCTACCACATTGGTTTTACCAGGTTTATCTATGATGGTAATGTCAAACTCCTACATAAGCAAAAACCAATGAGCCAATCTACCAGAGATTGTAGGCTTGTTCATGAGATACTTAATAGAAGAATGGTTGGTATGTACATAGATCTTATATCTAGTAATGTAGTGTCTGAATTTATTCAGGGCATAAATGACTACAAGAAGTTCTTTTTTAGTGATAGTGTAGTTAAACTCAGCACCTTGTAAATTCTTATTGATAAAGTAAATTGCATGCTCAAGGAAGTCGACGTTCTGACCAAGCACAACTCTAATAGCATAGTCTAAGGCATTAGTATGGATGTGATAAGGCAAGCCCCAATTAGGTCCTCTCAAAACTAGTGCTGTAGTCAAAACTTCTTTAAGCTACAGGAAAGATTTTGCACACTCAGAATCCCAAGCAAATTCAGCATCCTTCTTAAGAAAGTTATACAGTGGTGCTACTAGCTGACTAAAATCCTTTATAAACTTTCTATAATACCCAGCATGTCCAAGAAAATTGTGCACATCTTTTTGTTTTGCTAGAGTAGGTAATGTACTAATTACTTCAATCTTGGCAGGGTCCACTTGAATACCTTTTGAAGATATGAAATGTCCTAAGACAACCCCTTCTTCCATCATCATGAAGCACTTTTCACTATTAAGAGAGAGGTTATAATCATAACATCTCTGAAGAACTTTCTCCAAATTTTCCTTGGCCTCATCAAAAGTATTCCCATAAGTGGTAAAGTCATCCATGTAAATCTCTATGCAATGAGCAAAGATATCTGAGAATATACTGATCACAGCTCACTGGAAGGTAGTAGGGGCATTACACAACCCAAAAGGTAGCATTGAATAGGAAAATGTACCCCACGGGTAGGTGAATGTTGTCTTCTCCCTATCCTCAGGGGCTATTTGTATCTGATTATAATCACTGAATCCATCAAGAAAGAGAAGTATTTCTTTCCAACTAAGTTATCAAGGACTTGATCTATGAATGACAATGGAAAGTGGTCCTTCTTAGTGGCTGTGTTAAGCTCTCTATAGTCAACAAAAACTCTCCACTTCCCTCCTTTTTTAGGCACTATGACAAGAGGGGAGACCCACTGACTATCGAAAATGGGATAGATGAATCCAACATTTAATAACTTCTGCAGCTCATTTTTACTATATCCCTTAGAGCTCTATTAACCCTTCGCTGAGGTTAGTGAATAGGTCTAAATTCAGGGCTGATATAAATTTTGTGAGTGTAGAGCTTAGGGTCTAAACCTTTCATGTTAGTATAATCCCAAGCAAAGGTTGATTGATGTTCTTTTAGAAGCTGCAGGACATCTGTTTGTTGAGAGAGAGAGTTAAGGCACTGTTTACATTTGTATCATCTTAAAATGGAAGCACTTCCATGTTAAGAGTATTTAGCCCTTTGAGTAAGTGGTTTGGGTTCATTTTTGATGCCTTGATTAGATCTTTACATGTACTTAGATTTCTCCCCACTTTCCACTTCTTCTCCGCACTTGATTTCTTCATTCTAGGTGAAATTAGGGTTAAGGTCTTAAGGACTTTCCTAATTTTCTCTCTTCCATGGCTCCATTTTCTAGGTAGGATTTAGAAATGAGACCTCCTAGTCCTTCATCACATCATTTAGAGGATTTTTTGTCTGTTCCTAACACTAGGTCCTATTCAGACATCAATTTCTAAGTTTCTAGCATCTCTGGGATCTTTGTTGTAGAACCTGACAAAGTTAGGGTTTGAGGTCAAAGTTGACCTCGACCTTGAATAGGTCAGGGTCAAACTTGACCCTAACTAGGTTAGGGTCAACCTCAACCTTGACCTCCTCCCACCAGGATTTCAAATTGTAATTTGCCGATAATTTAGCTTTCAGGATAATTATTTCCCGGCTTTGGGTCGGCTGTTTCGGGTTCTGAAATGGTAAATCTTTTAATTGTATTTAATCAAGGTATATTTTCTAAAGGTGAGGACCTAATTGGGATTTAATTCTTTAAGGTGGCCCATCTAGAGGAGTGTGCCCTAGATCACTATAAAAGGAGGCCTTCCTCTCTCATTTTCTACATCTCATCCAAGCAATCAAGCTCTCAAGTTCTCAAGGTGATCAAGAAAGCATTCATTGAAGTATTCAAGTCTTCTTCTTCATCCAAGTTCTCCATTGAAGATCAAGGATTCAAGAATTCAAGCAATTGAAGGGATTTGGCTCAAGCATTCAAGATCTGTCATTCAAACCCTAGATCTAGCCACCATGGTGGTGTGATCTTCTTTCAAGATCCTTTGTTCATCTTCAAGATCCATATCATTGTTTCCTCAAGGTGGATTTCTAGCATACAATCATGGAGGTTTGATAATGTTATGTTCAAGATTTCATATCAATATATGATTACATTCCAAATACATTAGCATATCTATTGAATTGCATAGCTTCATTGTTAGATTCATTTCTACTACTTGCTAGCATTCTCCTATTTCAATTTCAATATTAAGGTTGATTCCAAACTGGGGTTTGACCAAGGCAAACCCCCCAAACAAACAACAAAACCATTTTTCTTGCAGGCACAGGTGTGGAATCTCGGATCTAAGAGTGAATTTGGATACCCTTTTCGGTAATCTTTCAGGATTTGTGAACAGAATCGGAATCAGACTTCAAATAAATAATGTGGTCTTTGACCTTTTAAAAGGTCAAAGTCGACCTATGTGAATTTGGAGAAAAGATTTCTAGGTTTTGTCTGCCTCGACATTTTCTAGTCCAAAACAGGTGATGAAATCTTTAGAAAGTTCATACAGAAGCCAAAATTCAGCATTTTCCAGCTCTGCCCTAATTCAAGGTTAGTATTTGCACTTCAATTATTTCAATTTCAAGTATAACACATTTTACCTAGGGAAACATCAGATTTATTCTTTCTTTCATATTCTTCATAGATTGATTCGATTGTGTATTAACCTATTGGTGAATCAAATTGGATCTCTCCTTTGGGAATTTGGATTTCGGAGTGAATCTTACATTTTCCCCACACACATACACAAATAGTGGTGATTCCAAATTACAACTATTCATTTTGGTGAACTCAACTAGCTTACTCTCTTTCTTTTTGGTGTTAGATTTATATTTTTCTTTTGCATCTATACTTCAAAAATTCAAAAAAATCTATATATTGAGTAAAATCCAAAAATATATTTCTTGCATTTTTATTTATCATGAAGATTGTTAAGATGTTTTGGTGCATAATCATGTTTTTTATTACTCTTTGGTGCCTAGAATTATTGGATATCCTCCCATGTTAGCCTTTGAGGAAAGGACAACAAAGTCAACTAGATCTTACCAAGAATTCAAGGTGACTATTACATCCTCTACCATCCCATCACGTGTAATGGTGGAACTATCAGCAAGCTGAAGGATGGTTGGGGTTTCCCTAAGATAGATGATATGAAACTAAGACATTACTTCCTTGTTCATGACATTTATGGATGCACCTATGTCAACTAGAGCATTTTGGACTTGCATTCCTTGAATAGTGACCGTAACCATAGGTCTACCAGGATCAAAATACTTGGGAACTATCAATTTCTCCAACATTAAATTAGATAACTGGCTTAGGACATGTATGGTTTTGGGATCCTTTTTCTTCCTCCCAGGCTGCTTGATACAAGCTTCCTTGATGGCTTTAGTATATGTAGGCACTTCTTTTATGGCATCTAACAAGGGAATCTTTACTGTCATTTACTTTGGTTGGGCAAGAAAATTGAAGAATACTTGATTTTCCTCTAGCTTAACTTGTTCCTCCAACCTATGAGGAAATGGGGGTTCTTGTGTAGCAGGAGCAACAAGAGCAGCAAGGTTGACTGGTACCTCAGTTGGTTCAGCCGAGGCATCCTCAACTTCGGTAATGATAGGCTATTGTGGAGGAGGAAAATTTGTGCTAGATCTTAGATGGATATTATCTAGGGAAATTGCATAGCTCTTCTACTACGTTGTTGGTTTAGCATTGTTGGGATTCGAAGTAGGTTGAGCAGGCAATTGAGTTTGTTTAGGGGAAGTAGTATTGGCTACAGGAGGAGGCATCAAAGCCTGCTGCTGAGGCAGTGGCATTAAAGCTAGCTAGTTTGATTGGTTCATCCAATTGTGTGGTTGTTTCCACCCCTACTGGGGTTGTTGCCAAGGTTGCTAAGGTTGTGACCAACCCTATTGAGATTGTTGCCATCCTGGCTAATGCTACTGCCAACCCTGCTGAGGTTGTTGCCAACCTTGCTGAGGTTGTTTCCAATTCTGTTGATGCTGCTGCCAACCCTGCTAAGGTTGTTGCCAACCTTGCTAAGGTTGCTGCCAACTATTATACCTACTAAATCCACTATGTTATTGATTTTTCCATGCATTAGTATTATTAAAATTTTGAAGAGGATCCTGGGGAATACCTGGTCTTTGAGCCCATGGCCTTCATTGGGAAATGTAGAGCACCTCTCCATTCTCATCAATGGCTTTGAACTCAGTAGGCATTGGTTGGGACTCCAAGTTTGCAACAGACTTACACTGACAGTTATTTTTCTTCTCCCTATAGTGTGGATAGTACTTTGTTAACATTGCATCAGCTTCATCCTTCTTTCTCCTTGCCTGCATTGTGTCCAACTAAGTGGTGACATCATTAATGATGTCCTACTTGAAATCTGACAATATATTGGATAGCTCCATTTTGGACACCCTTGCACCATTGGACTTGTGAGGCAAGGCTCTCAAGCCTCTTCCTTTCTTGACAGTGGCTCTTGAATAGTTTAGACACATGCTTTTTATGTCATCCCATTTCTTTTGAGTAATGTTTCCCCCTTCCATAAGGTTAAGGGCCTCTATGCTCCCATCATTCACACCTCTCAAAAACAAATTCTTTTAAGATTCTTTGTTCAGCTCATGTTGTGTGTTATGCTATAGGTTGAACATAAACCTAGAGACATAGTCTTCCAGAGTTTCATCTTCCTTCTATGATATTTTAAATATGTCATCTCCCTTTAAGTCTCCTCCTCTATAATAATTTTTATACTTCTCAAGAAACTTGGTGCACATTGAATTCCAATCTGCTACAACATCAACACCCAGACTCATAAACCACTGTAGAGAAGCCTCCTTTAAAGTGGAAGGAAATGATTTGAGCTTATGGCCATCAGTGGTGTAATCATAGCTTCTGCAAAGGACATCAAATTCGAAGAGGAAAGTCTCTGGATTCTCTTTGATGAGTCCATAGAATTTAGGAAGTGCGGCTGGAGGAATGTTCTTCATATTTTGGTTACCTTGTTGAGTAGGAATAGGAAAAGGGAAAGTAGGATGAGCCATTACATTATCTAGATATTCTGGGCAAGAAAAGAGGGCATTTAAATGGTAAGACTCTTCAGATGATGGCGGTGAAGGAAAGTGATCAAAGGCATCAACAAACATGTTCTCAAACGGTTCTTCCTCTTGTGGGATTTCTACTTGGGGTTACTCAAATGTTAGATCTAAAACCTCAAATGGTTCTTCCTGATTAAGGTTAGGTAGGAATCACCCAAGATGATCCCTACGTCTATGCATGCAAAATTATGTAGAATGAAAAACTAACTTAATGACTTCTGGGTCAAACTAAATTGACACCATCCCCGGGAGTGGTGCCAAAAATGACTGGTTAGAATAATATCCTAGTAACTCAAGGATTGGACATCCTTTAACAATGATTCATTGTTGAAAATCATCATGTATCTACTTAGAACATCATGCTAGACTTCATTAAATGTATCAATCCAGGAACGTGAACTTGAGATGATGGCTGCAAATTTTATGCTTTAGTTCTTCTCAATAGTTATCACTACTAAAGTAAAAGCTATTTCTACAGGAGATTTATACTAGAAACTAAAACTATAGATTAACTCTCATCTTGAAGGAAATAAACTTAACAGTAAATAGATAATGCTTTAGAAGTAAACCTATGCTGTAGGAAATAGTCAATGGTTCTGCTACCAGTGGCTACAGGAGCAATAGTACTTAATAACTTCAAAGAAACTTAACTGAATCCTAATCAAGCATGAATAGGGAATTCATCTCCCATGTGGGCCCCCATGGAAGTATGAATGAATTATAACTTAGAGATTGAAATGAAGAACTATCATATATTCATTCAAAAAAACATGGATACAATATAGGATATCAAAGTATTTTACTCTATTGTTGGATTACAGTATGAATTCCTCAATACGTCTAACTAGCTTGGAATCATAAGTTCCAGCTTATTTAAAAACAACTAAGAAAAATAGAACTCCTACAAACTAGGTCCTTCATTACATAGCATAACAACTTCAGTTATAGGAACGACAGCATCATTTATGCAAGAGGATAAGCCATATTTAGTGCTTCAAGAATATAGGAATGCTTGATAACTAGATTGACTTGGATTGAATCATCAATCGCAAAGTTATGGAAGGAGTGGAGCTACAATGAACTTCTAAAACAATTATCCACCTTAAAAGACCACTCATCCTTAAGTCCACGCTCCTTGCTAACTTATTCTTCCTGCAAAAGGTTAACATAATAGAATCCAAAACATGAATCCAAGGCAGAGATTATAATAAGTTTTCCTATTTTAACATAGCCTTGTCATATGGCTGCAGGAGATCTACCCATTAAAGCTAGAGAAGAAAGATACCTAATTTTATCATAACATTCATTAATATATATATATATATATATATATATATATATATATATATATATATATATATATATATATATATATATATATATATATATATATATATATATATATATATATATATATATATATATATATATATATATATATATATATATATATATATATATATATTTTCCTTAAGTTTCATAAGTATCAAATATACATATAGCTAAAGCTTAGAAACATAAAAGACTATATAATGTTCATGAAAAACCATAAGATATTCAAGTCCGAACATAGAAAATCATAAACAAAACATTCCATAAAATTGACTCATCAATGTACTTTATAGCTCAGCAATCCTTAATGGCTAAAACTAATCATTTAATTCTTTTCTCCTTCTCAATTAACAAAGAATTGCATTGGTGAACACAAGATTAGTTTATACTGTGCTCAGTAAACACTACATCCCATTGATGTATATTATGTTGCTTCATCAACCAACCACACTGCATTATGTCTTTTAGTTTTTTTCCTCATCATAGATGAATGAAACATAATCATGTCAATAACATAAGGTCATAGACTCATCAATAAGTTACACAATGTATTCTTTATCCTCATCTTTCGCATACATCTTCCTCATGTAGATATTTCTATTCTTCATCTCTTTTACTTCCTTTCTACATATGTTTAGTTATTGTAACTTACAAAATAAGTGATGTCAAACTAGTTGACATCAATGACAACATATTACTGATTCAGTCATATTACATATCTAATCAACAAATCAGTGATCTCTAATCACAGATCTTCAATTAGGTTCTAAATCAGTTGTAGTTCATCAATCTCTCCCTTTGGCATTGATGGGAACTCAAGTAATATCAAATATGTCATACACATACCAAACATATATTCTACAACTCTATGAACATATGTTGTACAAGCTCTCCCTAGCTTAATATGTTTAATCACTACGTTAATCAATAGCATTACCAATGCAGCTTTCAGATTTCTTCTTCTATTCTCAGTAACTGATCTTCTATGCTCTCCATTTCCTTTAGTTTGTCTCTCCCTTAGATAGATGTTTCAGCATTCTCATCGGTGAATCTTGTTTCATATGGTTTATCTCTCCCTTTAACAACAATTCCAAAGAAACAAATAAACATACAACTCTGTAGTATCCATGTAACTCTCTATTGTCTGGTGCATACTCTGTATCTCTGTATACTGATATGCTAGTCTATTCCAATTCTCCAAAATTTTCACAACCTTAGACATGATCCAAAGTGTGAACTTTTCTGCATCAACATTAATGATCTCCTGATAAGTTTAGGTTGATGCAACATCCAGATCACATTAGTGACTGGTAGGTAGGGGAAGAACCCCAAGTCTTGTCCTCAAGTACTCAAATGTATTCTTTGGTAGAGGCTTTGTAAATATGTCTGCAAGTTGTTCTTTTGATGTAACAAACTCTAGCTTAACTTTCTTCTCCTATACTTGTTCTCTTAAGTAGTGATACTTAATAGATATATGCTTTATTTTAGAGTGCATCATGAGATTCTTTGAAATGTTTATTGCACTTATGTTATAATAGTATATAATCACTGGCTCAGTGATTATCTCATTCATACCTTCTGGAACTTGCTTAATATATGAAATATTTGAACAGTTTGTAGCAGCAACAACATACTCTGCTTTGGCTGTAGACTAAGAAATGCAAGTTTTCTTCTTACTTGTCCATGTTACAAGTCTTTCACCAAAGAAAAATGCTCCTCCAGTGGTACTTTTTATGTCATCCACATTTCCAGCCCAATAAGCATTGGTATAGACTCTGAGTTCAAATTTTCCTTCCTTAGGATACCATAATCCATAATCTTCTATTTTCTTTAGGTCTCTTAGGATTTTCTTTGTAGCAACCATGTGTGACTCTCTAGGGTTTGCAGAAAATCTTGCAACAATTCCCACAGCATGTGCTATGTCTGGTCTACTATGCACTACATACATTAACTTACCAATCATTGATTGATATAGTGTCTGGTTCACCTCTGTAGTTTCATCTTCCTTAGTTAGTTTACATCTAGTAGCCATCAGTGTTCCCACAGGTGATAAATATACCATCATTCCACTGAATCACTTGTATTCCTAGAAAGAATGTAATCTCTCTGAACATAGACATTTCAAATTCACTTCTCATTTCATCAGCAAATTACTTACATATTTGATCTTGTTCTCCAAATATAATGTCATCCACAAATATTTTAGTAATAAGAATAGTATCATTAGTATCTCCTTTCATATACAAATTGTTATTCTCACTTGTTCTAACAAATCTAATACTTAACAAATAAGTATGCAACCTCTCATACCAGGCTCTTGGTGCTTGCTTCAAATCATATAAAGTTTTATGTAATCTACATACCATATCTTTGTTTTCTGGATCAACGAACGCTTCAAGTTGTTCTATGTAGACTTCTTCTTCAAGTATTCCATTCAGAAATGCTGACTTGACATCCATTTGATAAAATTTGAAATTTATGTGTGTAACATATGCAAGTAACATTCTAACTCCTTCTAATCTAGCAACAGGTGCAAATTTTTCACCATAATCCATTCCTTCCTCTTGTGCATATCCTTTACATACCAATCTAGCTTTATTCCTTGTTACCTCTCCATTCTCATTTTGCTTGTTCCTAAATATCCACTTAGTACTGATAATATTCTTATCTTTAGGTCTAGGTACTAAGTTCTAGGTTTTGTACTTCTTCTCTATTTTCTCTATTTCCTCTTTCATTGCATTAACCCATTCATCATTTTCTAATGAAACTTTTACATTTTTTGGTTCATAATCACAAACTAGACATGTACCTTGTCTTTCTTTACTCCTTGTTTGCATGCCATCTTGTCTATCTCCAATGATTTGTGTCTCAAGATGATGTCTTCTGACAAAAATCACCAGTATTTGATTTCTTCTTTCTTGTTCATCCTGTGTAGGTTCATTTTCTTTCTCGATAGGTCCTTTTTTCTCGTTGATTTCTCTTTCCTGTTCCTCGGTATTATTTTCCTGCTGATCGGTTGTCATTGTCTGCGACTTTGGTAGAAACTTAGGTTGTTCAATGTAAGTGAATCTACTATAGTCTTTTGGTTCCTTTTTTCTTTCCTCTGCATTCTTATCATCAAACTCATCAACTCAAACATTAGTACTTTCAATCATT